>CM033627.1:19685067-19809926 GCA_019453435.1 Rhinogobius similis | reverse complement strand
ACAAGAATCAAATAAAGTCAACCAGTATTGTGTAATAGAAGGTCCTGTAGTAACCAGTTCTCAAGGGATGAGTATGTATGTATGTATATATGTAGTTGGCATTGCATGCATTGAAGTGTGTGACTTATTTTAATACAACTTTCATAACTTCCTTCAATCACCAAATCCAAACACTAATCCTACCTTATCTGTAAGCACGAATTATAGGGTTTCCATCGCAGTGCAGAAAGAAGAGGGAACAGATAGAATAAAGCATGTTTATTAAATGAAATTAACCCAGACAAATGAGTTTTCAAGGACACAAACATAATCACACTTGGCTTGGCGTTACAATTTTGCATATTCCTACAACAGTATCATGTCCCTCTGTTAACCCTGCACCAAGAGCTTTGGCAACTTCTTATGTAAACTCAAAAACAGAACAAAAAGTCAGCCATTGAGGACAAAAAGGACTGCAGTGTCTGGCAGTTGTTAAACAAGAAAAGCCTTAAATGAATGGCGTCAATTATTAATGTATATTTATTTTCATGCCTTAAACCATTCTACAACTGACAATCAACATAAGGTCATAGACCATTTCAACTCAAACCTTAACCTTTATATCAGAGATTAGTTCAAGTATACATCATCTCAGCCATGTGAGACATTTTCTTGGGGATGTACAGATAATACTCCAGGTAACCTGAAAGGTCTTCTATTGTAATGTCGTCTACGTAAGCTCTTGCCTGTTCTGAACATGAGCGAGGGGAGCCTGATGACACAGACGTGTTGGTGATAACAGTTCTCTGAGAGTCCTCTGGACTCAGTGTGGCTCTTTCACATTCAGTGACGACGTTTCGCAGACCTGTAAAGGAATATACCTCTACATCCTTCCAGCTTGTATGCTTATCAGGCTGGCAACAACACTTGGGATCTGGAAGGTTGGTCTCATCATTGCCTTTTGAAGTATCCAAACATTTTTTGTGAATGCAGGAGCATTGAGCAGGGGAAACATGAGTTGCGCTGTTGAGCTCTGATAATGCTCTGAAATCAGAAGCTTGTGCTAGAGGTGCTCCACTCTCCGCTCCATTGCAGGCACTTCTCTCCACTCGGCTCCTCTCACACTGCACGTCACCAGTGCCTTTGATAGCTTCTTGTAAGGAAGAAGCTGAAGCACCAGCTGGTGTGTCATAAGCAGCAGATGTTCCAAAAATCAGTGCAGAGATGTGGCTTTGTGCATGTGAAGATGATAGTTCTTTCTGCGCCACAGAGGACAGAGTTTTTCCTTCCACAGAGGCACAGGGTTCTTGTGGCTCCAGACAGGCAAGGAGCTGCTGTTTCAAGCAGCCACTAGGAGGCGACAGTGCAGATGCTGTAGCAGAGCTACAATAGGTGAACTTTGGAGGCTGGAGAATGGGGGACTTAGACCTGCGGCACCGCTGTGTTCTCGAAGCTCCTCTGGAGGTTTTCCTTGTGCATCTACAGGTAAAAGTCAATGTGTTCACATAAGAATATATTAAGAGATAGGTTTACGTACCTAACACTTTCATATTACACACTGTGTGAGTTTGGTTAAGTGGATGGCAGAGGATGGAAAGCTATCAACACAAACAGGCTGCCAAACTTCCATTAGACTGCTTGAGCTGTGGTCAAACTATCTTATTCCTGTTATTTAGATGCATCTAATTGGCACTCTGATAAAACACTTATCATCATGCCTCTTTTTATATTTTTTATTATATTTTATTCATTGTTTTGTGTTGCACCTTACGCCGAAGCAAGTTCTTATGTTTGTGAATTTTGATCACTGACAATGGCAATAAACCATTTCTGATTCTGATCTACTTCACTGAGAGAAATACTATAGATGGGAAAAAATATGAAAAAAGGTCACCTTTTTATACAGCTTAAGTTGCAAAAAGACATCATGATCAACATGTAAAATAATGTATAATAAAAGTGTTCCACCTACCCATGCCAGTTGTCTTTTTGGCAGACAAGTTTAAGTTTAGCACCATTAGTGTCATGACAGGCACGTGAGGCTGATCTTGGAGTTACAGCCTCTGAGGCACTCACTGCTCCAGATAAACTGTTAAAAAAAAAAGATAATTTTATTTAGTGCAATAAGGCCATTCTTACATGAGAACCCATTGTTTACAATTTACAAATGAAAATAAACATCAAACTGTAGTGAATAGTTACCTCTCTGCATCAACCCTCAGCTTTTTAAAAGCTGTTTGCAGGGTGTCCTCTTCACATTCCTTTCCTCCTGCCTCCATGGTGGGAGGAGGCTGCTCTGACCAGCCACCCAGCTGAAACACATATCACAAGAAGATGAGACTCAGTTGGCCAACCTGTGGTCCACCACATATTAATACGCACACGAATAAATCTCCCGTGAGAAAAAAAGAAAACAACTTTGGTGGTGAACGAGAGAAAGTTAACGCTACCCATCAGAACATAAAGTGATGTTTACGTTCCCGTGCTCCAAATACCAAAGCAGATAAGGGAAAGCCATGATTGAAAAAACATCAGAGCAAACGCTGTCACTTGAATTCAGATGATTTCATAACAACTCCAACAGGCTAATGGCTAGCCAGTTGCCTTAGCTATCAGCTAACGATAAGCTAATGCTAACTGTCATATCGAACGAAAATAAACACAATCAAGTTAGTATTTAAGAAATACTGCAGTACTTACGGTTTATGGTGTCCTGGACGCGTTACAGAAATGTATGGCCAGGGCATGTAGTGTATTTCCTTCTCCAGGGATCGTAAGGTGCTCCCAGGCCAGCGAGGCTATCGACAAATACGGCAATCTGCAGAGAGTGGCTAGTCCTCGCTAGCTTCAGCTGCTAGCTCTACGTCTGTCTTTGAAAAACGCGAGTTGATTCTAGATAAAAGTCCTCAAAACCCTAATCAAGAAAATTACGATGGGAGTTCAGCTATAGTAAATTATTTCAGATTTGACGATGCTAATCTCGGCCCTGAAATATTCACCTCGGCCTTGTTTACAGTCCAACCATTTGCAGTGACTCTGCAACACTACCCCGCTGACGTCAACAGCAGCAAGGACACACGTGACCTGACAGTCTCTCTCTCTCTCTCTCTCTCTCTCTCTCTCTCTCTCTCTCTCTCTCTCTCTCTCTCTCTCTCTCTCTCTCTCTCTCTCTCTCTCTCTCTCTCTCTCTCTCTCTTTCTCTCGGTGTCGATCATATAAAATTCACGTTGATTCAATGGAGTGAGTTAAATGTGTTTATGAAAATATATGTATCTAAGTCATGGTCAGAGTGAGAAAATTCGCATGTTGAAAATGCATTCGCTTTTGACTTTAGCTTCAGCACACCGTTTTTGAAAAGAGAGTTTGAAACTATGGTTGTATGTATTTTTATGGACAATTTATACATGTTAATAATTTTGTGAGGCAGACTTAAAACTAAACCTGAATAAAGCAGGGGTGTCACCATAGTCTACAGTAAAACAAAATCAAAACAAGGTTTTGATTTTTGTTTATAGCCTACTTTCTATCAAAACCGGGCTTGCTCACCCAACTTCTACATCCAGCCAATCCTCCATGTTCTTTTTGTTTACTTTCTTTAAAATTCCAATCAAATCCCTTGGTTTCATTGGTTGTCTTTTTTCCAAAAAGGGGTGGTAGACATGTCTGCAAACACAGGTGATCATTATGGATCTCAAGGCTGAGCAACAGCACAGAGATGATTCGACAGAGACCAGGAGGAAAGAAATTGCAATTGTCAGGAAGAAAAACTGTTGGTCATAGCACCATAACATCAAAATCTGGAATGGCTCCACATGGCTTCTGAAGAAGAGCAGCTTCTTCTGTGAGCTGCTGGTTTTATCCAAGGCGACTCACTTTAGACAGGCCACTAGAACACTTGTGTGAAGTTCGCCCCACCGCAGTGTTCGAATGACCCCAAAATGTGTCCAATGTTTGCGCCTTGTTGGTGCACACAATATCAGCATTTATGCACACTTCATTATTGAGATATTGATGGTTTATTGGTCCAAGTGTGAAGTTGGCGCCCCCGGGTGCCCGATAGGCCCCAAATTGTCCAATTGACCCCAAATGATGTGCACACAGTATCAGCGTTTGTGCTCTTTCAGAAGAATCTCAGTGTGTTAAAGTGCAGAATACAACCATTTTGTGATTTTTCTAATTCCTAATGTGCCCTTCAATGGTCTCCCTACGCACAAGGACAGGCTGTACTCCAGAACCTGTCCAAACACTGGGCCTATGTTTTATAATCAGAGAATCAGAATCAGATAGTTTATTGCCATTGTCAGTGAACACAATTCACAAACTTGCTTCAGTGGTATGGTGCAACATACAACAATGATTAACAATAAAAAAAATAATAATATAGTATAGAAAAGGGCATGCAAAATAAAATATGTGTAAAAATGAAAAAGTAAGTTAAATACAATATTTATACAGCAAGATCAGAATAATAGTTCAAAACTAGCAGTGCTAGTATTATTTACGTGAATTATTTAAGTGATATTTATCCTCTGTGATCTCTTTGTTTGAGCTATGCACCTTATGTTAATGAGCAATATACTTTTTCATACCAGAAGAAATCCTTATTTACATTTAAATTTTTACATTTTATAGTGATGAAATAAAAAAATCTTGACATGGTTAAAAATCACTTGAAGATAACATGAAGGATATAAAGAGTAGTAAACAGACTTAGTGCCTGCGTGACGGATATAAAGACATGGATGACACTTATCTGCTCCTTAACCTTGAAAAAACTGAGGTTATTGTACAAGGCCCCAAACATCTGCAGGACTCTTTATCTGTCCAAATAGTCTCTCTGGATAATGTCACTGTGGCCTCCAGCTCTAGTCTAAGAAACCTTGGAGTCTTATTTGACCAAGAGCTCTCGTTCAAAGCCCGTAAATCAACTTCCAACTTTTCAGTGAAGCTGAAAAACTCATCCATGCATTTGTCACATCCAGATTAGACTAACCCGGGATGAAGGGTGAGTGGTTCTGGTTCAGTCCAAATGGATGCGAAGTTGGATTTGAAGTTTTTCCTTGCCAAGAATGGGACAATCTATTTGCTGAATTCCATTGAACTTTGTTTATTTAAAGATTCTATGACAGGTTATAGATGACACATTTCACTAAAACATAGTGAACATGATTATATTTAAGATTTTTCTAAACATTTTACCTGTTTGTCCTCAGGCCAAATTCCACATACATTACACAATAATTATGATTTGACAAATAATAATATGTGCTAACACCTTTATTTTGTTGACTGTTTAAACTGTCAAAAAATTGTGTCAGTTATCTATTAAGTGGAGGGCCAGGTTAATGGCATCATCCACAGAATTGTTGGCTCTGTCGGCCAACTGTAAGGGGTCGAGGAGGGAGGAGGTGATGGAATTGAGGTGGGGCATGATCAGGCACTCAAATGACTTGAGACGTCAGTGTCCCAGGCCTGTAGTCATTAAGCAGTGATCCGGGGCTTCTTGGGGACAGGGACAATAGTGAACAACTTTAATCTGACTAGGACATGTTACTCTCAAGCAGGCCTGTAACAATCAATAATTCAGGTAAGAGTAGGCCTAAAAAGTTGTGAATAAAAAAAGAGGTAGAATACAATATTGAGCCTAAAAAAAAAAAACAAAACAATCTCTCTCTCTCTCTCTCTCTCTATATATATATATATATATATATATATATATATATATATATATATATATATATATATATATACACACACACACAATCCACTAATATGTAGGCCTAGTCTTACAAGAAGCTAATAGGGCCCATGGCATTTTAATAATACTGCAACGTGAAAAGTGTTGTAGGCACATCCATACAAATACCACATGAAAACACAGAGCGGCGCTGGCCCAATCACACTGCGCCAACTGGACGTTGTTCCCTAAATGTTCTATATCTGTCCAATCGCAAAAGGGTGCGTGGAAAACTACAGGAAGAGTGAAGCCTCTGGGCCAATCAGGTAAAAGGGTACTGTGACGTATGACCGGAAAGCTCGTACAACCAGGAACGGATGCTATCGTGTTCGCTTTACCGGTGTTCGTCCCGAAGCAACTGCCCCTCATGAGTGCTAATTTCACGTTGAGCCAGCCGTTTCTTCACTTGTAATCCAAAGTGCGCTTTCCCCGTGAATAGGACCGAGATGTTGTGTTTAGGCGGGTTGTCGGTGGCGCTGGCTTTGGCTCTTGTGCCCGGAGGCACAGATGCGCTGAAGGAGGGAGAGTGTGAAGGTAAGCTGGAGATGTAGTTGTATCAGCTTTTGCTCTCTACTTGTAATAACTACTTCGTCTTGTGTTTGAATTGAAACAATACAGATTGCGAGATTGTATACATTTTCTGAATACCACCAATTATTTATGAATTTTACTTTTTTTATAAAACCGATATCTTATGTTACATCCGTGTCACCGTGGAAAAGTTGCTTGAAAAAGTCTTGTACCCCAGAAGAATGATGAACATCTTCCTTTCGTTAATCATTGAGTATTGTTTTTCCATCTGTTTAGACATATTACATTTGTAGTTTTGCTACAGGTATATAGTTTCAGCACTGTAGTGTCACTCTGAAGTGGTCCAGCTACAGTAGGCTATTTTGAAGTTGTCATATAAGCTATTGATGACACAAGTCGGTGTCCCATGACAAAAGGGTTAAAATAGCTATTCCAAATTCAGAAATAAATTGTGGCAGATGTGTCCCATGTTACTGTAACCTTTTGTTTTCTCTTTAAATATCCTTCATTTTTATTGTACCATCTTTTTAAGTATGATTTTGCATTTCATTCTGCCCACTGAAATATTCTCTAACAAAATACATATTCTGCTTTATTTTTCAGTGTGTGTGAGCTTTCTAGGAAAATTTTACGAGTCACTGAAGGAGAACAATGTAAAGTTCAGTAATGCAGATATTGAAAAGGCCCTCGTAAAAACCTGCAAAGACGCCAAAGGCAAAGACAACCGTTTTGTAAGTTTTTTAAGACATATCTTACTATTGAACAACACAGTTCACCAGTAGCAACACACTGTTGTTCAGTTGAACTCAATAGAAAACAGCATTTCTCATTACACCAAGGCTGATCACAATAATAGTGGTTTTGTTAAATGTGAATTTATATACAAAAGTATTTCCCCTTGGGGATGTGAAAAGTGTTTCTGATTCTGATCACGGCAGTTTATTTGAAGTGTGCGTCTCTCAAATGCAGAACACACCCTAGTATCATTCAAAATGAAATGCATGACTTATTTTACCTCAGATTTACTGCATATTATTGACCTGGTATTCAACAGAAGTCGGCACAGTTCCTAATCATGTGTTTTTTGTCATTTGTAAGCCACTATGTTTGTTTTGACACAAACAGACCATGCATTGCTCTGATTGGTTGATTCACCTATTAAACATGCACAATGTACAATTTCCGACCATGCGACTTTGTAAAGCATAGAGGGATTATCACTCTCATTGATGTCATTTACAGCATTTCTGCACATGTTGCCTGCAGAAAGAGACACTGCCATGTCTTGCACACAAACCGTTTTGATAAAAATAACAAAACACACAAGTTTTACAGAATTCCATCAACTTACAGTCTTAAAGTCTATATGACAAGTTCTCGTTTTCTCTGATACTGACTTAGCTTGGTGGGAGGGCACCTGTGTTAAATATTTATCATAGTTGACATCTGTGAAGTAGCAGTTTGTGAAGAAAATTTGAAAAATCAAAGTTTTAAATGACAGGAAGTAGTGCTGAGTTCTAAAATGGAATCCCTCCACCTATGTCATCAAAAAGCGACATTCAGTTGAAAGTAAATAGACAGTTAACACTCAACTGAAACATCTTTCTGACAGTTTAAATGTTCATTTGACAAAATAAGTGTTATCAGGTATTATAGTTTGTCAAATCACAACTAATGTGTAATTAACGTGGATTTTGGCCAATGTTTTCAAAATGGTTGCTAGGTAACAGTTGTGGAATTACCTCTACATATGTCATATTTACTGCCCATGACCAACCAGGAAGTAACATAACTAAAACTGTCAAACTGGGGAGAAACAGGAAAAATGCTTAGTAAAATCTTAAATATAATCATCTTTACAACATTTTAGTGAATTGTGACGTCCGACCTCTCATATAGACTTTAAGGCAAACAGGAGACTTCTTTGTTATTGGAACAAGCTGTGTCCATCAGGTATTAATGGAAGTAACTGTAAAACACTGGCAGCTGCAGCTCTTTCTGCACACAGGTTGTGTGCGCATAAAATGTTGATAATCAAATTATCCCGCTATAGGAAAGCACTTGTTGAGAAATGTTTAATTAATCTGCAACCACCAACCACAGTGAATGCAGCATATGCTATTGGGGTACACAATGGGGAGATTTTGTCAGCTTTGTTGACTAATTTGCCAGTCACACTGAAGTCTAGGATAACAGTAAAAACTTAAACTCCTCAGCCAAACGTGTTCATTAGAGTGCTGTACTAAGCCTTAACTGTTTTTCTCTCTGTATAGTGTTATTACATTGGGGCAACAAGTGATGCAGCTACCAAGATAATCAACGAGGTGTCCAAACCACTGAGCTACCATGTTCCAGTTGAAAAGATTTGTGAGAAACTAAAGAAAAAAGACAGTCAGATCTGTGAGCTGAAATATGGTAAAAACATTTTATAAACTTTTTGATACTGTATTATTTAAAAGAATGAATTTTCACGTGTCTATCCATTTTGTATATTTTAGACAAACAGTTGGATCTGAGCACAGTAGATTTGAAAAAGCTCAAAGTGAAAGATTTGAAGAAGATCCTGGAAGAATGGGGAGAATCTTGTAAGGGCTGCGCAGAAAAGTCTGACTTCATTCGCAAGATCACAGAGCTCATGCCCAAGTTTGCACCTTCAGCTGCCAAAGCACGGACAGACCTGTGATGGAGTAGTATCTAGTATCTTTGGACTTGACTTGGATGGCTTTAGTGATGCAGGAGATGAGAAAAAGGACATTGTTTGATATCTTTCATCTGTCTTAGTTTATTTTTTATCATCTGTTCATTTTTTTCAAGTTTAGGTTTATTGATTTTCTAACAATGATTCATTTTTTTCTTCCCACTTCCCATCACTGTGTAGTGTATAAGTTTGATTACACTACGAAATACTTGCAATATATGTACTAATTCTGGAAAGACCTAATGGGGAAATATTTGACTGGATGAAACAGTGGACACATCTTTTGTGATGGAACTGTACTTTTGCAGGCACAGATTATGCCATGTTTACTTTGGTTTAAAATACAAAAGGTGCTTTTTCTGTCCTTGCGAGAGTAATTGGTTCATATTTGGCTGCGGGTCAAGTTTTGTGCATTTTGGATGTAATGACACATCTATTTTGCAGAACTTGTTTATAATAAAGGATAAATATTTGGCCCATAAAAAAATCTATAGTTTTAGTTAACAAAGAAGCATTTTTTTACACTGAGGTTTTCGGGTCCCTTTGGTTTTTCAAAAGGGTGGCAGTTTTGCAATTTTTCCACAGTTACAGAAATGTTCTTTTGCTTTCTGTAAGAGACAGAAGAACCACTAGACTGTATCGTGTGAGCTGTAATAGGTCAGCAGCCCTTTAACATTTTGTTGTAATAATTTTGTAAATCCAGAGGAAAGGGATTTTGTGGGGAATTTAAAACAAACATTTATAAATATGCTCCAATCTGATATTCCGCTCACCCTTATTTGTCATGAACACTGTAGATTAGATTAGACTTTATTGTCTCCTTATGGAGAAATTTGTGTCTCTTCTGGGGTTGGTTTGCACATAATGAGCACAATAGGTTGCGTTCACGTGACCATCACAACATTCCATCATCCAATAATATGTAATACAGATGGTGGGCAGCTAAAATGAATATTGTTAAAATGCATATTTTTATTGTAATACAATGAGTTTTTAGGTGTAGCCACTGAGAGAAATCATCAGGTTCTGAGACTTCATGGAAAAGTCCAATGTGGCTCATGCCCTCCTTTTTCAAATTACTTGAACGTGAATGTAACTAATACCAGCCGTAAATGGAGAGGCATAAAACTTTTAAAAATCCATTGAGAGGATAACGGTTTGTTTGTTTGTTTGTTTTTTACTCTTAGTATATAAAAAATATTATTTTCACAAAACATCCTGTGACAAATGAGTGAAAAACCCTTCTATGGTATCATTCATTAGTTGTTATTAACAATGAAAAAAAAAAAAAAATCTGAAATCTAGTCAAGCTGGATACTTTTCACGCTGCCCACCTCCAAATACTAAAACCAGATGGAAATTTACGAGATCTCTCGTTAACACAAGCCGCGTTTCAAGCATATTCTTCGGAACATCATGTATCTCAGTCCGTTTAAGCGAATATGTCGAATATCCAATATTCAAACAACTTCACCGTACTCTTTGTTACAGCATTCGTGAATTATGTGTAGTAAAAAAAATGCAGGTTTGCTTGGTTCATTTTTCGTTCTGTCATGTCATTTATTAGAACTTTACATTATATCATATATATATATATATATATATATATATATATATATATATATATATATATATATATATATATATATATATATATATGGTGGTTATATTGTGGTTTAAACGAAGGAAAGATACTTCAATTACAAAGCTCCATAATACATTTTACACGGGACATTTTTTTTAAGAAACCCATGGAAAATTAGTAAACCCAGGCCCATGATGAAAATCCATCACGTACACGTATATAACGTCTTACGTCGATGATCTGCGTCACGCCAGACCCCGCCTTCCAAAGGGAGCGCACATTCCTATTGTCCAAGATGGCGGCGTCGGTGCAGAGACCTAGATGCTGATATGTTTTTAACCAATTTTATGTTTCTGGTTGGACATTTATGCACGGATTTGCTTTGCCTAGCTGTTCCCTTTATTCCTGCAAACCTTCGTGACCACAGTGGTGTCGTTAACACGCCAAGAATTGTTTTCCCGGGAAGGATTTCCATCCGAGCACCGAAAAGTTTGAGCTCCATCCTCCTTTGAAAATGAAGAGGCAGGCCGCAAGGGAGACTAGTCCGTCCAGGGCCATTGCAAAGCGGATGCGAGAAAGAGAACGAGAAAGCGCACGGAGAGATGAGCTGCCACCGCCACCTCTGGCTCTGCTGCTGGCAGAGAGCCGAGGATATCACCGCCGGAGCCGCAGCAGAGAGCGAGAGAAGCCGCGGATCAGGGAGGAGCGTGCGGCCGCTCTGGAGCTGCACCACCGCCATGAACTCAGCCTCCTCGGACGCCCTCCTCTGCGAACCACTGCTGCCGAGCTGCCTGCGGCGAGACCTGCCACACTGGAGTACAAAACACTGCTCATCAGTAACCTCGGCTCACAAGTATCGGACGAGGACGTAGAGGACACGCTTTTTCATGAGTTCAAAAAGTTCGGGGACGTAAGCGTAAAGCTGTCGCACACACCAGAGCTAGGGCGCATCGCCTATGTGAATTTCCGTCACCCAGAGGATGCTAAGGAGGCCAGACATGCTAAATCCTCCAGGTTAATGTTGGGGGATCGTCAGTTAAAAATTGAACCGATGTACGTGAGAAAACGTAGCGTGACACCGCCTGAAGTGGGTTACCTGCCCCTGCACGCGCCTTACCCCTATAGACAGCGCTCTCTGTCTCCTCCTGGTCCTGGCGTGAGCAGCATGAGAGATCTCAGAGCTAGACATTATGCTTTAGAGACATTGGGACTGAGTAGAGAGAGGGAAAGGCTTTTGGATTACTATGGCATGTTGGATGAGAGGGGCAGGCCCTATGGTTTCCCCCCAATGCCAGTGGTAGAGGACTTGAAGCCAGAAGATGACCAGCGAGCCACCAGTAACCTTTTTATTGGGAACTTAGACGGAAATGTCACTGAGGCCGAGTTAAGAAGAGGTTTTGACAAGTATGGCATTATTGAAGATGTTGTAATTAAACGACCAGCACGTGGACAAGGTGGGGCATATGCTTTTGTCAAATTCCAGAACCTAGACATGGCCCATCGAGCTAAAGTTGCCATGCAGGGACGATTAATAGGAGGCAACCCTATAAAAATTGGCTATGGTAAAGCTAATCCCACAACCAGGCTCTGGGTTGGAGGTCTCGGTCCTGGGAACTCCTTAGCTGCCCTGGCCCGAGAATTTGACCGTTTTGGAAGCATAAGGAATATAGACTATGTGAAAGGGGACAGTTTTGCATACATTCAGTATGAGAGTTTGGATGCTGCTCAGGCTGCATGCACACAGATGAGAGGTTTCCCTTTGGGGGGCCCCGAGCGGCGCCTCAGAGTGGACTTTGCAAAGGTGGAAGAGAGTCCGTCACGTCCATTTCCAGCTGGTTACCAGCCTGCAGTTGCACTCCCTTCCCATTATGAGCTCCTAGGTGAGGCATACAGCCGCCACCGCAGTCTGGAGAGAGAGTTACGAGGAAGTAGGGACCGCTCCTCCCCACCAGCACACAACCTCCTGTCCCAGAGAGAGCGCGAGAGGGCCCTGCTGGACAGGGACTTTCCCAGCAGCCCCACACGAAGCCTGGAGAGGAGGGCAGAAGCATTTGGCAGGAGGAGAAGTCGAAGCCGCAGCCGGGAACGCTGGCTGAAGGAACGGGAGGAGAGGAGGAACCGCAGGAGAAGCAGAAGCCTTTCCCCTGATCGACCGACTGAGGAGCGTGAGCGGGACCGGGAAAAAGACAGGGGACGGTCCAGGCTCCGAGGACAAGGAGCGATGCCCTCTCCTGATGCCAGCCCTGACAGAGCACGTGTTCGTGCCCCAGACTCCACTACCGAACCCAGGGACCACTCCCCAGACAGTGGCAGGGCGGGTCACTCTCTCCCCAACGATGATGAGCCACCTTCCGGCCGCCACCACAGCAAACGAACCTCCAATGACCTCAGCAACCACCACCATCGATCCAGTGAGTCCACAAACTCCCCTGCACGGCACACTGACACCCACGCCTTGCCCACAACATTGTCTGACTTTGCGCAGGCGACACTTGCCAAAATGTGGCACGGTTTCTTTGCCCTAAAGAACAGTAGCTTCCCTACACACCTGTACATGTTAGAGGGTGGTACCTCTTTCTTTAATAATATCATGAAGGACAGCCTCAAACAGCAGAACCAGAATCAGCCCAGTCAGCTGAAAATTGCCCAAAGGTTGCGCATGGACCAGACCCGTCTGGATGAAGTGTCACGGCGCATCAAACTAGGCCGCCCGGACGGTTTTGCTATCCTGCTGGCACTCCAGGGCCCTGTGGACCGTCAGGCCCCTGCCCCAGAACCTGGACTCCAGGTGCGTCTGCTTCGCCACCTGGTCACGTACCTACGCAACAAGGAAGCGGCTGGCGTGGTTAGTTTGCCTGCTGCAAATGAAGGGAGCTCTGGAGCTATGCTGTACGCTTTTCCTCCTGGAGACTTCTCCCAACAGTTCCTCCAGGCAGCCAAAAGAACTGTGGGTAATCTGGAGGAGGAGCACATGGTTATTGTGATTGTCAGTGACACTAATTGAATTGTCAATGTAAATGTTAAGAGTTGTAGTCCAGGAGCCAAAAGCAGGCAAAAGAATAATACTTCCATGTAGTTTTTAGTAGATGCATTTTATTATTTTATCTGTTTTTATAAGATGCGTCAAGAGACACTACATCCACTTTTATGACCTGTCATGTTGGGACTTTTAGACTCAAACTACAAAAGACAATACATGCTCGCTGCACATTTTCAAACTGTAAAATACAACACTAAATCTGATTATTGATGTGGTTGTTTACTTTTCTTTCTGAAATTGACCATACCAAGATGTTATATATATTATATTTACTCAATGGGACTGGATATTATTCCGGTGGAGTGTACTGTAAACAGGAAAGAGACTGTACTAAGCCCCAGTCGCCATGGCCAATTGACCGTCCCTGTGACTGTACATTAGACATAGTTGTGTTTTTAACAATTGGACCATTCCTCTTAAGTTTTTGAGTGGTATGTTTTTGCATGCAGGAATATGTCTCTTTGGTCTGTTAAATGTAGCTTCCAGTTACTGTAAACACTAATATTGACTTTCTACAAACTTAGTGTCATGGTGCAAGTTGTACTATAAAAAATGTTATTCTATCTTGATTTACAAATGACTCCATCCATTTTCTATCCTGCCATGCTTGTCATTTTCCAGTTTACTATTTTAATTTCAGTTACTGTATATTAGCTGCACAGTAAGAGGAAAAGATGTTAGGAGAGGTTGGTACTGTGTACTGTGTTAAAACATCTAACAACATACTTTACAGGCTGCAACAAGTACATCAATTAATTGCAACTAATCAATTATAGAAATAGTTGTCAGCTAATTAAGTAACCAAATAACCGTTGACTGGTCTATACACAGTCATGCAATCCAAATGCATCCAAAACATGCCATTAGAAGAGGCTTTATTACTCAAACAGAGCAGGAATTACACAAAAATGACACAGAAAATGTGTACATTTTGGTTTTTTGATTAAACCACCCTTTTGTCTGTGAACATACCCCATTAATACGTCCCCAAAAGCTTCAGTTCAGATTTATCTGGGTAAAAATCTAATTCATAGGCATTTCACGTTCTAAACAATTAGTGGCAGCCCTTGATCGTATATTTCCATGTCATGAAATTGAATTTTACGTTTTAAAAAATCTGGCAGAGGTATTAAGAGGAATTACAGCAATTACATTTTTTTTCACTTGAGTAAGAGTACGGTTACCTAAAAGAAAGTAGTAAGTGAGAAGAAAAGTAATGATCAAAAATAATTTAAAGTAAATATGGAATAATTTTGAAAAAATATTGCTAAGTAACTGTCAAAATAATATTACTCAATTGCAGGTTAAACATAATTTCTTGATCAGGCTATTAAAGTAAATGCAAATTATTACTCCCTACTAAGGTATGTTTTGTCTGAAATTGTTTTATTATGAATCAATTTATGTTTTCCTTCATATGTTTTCCAACATTTTATCAACACAAGCAGCTTATTTTTTGCATGTTGCTGACGTAACTGACTAAATAAAATATACTGTTGTAAAACTAATGACCTGGATCATAGGGTGTGGTTCTCTCGTTTGTGATACTCTGTGTAACCACAGATAAGATTTTTATGAGCCTCCAATTTTCACTTAAGTGGAGAATGATGAAAAACATGCCCTTAGAGATTATCATCATTGTAGGTCAAACCGGTTACAACCATTACAAACCAACAATGTCTCCATATGGTTTCGTTTCTGTCTCAGGGGACATGTATAGTGTATTGGAAAAAAGTGTAATAAAACATTTTATGATTTCTTAAGTTTGTTTGACCAGTGTGTTATTTGAGTGTTCTTTGCTGCTAACTGCATACAGTCTCTACCTACTACTTTTAACAAAGTAATTCAAATTAATCAATGTCTTCTAAAGTCTATAGCCTATCCTGAAGTAGAGCTGCAAGATGTATTGCAATCGAATTAAGAGTACCCCAACAAATGCTTTTTTAGTATTGAGTCTACTTGTCAAATGAGCTGCATGTTTTACACTGTAAAGTAATTTCTTCACGCAACGTAATTCGGTTTTAAACACTTATTACATTTTTTTCCACCAGAGGGCAGTGCGCGGCAAGTTTTACTCTAAACACATGGATGACTCAGGCGCCTGGAGGCTAAGTCGGACGGCAGACTGTGGGTACCTAACTAATCTGTTTCACAACACACAGATGTGGAGAAAACCATTGCTCCTCACTCCTCACATCAGGGCTACTGCTGCACACACACAAGGAAACTTGCAATACCTGCTTCACTGCAAGCATTACTGATGTTTGGGACCGTTTCAGTGATTAGATTTTATTGTCCCCACAGACAAAAATGTCTTCTGCACTGCCTCTGGGCAACCTCAAAAGCAGTGGAAGGCCAAAACAACACTCACTAAAACTCACTCACTTGATTTCTGAATTACTGGCATCATGCATGTGACTGAAAATGCCTCTTTTACAAACTTAAATGATTTTCATGGTTGTAAAGTTAAATCAACCAAAAAGCGTAAATGAAAATAGAACACTGTGCTTTGCAATTATTGGCAGTTTGGTGCATCTGATCCAGATTCCATGCACACTAGAATAGCTTGCTGCCATTGGAATCAATAGATTAAATTCAACTCATTAGACGCTCCATGGGTGATTCAGAGTTTCCCCAGTGAATGGCTTGGATTATTAAAACTCTGCATGTCTTTCCCTCATTATGAAGCTTCCTCAAGTCGTCCTCTCCTACCCAAACTCTAGTCGTCTAACACTCCCTGCTGCCCTGGTAATGTTGCAGAAACCCAGGCACATTGTTGGAGGTGAAGGAGTTTCTGGTAGGCTTTTACATCAGGAAATGGAAAGCTCCTGAAATATTAATGTGAAATTATTGGAGGTCCAATGAAAGCTGTTCAGTATGAGCAGCCAGGGTCGGATTATAAACATCACCAGGAGATTTATTTCAATTTGATCTCTACACAGACCTTAAAGGCAATCAAATAATTTTATTTTGGTAAATTTATTTTATTATTATTATGTTTTTCCCCCCCCCCAAATGTCATTTAGTGTGATTTCCAAGTAATATAAGCTTGGTGAAAAAGAGTAATTACACGTTTTGTTTTGTGTGAAAAGAGCGGTGCCAACCAGCTCGATGGGTGAGGAAACCAAAGACTTTTAAATCAACTTAATTTGACAGTGCCTTCTACCTGTAAACTGACTTGCACCCATCAAGATTCAAAAAGGCCACATATTCTGAGTCTTTCGGTTTTTGCTACAGCCAGTTTCCCCTCATAAGATCAATGCTTTGGGTAATTAGACGGGCAGAGAAGTGAATATGTGTTGGCAGGGGGAACAGGGCTGGTGGGCCGACTGACCAGAAAAGGAGAAGCCAGGTAATTAGGCAGACAAGCTGACGATGATGTGGGCTCATAGGTACGACTATAACCCACTCTTGATCCATGTCCATTATGTGGCATGTCCTTTATGTGGTCATCTCCACCGTCCACTAAATCCAAAGAATCACACACTTTGCCATGTTAACCTTGTACTTGTAAACATTGTACTGAAGGACAAAGAAATATGACAAAAAAGTCATTATTCAAATCACACCAACGCATGATGACTAGGTGGAGGGTTGCTGTCTGTCTGTCTCCGTGGAGATGCTTGAATGTCCCGCAGTATAGCATTAGAGGTGGGCGATTTGGACAAAAACAAATTTCTCTCTTTTTCTTCGCATCATCTCAGTAACAATATTTTGAGAATGCGTCAGGAATGTACTAAAATGGGCCTGTAAACGTCATTGTTGAGGTTCAAGTCCATCACAAAATGTACATGGACCGTACAATTAAATACAAAAAGGGCAGAAATATCATTTTAAACCTTTGGGAGATTATACTTACTTGACACTTCTGTCTCTTTTGTGGTCATTTTCTAAAGTTTAACTGCAGACTGGACTTTTGACAAGGAAGTAAGAAAGCTTCATAAGAGAGGATTTTTTTCTGAAAGCTTGGCGGCATTTTAATCAATGAAGTATAGAAGACCCAAAACCTGAGATAAAATAAGATGGTATATAACTTGATAATAGAAGATTTGGAAGCACCAGGAAGATGTGGGAGGAAAAGACTGATTGTTCGCAGAGGTAAAATGTTGACACACGGGCAAACTTTTAGACGTACATATATAGGGTTCTATATGTTTAAAGGTTTTACTGACCTTTTATTCATAGGTGCAGAGATGAGTGGAGATGAATGGTGGTGAAATGCCAGTGTTGTTGTCAAGAGAGAGGGAGAAGAGTACACACAGCCAATGGGGAATCATCTGGAAGTCTAAGAATAAATGCATTTGGAATAGATGTTTTTTGAATACAGCAGGTTTGATGTGTTGTGCGACAGCTAGATTGTTGTTTGTGCTTGAATGTTCCTTTCATGTTTTTGGTGACAGTTACTTACAAATGTATTTTTTGTGCTCCATTAACTATTTGTATAAGAGAGTTCTGCTTTACCGTACCAGTCATATTCAAGTGAAATAACCATTGCACATAATCATAAATGCACACGTTTGTCCACACCATACAGTGAGTGATTCACAAGGCTGGCCTTCACTGCCCTCTTTGTCTAATCTTATTTTCACACATATTACATGTTAGATCCTACATACTACTACAGCCATTTTCCTCAAAATGCCTTCTGCCCCATGTCTGATGAACTGTTCTGTAATAGTTTTATTTCATGGATGCCTAATCACTGATCTCAAAGGTTACACCTCATGAGCTTCACAAGGGACTTCCTCAGCTGTTCCAATGGCCTATATGAAAGATAAGACAGTAATAATAATAGTTTAATAATTTATACATTTATGTAACATGAATTATTGCCACTAGTTTTATAATAATGTTGTAAGTAAGAAGAGTCTTATTCAATGAAACAATAAGAGAACAGAATTGCAACTGTTGATCTTATGGTTATAGGACTACAGCTCCACCATCTGTCGCCTTGGAAGATGGAGAACTGTGTCTCAAATAATCTTACATATATGGCTTTCAATTTGAGGCAAATCCTTTGTCCGTATATCTTTTAGTGTTTTTTTTTTTTTTTTTTGCATCGTTGCTGGTGCTGCAACTTTTTCTGTTTCTCATGTTTACCTACGTTAAGTTGTGATCGGATGGGTCCGTGTATCCTGCATTCATTTGATTTTCAATTTAAAGAAAATATGATTTGATTTTGCATTTTTCGTTATTGTTCATGAAGCGAAAAAAAAAAATACCGTTTGATTTCTCATCTTTCGATTTGAATACACAATTTTAAAGAAGGTTAGAGAAGGTTGGAGCGCGGTCTGTTGTAATTTTTGTCCTTACCACCGCCTCTAAACCTGCAGGAAACATTAGAGCCTCTTAACATTTTTCTGCACAACTTCAGTTTCTGGCAAATCTGGACTCACCTTAAAGTAGTTTCCCAACTCTTTGGAAAAGGCCAGGAATTCATCTTCAACACCTCCATCACAACAGTCATACCTTTCACATTATTCCTCTCTATCTAAATGACCATACTTTCTAAACAATCCCTTCATACCTTTCATATTCCAGACCACACTTCAGTATCTGCTGTTTTGTTTTGTTCGTTGTGATTGATAAGGTCTTGTGATGGTTCTGTCAGGCCTCAGGAGCATCTCCCCTGTTGGGCGAGCTTTTTGTGCACTTGTGTGTCCCTGGACCAATCTGTGTGAGTTCAGTGTGCTGTGGTGTACAAGCCCTGGACTTGATTAGATTGGATTGCATTTACAGGCATATGGGCCGGATGGATGAACAAAGCAGCGTTGGCCAGGCCAGTACTGACACAGGCCTAATCTTTGAATGTGTGGTCCGTGGGTTTTAGAGCCTGAGAAGAGATGCTCTTTTGTGTTTCAGAGTATAAATGCTTGTTTCATACGATGCGTTGAGACATGCTTTTGATTAATTCGCCTACTTCTAGAGAAGAGTTTGAGAGAAAAAGATGAGTAACTAAACCTAGACTCCGATCTAACAGTTTAACTTGATTATTAAAATGCTTTGAATAAAATTTTGATAAAACTGGAGTAAATTTAATGGAATAAAATAAAATGTACCGAAAAATCAAATCTACATTTACTGTTTTCAATTGCCGCTCTCAACGTCGCCCCCTGCTGTTGCCTAGATGTGAAACATGCTTTGTTTGTTGTCACTACTTCAGCTGCGTTGTCAGGGTTTAGTTAAAGCTGGATACATACATTTCAAACCACGAAAGGAGGAAGCAGGTGTTTAAATCTATCTTACCCGTTCCTCACAAACCCTTTGTATTCTCATGCATCAGTTTTTAGGTGAGTGCACTGCAAAAGTGAAATTGCAGCGGACCATCCAAGCACAGCCAACTATTACTTCCTGGTTGACAAGAAATAAAATACTACTTTGCTATTAGTTGCAGATAGTGTGCAACAGTGCTACATAGTGCTGCTTTTATAGTATCCTCTTGGGGGAAAACACACACACAAAAAATCAGGTAGCCCAGCTTTAATTAAACCTGCGTCCTTTATGCATGTATACACTATTATTATTATTTACTATATCATATAATGTGTGTAACAATCAGCAAATCCAGTGATTATCTTTACAACCTAGACTACAACCTAGACTTTATTCTATTCTGTATTCATCTTATTCCGGAAGTTGCTATGGGCGCCGCCATCTTTTTTCTGTTGTATTAGTTTATACGAGCGCAATAGGAAAATAAGTTTTGCACCGACTAAAAAGTTGTTTTCGGGCCACCCAGGAAATCGGTGCATTTCTGACTTCTTGTTGCTCGTGTACATGAAACATTTTACACAAATCAATCTACTTTATATATTAATATTTTAGCACCAAGACATTTCCTTCGTTCGCTATTTACATGAACGGGGTTCTCGTCAAACCAGAAGTGTGTTTATTACAGGAGTGTGGATCTGTGGCAAGAAGAGGCAAAAGTGGGCGGAGCGGAATGAGGTGAATAGACCCTTCCAGTGTTTGTAAACAAAATGCTGCGTTCCATTAGCCTAGTACTATGTTTTAGCTTTAATGCATGCATTTCAGTGAGAGTTACAGCATGAGCCTCCAAACATCCCAAACTATGGAAAACCAGGGCTGTTTATGCGACTGAACACCACTCGACTACACGTGAGTAACACCAGAACCCGGTTAGAAAACAATCCCACGTGTTGAAGTGTTGTGTGTAGATTCCTACTCTTGAAGCAGGCATTCTTAAATCTAAGCAAATCTAAGCATATTCTGGACAATAATACACAAAAAACAGTTTGGCATTTAAATTAGTGTTTTCTTTCACCAAGTGCCACAAATCCCACAGTAATAACTGAACTTTAAAAACTAGAGGCTGAAGTTATATATTGACAGTTATCAATTGCTGGGAAATGTGATGAACATAAACAACTCTGTGCTGTCTACAAACTACACATTTTATTCATTTTTATTTGATGCTCTGTTTAAATTAATTAACAGAACGTAAACAAACTCCAGGAGGGATCTATATATGCTGAAACATTTTGTAGAAATGTTAAATTACCGGGGAGTGGAAACTGCACGGACATCCACAGTGTGCATTGGCCGGTGGGCAGTGAGTGAACTACATCAGACTAGCTGTTGAGCTCTAAGCTCTTTTTCTGCAAGCTGCTTTCATCTCAGGCTGCAGCTCTGTTTATGAAGAAAGTAGCTCATGGCCAGTTGGTGTCTTTGCTCTTGTGTCTGCTACATATGTCTGAAAACGTCGCAGAAAACACCTGGAAATCAAGCATTATAGAGCCTATTTCAAAATGCACAGTTGCACCATGTTGGACTGGACATTTCCCAGATGACAGAGGAATATTTAATTGCTAATGGCTCAATATGTTTACCTTTTTTTGTTTGAACTGTTAGCCCCGCCCACATAGTCCTTCCTTTCACTGAATATTGCACTGACTCAGAAATGACTGTCTGGAGTCTAGTCTTGTGCTGTTGTTTCCATATAGTTATTCTAATTCTCCATACAATTGGCTTTTAGTGCTTTTGAAACTATACTTGAAAGTTCAATGTGCCTGATTGGCCGAACAGAGGTGACTCTGGCAAACACTTTTGCCCTTGTTTTTTCCTAACAAAGTACATTTATAATATACACAGATTATACATTACAAACCCAATGTCTTTCCATGAAGTTGCTTCTATCAAACAATGCGTAATGTAAAGATAATTTATCTTAGAGTAAATAAAAATTAGGTACAGGCTCTTTAAACTTCCAAACATAATATCGCCATTAAATTGAGGAAAAAAATAATTTAAAAAGTACATTAAAATAAACGTAAATTATCTTTTATACCATATTGGACAAGACATCTCAGTGACCATTGCATCTGTGAATATGAATGTCAGACGTGCCTTTCCACACTTGGATTTCATAATTCGGCATAGAAGAGCAGTGTTGGGTTGCCTCTATGCCTGTGTATGTTTATGTATGAGACGAGTGCCACGGTGTCACTGACTTGTACATGCACCAGCAGGAACTGAGCTGTTGTGGCCACTCATCACTCAACACGTCACACTCCGAGGTATCATTAAACCTAACTCCAGAGGGCACAACAACAGTCACTAGCCTATTTCACGCTCAACATGGCCACTTGGTGAAGTTTTTCAACCATCATCCTCACTGCAAATACTGCTATACATTTTCACTTCAAGCTACATGTGTGTGTGTTTAAGTGTTTAATGCTTTAAAAATGCAAACACTTCAGAAAGCTGTCATTTTTCAAAGTACCAGTTCAAGGCGCTTGGGACTGTACAGTGAGGTTGTTTAACTTGCAGATAGCTCTACTGCATCTGTCTGAGGATGATAAATAATTCTCCTACACATATTGACAGGTATAATGGCGGCTAAATGCCAGGTATAGCAATAGCATGCACTTACCTGTTTTATTACTAAATGCACTGTTTGTCATCCTGTCATTCTGTAGCTGGAGAAATGTAGTGGGATTGTTTCCTGGCAAGAATGGTTGGATCATCTCAACATCTCAATTACACGGATAAAGAAGGACATCGATCTGGAGGTGGAACAAACTTTACAAACAGACTCATCCATTGAAATGGGAGTGGAAATGAAAGTGGTGATACAACAAATGGTATGGTGTTTTTTACTCTAATAAAGATTTTTTAGAATGAAAAACATATATATACCATTTCTTGTATTGTTGATCCACATTCTCAGGCATCTTTTAATGCATTACTCCTGTCAAATAAATACACAAACAAAATATGCATATACAATACAAAAACAATTACCCCCAAAGTAGCTTCTCTCCTTAATCAAATTATTTTCAAAACTGATTTGTAAGTAAGTTCTATTATAGACTATTATAAATACTTTACTACAACACGATTAACAATTAACAGTTATTGTTTACACAACAAGAGAACATTATAAAAAGAAAGCACAGATTTTTGAGTGGATTTTATTTAGTAGAATATGGCATGGACAAAAAGGAAACATGTTGACAAACACCTCTGGCTGATATACAAATAACAGACCTCCTTTACTTCTCCGAGACATCTTTAAGGGAAAGATGTTCAGAAGACCTAACAAAAATGAGCTTTTCATGTTTCAAGTGCAATGCAATATTGATAAGAGTCAGTCCTACGTGAAGATGTGACGAGTGGAGATGAATCTAATCTGTTTAACACACAAACTGGGATTATAACTTGAATGAAATTATATAAATCATTTGTTCTTTTGTTTATTATTAGCCTCCTGTACATAGCCACTGCTTACTCTCATTGACTATGGGTCTGATTTACAACACTGGCCCACAGTATCGTGATATTGTTTTTGGGGTCCAAGCATATGGTGAACCATATTAAAAGCAACGTCTGCACAACTTGTAATGTTCCAGCCGAGCCATGCATAATTTTTCTCAGCCACAGTGTTTGTTCACTGTTCATGCACTGTTGTTAAGGAACTTTTGAATGCATTAGTCGGAACACCAAGACCTCAGGTTAAAATGTGCTTGAACAAAACACGGTTAATTAATTTTTCATCACAGCCATGCAAGACCGCTTCAATTAAAACATGCTTGGACTTTGCTGCCACTGCCTTTAGGTCAATTTCAGTGTTTATATGTTAACAGTTTGAAATGTATATGTTATTTAAGGTATAGGTTATTGAATTAAATACCATTTGTTCCTCTGCCATTTAGGTATCACATCTTGTCTTGTTTTAGGAGCACATATTTGATTCTGAGTAAGGCTTTTGTCATGGCTTCTAGTTTAACCTCCTGCCCATCGTCACAGGAAAAATGTGTAGAAATTAATTTAATGTAATTAAGTTGGAGGATAAGTTGTGATTCAGACCCATAGTTTGTTGTAGTCATTCTGGTTCAAGCTGCACCATGTAAAACATACACTACCACTGCGCTTAACCACACAGAGATGTTTTTGCATAGACATCAATTCAAGTCAAACTCATGCAAATGGATGAAGGACGCACAGACAATGAAGAAAAAGAAACACAAAAGGTGACACAACGTGATTCATGATCAGAAGCATTGTATCCACAGTTCAATTCAGTTCAACAAGGTTATCCGACTTTAGAAAAATAAGTGAGCTTGTTAATATACCACATTATTTTTTGAAAACAGAACAATAACAGATAAATCTAAGCATTAACAACCCATTCATGTTACATATTGAGTGTTTGTTTAAAAGATGGCCCTGTTTTGTATTGCTTAGGTTCACAATGTCCGTGAAAGGCAGTCAGTGCACGACCAAGGCCTATGCGTTGGGTGGTATTCTGTGTAAATACCCTTTTAACTGTGGGCCAGTTTAGTTCAAGTTCAGATCATATGTGTATATACATGTGAATAACTGTGTTAGTGAGGCCAAGCAAACATGCAGCATTAGTTCCTGGCACATCACAGACAGTTTGGACAAAAAATAACACAACTTCAATTGTTCCTTGCTACGTGAGTCTTTACCACAGAGCTACAATAAGGCACCCACAACAGCGATTCCTGTAGTTTATTGTAACAATTTTTGTTGGCTTTCTAATGTCTTGTTCCAGGTTTCAGTGGTTTGCTCAAATACTTTTCAGTTATAAAGATGTTATTTTCCTTTATTCTAGCTCTGCGGAAGGTCACATACACACGTCACAGCACGTCCTCACTTAAAATAATATAGAAAAAGATTCAGTTTATGTTAGCATAAGCTAACATTATAGTAGCTACAGTGTATTTCCCATAAAACATTATTTTGAAACACATTTCTGTGAATGTAATACTTAATAAGTTAAAAAATAACTTAAAAATACATTTCAAATAATATGTGAACATAACTCAAAAGAGTGACAAAAGACCAAAAATTAGTTGTAAACTTTATAAAACATATAGCCTAAAAAAGAATATCCTAAAACAGCACAAGTGTAGTCATGTACAAGTCGATCATGTCATACAAAGGCTGCGCTTCAGCTCAGTATTAGTGACCAGTGATAGCAACTCTCAGAGGGAATATTAGTTAATAAATAAGAGAGCACAATAGAATTAGAAGTAGGGAGCAGACAGAGAAAGCACAAAAGTCTCTATGGCTTTAATAGGCTTTGTGGCCCAAACAACCTTTAATATCAAAGCGAGGCTACATTTATCCAGTGCCTGTCAGTTTACAGGGCAGAGCTTCAGACTCGACAGGAATGACAAGAAAAGGCCATATGGGATTGTTGGAAAAAAGGGTAACCACTTTTTTGAATTTTTATTTTATTTTATATGTATATACTGTATGTGACTTTTTAACCTAGCAAACGCATCAAAAGTCTGTTTAGTGTCCTGAGATTAGCATTTTAGATACAATAATAGCCAAATAAAGATACATAATCATTGAAAAATAAAGATGTAGCGCTTATAAAATCCCATCTTAAATAGATTACTATATGTAAGTTATTATACTATATACTATTATACTGTATTATGAGACTTATTTTATCCTATGGCCATTAATGTTCAATTACACGTATTTGTCCACCCTGAGTTAATTTAGGTGACAATGAGCAATGCTAAAAGAATTCTGCTAAAACAACCAGTAAAAATGAACATTAAACATACAAATAGAAGATTGTCATTTTGCACTTATATGACACATACTGTAGCTACAGTAGCTCAGTGCTAAAGGTCTGGCAGTGTGCAACAAAGTTTGGTCTGGTTTCAGCTACAAAAAATGTATGGAAGGAAAACTGAAAGAAGAACCATTACTACAGCTTATTGCCACATGAATTACATAGATTACTACAGGGACTACATGGATCATTGTTGAAAATCAATTTAGGGAACACTGTACTGCTGAACAAAGGTGACTTCCTCTACAAGTAGCACCTACATCACATACAGTATATGAGGAAAAAAGGCTGTAAAAACGCTTAAAGCTGACAGTGACTTGGGTCTATATTATGTTGATTATGTTACGTTGGTCATAAATGGCAACTATAATCTCCAGTTTCCATTCAGCCCATTTATCAAATGTATGACCAGAACAATGCATGCAGTACATTGAAGAACAAGGTAAATATTTTGGTGAATGGGGGAGAAAAGCTCTGCCCTGTCCACTGATTAAACTACCATGTAAATCTTGATTGCCCATCTCTAGTACGGCGCAAACTTCTGCCTCTCTGGTTTCTTCATGCCATTAGCCGAGGTCGAGATCTTGGCCGTGTACGAGGCCAGAGCTGCCGCCGCATGGGCTTGGACCGGAACTGCAGCCGCTGCTGTCGCCGCCGCCGATACTGAGCCCGGGATCACTTGACCCCCAATGGCTGCTGCTGCTGCTGAGGCGGGAGGGGTGGACAGTGCCAGGTAAGGGATGGATTTGACCCCCAGGAGGCTTGACAAGGGTAGGGCGTACGGGGCGCCCAGGATTGGAGCGTGGGGCAGTGTCGCTCCCATCGCTGCCAGGGGGGAGGGAGAGGACGAGGCAGTGGGGGCGGGCTGGGTGAAGCTCATGGTCAGGTCAACGGGAGACGGCATGGAGGAGGACTGGGCCGTGGATTTGGCCGTCTCTAAACTGGGGATAGTAGGTGGAGGGAGGAGGAGAGGAAGAGGAGGGAGGGGGGGAACAGGGGTCAAAGGGAGGAGGATGGAGAAGGGTTAGAAGGGGTCAAACCAAAGACATGTTAAACCAAAAGAATCCAAACTCAAAGGAATATTTTGGAGAGTTGAAACCAAAACAAAAATGAAGTCAAATCATAAGACGGGTGTGTACTGCTGGAGGTTGCAACATATTATTGTAGGGGAGTTCGCTGTACGGATGGGGGGGTGTGCTGTATAAGTCGGGGTGATGGCTCGGGAGGGGGCTTTGGGAGAAGGGAACAAAACCATCACAGTTTATTAGGATGGATGCGTGATAAGAGATCTTGATGAAATTACGCAACAATCGACCAGGAGATTGTTGGCTAAATGCAATCTCGACCGTAGTCTAATTACTGATAATGTAATTTGTGGTTTGGGTCAGCAATAGCCACTGCAAAATAAACTGCAGACTGTGGCACAACATCACAATCTGGGACACATTTGCTCAACTTAGTTTGACTGATACATATACAAGTGGACGGAAGTGCATTTGTGTAAAAAAAAAAACTGCTTATGCATCATCATTATAGTGACTTTGATATAGTGTCAAAAATGATGAAAACTATGGAAAATGAAAACATCTAAACCTATAATGCTTCTTGTATGTTACTATATGCATAGGATCAACAGCAAATACCACTTTGTATCAAATTCCGATTTTTTTTTTGTATAATCATGTATATGCTGCAATGGCTGACAAAGCATGTGGCAGGGTCCTAGCATTCGAGGATCTAAAAGAAAAGTGCCTAATGAAGTATTAAGAGCGGATAAAATGATCAAACTAATGCTGTTTTGTTGAGTGTCAATCTCAGTTTACATCAAGCAATGTAAAATATTCACTGAAAATATAGATCATTTTAACATTTTATTTCAAGTTAAACCTATCATTGAATTTGAGAGGCTCTGTTTTACCCAAATTAATTCAATGAATAATGAATGGACCAGAGTTTGATGCAGTAATGTAAATGCAAATGTAGATCTGTGTAACCTGCCCAGTGGAAGCCTTTGGAAAAACCTGTGGAATAATAGGCATTAATAATCATTATAATCTATTTGATGTGCACATATTTGCACACTGTGGGCCTTTACATTCTCACTGAAGTGGCATGTTCCATTGCAGATGGGAGGGACAATTAAAGGACATTCATGTTGTGGAGAACTACATTGAACTATTCATATTTCAACATCAAAGGATTCACCCATTTACCAAAATTTTTTTTGGCCAAGACTGGATATATCATAGCAAAAATAATTATATCAGATATAATAATATCAGAATATCATATCTTGAGAATCACAGGAGAATACAAGAGTATAAGAATTCATTGATTTCAAAACAGCAGAGTTCAAAACAATGGAGCAGGTTGGAATGACATTATAGTGAATGAAACACGGACGTAAACTCCCATAGTAAAAGCAGAACAAATTATTTGGAAAAAGAAATGTGTGGTTTTCAATGGCAGTATTATTGTCAATCAATTTGACAATTTTCATCTGAGCCTGAGAGTAAGGCTTCTATTTGCACTCTCCATGTTAAATACCATAGGTATTTTTTAAGTCTTAGGTTGCAACAACAGTCCACTGTGTGATTCAAGCACATACAGTAAAAAAAGCCGATTTGTCATGGATACTTCTGCGTCAGCTAGAAACGTTCCTGACCTGGCATTTCAGATTGAATGAGGCTAACCCTTCAGAGCAACTCTTAATGTGTGTATGTGTGATAGCTGCGTGCCTTTCTGTGTCACTATGAGGATGTGATATCGGACGTCTTCTTCCATTTGACTCATACACTGGGAGGGAAATGAAATATCATTTCCATCCATAGTCTAATATGGAATTTGCATATTCATGCTTTTGGCGAGTTGTATTACAGCTCCCTGTAGAATTCAATGTCTCCCATGTAGCTCATACACACAAGCTGAATGAAGGGGCTGCTCTTGGGGTCAGACTCACAGCTCCATTGCTTTTGAGTATGTAATGATTCAAGCGATGAGACCCCACAATGAACTTATATAGATGGAGAAGTCATTTGTGGTGCAGCATTAATTTTAAATATGTTTAAATTTACAACACCCGACAAAAGTAAAAAGAAAAACAACCTCTTTATAACCACCATCAGCCACTGTGGTTAGGTGCTAAAGAGTAAAATTGTGCCATGTATTGTTGCATACTCAGTGGTCTGAGAAGAAAGCAGTCTGTGATCCATACTTTGTCATGTTCATTTGTTCTCCCTTCACAGTTCAGCTTGAACTAAAAAAAACAAAGCTTGCAGCTTCTCTGTCTTTCATTCTCTCAAGGGTAAAAAACAAACAAAAAACATAATAAAATAAAATGAATTGAAGAATGTTTTGGTAGAAAGTGTGCTCTATTTGTATTTTGTGGATCATTAGGAAACCACTGGAAAAGATAATATAGACATAAATTACAGATAAGAACAAAGAGGAATCTTTTCGAAAAAGGTTTTAATCATGGGACTACACTATGATACAATACTACACTATTTTGGACTGTTGCGTTCTAACTAAGGCCCTTTGACTTGCCTGGATACTTACCATGAGGTGATGAGGTACTGAGCCAAGTTGATGGCGATGGGTGTTCCGGTGATGGTGACATGCCGGTCGCTGGTGCTGTCCATCTGACTGCCGATCTTGATCTGTGCGCCTGAAACCTGCCGGATCTCATTTATCTTGGTGCCCTGGCGGCCAATGATGGAGCCGATCAACTGCAAGAGAACAGAAACGTTATTAGAAATAATTAGCATTAGCATTAGCAAAGTCATTCAGCATCTTCCTACAGTCAATTTACTTGGCCAAATAGCTTTCTGGGAGCACTGACCCTCAAACTGCTGCTCTTTGTCAAGTGTTGAATGGATTCAACTGATTCCATACAGAAGACAGGACAAATTATCTGGTGTCAACTAATGAGCAGCCAATTAACCTTAATTACATGAGCCATTAGCTTGAGATGTATCACTATTGATATAAATATAGTATATTGTTATAGATGTGGGAGGTGGGTTGGTATGGGGCTTGGATCCTGATGTTTCCATCACTTGGCATTTCCATGTCAACCACCTCATTCTGAGTGTGTTCACCACTTGGACGTTGGGGTTTCCAGTCCATACTCCGAATAGATGTTCCTGTACACTATGCTAGCCACAAGATTTAATTTATCTTGAGGACTGCTTCACATTTGTTTAAATGTTCCTGATTTAGTAACCATATAAATGGTTGACAGTATTTATAAATGGTTGACAGTATCAAAACATAATCTTTATCTTTATCTTCACCCAAGACCAGGTCTGTAAGAAGAGATCACAATTGGAAAGTGTATATTGTAAAAGCAGCACAAAATGAGACCACTGCTCATTGTCTGAATCTGATATTAAAGTATTTTATCTCTCTTAAACCTGGAAGTGAGAGCTGAAAGCAGTGCTCTGATTGACTGTGCTTTGGCGGTCGACCTCAGATCACTTTGTAATCTGAAAAAAGCTGTTCTAAAGCTGAGCATATGTCTGAAAAAAAATGCTTGTGAATATTAATGATGTGCCAAAAGATTTATTTCCTTTCCGCATACTTCCTCCTTCCATGAAGGTACTCCAGATTTAATTGTGCAGATTTTTGCTAGAAAACAGGCATTGTACAAAAGGTTCATCTAGTGTTTCAGCTCCCGTATGAAGGACTTTTTCGCCTTACACTGATGAAGACCCTGCTAAGAAGACTTCAGCTGAGCATCACTCGCTCGTCATCTCTGGTCCTTTTATCCGCTGGTGACCCACTTCTTTCTTTTCACAAAGTTTTCCATTTTCCTCTCAAGAAAAAAAGGCTGTATGATATGGCATATTGGTTGGATTGATGTTTTATTTTTCTTCTAATTAACACAGGCTTTTATATACACATGCTTTTTTCCTAGTAGAGATATCATCTAGAGACAGGTTATTATGTTACATTGTGTTCATTTTGATTCACAATATTGCTCTTACACAAGGGTGTCCATGATTGATCCATTGTGGCATAAGGGCCAAATGCGGCCCTCTAACCAATTACAAAATGATCATGGACAATACATTTTACTGCACATGATTCCAACACTAATAATATGTGATAAATTAACTTTTAAGACGGGTTGAAGGTATGGGTAAATTAAAGTTACTGACTATCTGCTCCTTTACAGTACATGAGCGTAAACGTGATCACAGCAAAGTTCTGCACGAACAGTCCAGGCCCCCCTATGGATGCAGTAGCTGTAGTTCACTGTTGTGAGAAGTTTTATTTTTTTATTATCATATTTGTGGGGTTTTTTGTACCAAATTTCCACACTCCTCAATCCTACATCTACCATTTTGAATTCAAATAACTGAGAAAAGAAGTACAGAGCACAGAATTTTCAAAGCGATGGAATCTCAAACGCATGACCAAAAAGAATAGTCAAATGTGTATGAATTACTTTGAGTGAGTCATAAGACGAGGGGGGACCATTATAACAGGGTCAAAAGGTCTTCAAAGACTTTTAATATGTTGGGTTCATGAACATAGACAAGGCAAACATTCCTGTCCCTATAAGTGGTTTGGCACCTGAGTTCAGAGACAGGCTCGATTCGGGCTGATCTAAAGTGGACTATTCATGGAAAGACTGCTGATAATTCAAGTGTGTGTGCCCACTGTAGAGCCCTAATTACATTGCAGCAGACAGAAGACAAAGTGGTCCCAGACAACAACCAGGTCAGAACTATTTGAGTGAATTCCACCTTTAGCCTCTGCCTGACCCCACAAATGACCGCTCTGGACCAGAAACTGCCTCATGTAGACCATAAGCTGCATGGCACTGACACACTATCAGCTGTCAGCGATGCAACGCATGCCCAGATGTTTCACTCTGTTCCCTCACCAGCCACACAGCACAGAAAATGTCTTCTTCACATCTATATGCATTGTCTAAACAAGTGAGCTAAACTACCACATAAAGATCTTTTATGTGTTTATTAGTATAATAAGCAATGATTTACTAAAATACATTTGCATACAGAATCTCAAGACTGTGGGTTAGAAGAGTCTTTACTTGTAATGTTTCTTTAATTATGAAAAAACTTAGAAAAAAGAAATTTGACACGGTCTGGTACGGTTTAAACTTACAATTCACAGTATTTGAAATAAAGTATAGCCACATTTGGGAATCTCATTGAAGCATGGGGTGGTACATAGCATGAATAAATACTATTATATTAAATACTAAATATGAGCTGGTGTAAAATGACGTCACTCTACCAGTCCATCGAAAAATCCCTTTAAACTTTAAATTGTGAGTTTGGATATTTTTTGCTGATCTTTTCAATCATCTTTCTCCCAAATCTTCAATATAGAATTTGTGCTTACAGATTGAAACCCCCTCTGAGGAGACAATATCGTCTAAACGAAAGTGACTTGACTGTATTGAAGCTATTTGGCAGCGCTCAACTACCTTTTAGCCTTAAGAAAAATAGATGACTATGGCCCGCAATGGCAGGACACGCTCGCAAGGTTGATTGCTTTTAGGATATGAGGTTTTTGCAGTCGAGCCGTGATTCCCTCAAAGTGGTTTTACGACAGGGGGACGGGGATGGGCCAAGGCACTATTTTTGGGCGACTCCCCATTGCCCTTGTAATTTGGAGAGGTTTTAGTGAAAAGGATAGACTGAATATGTCGGTCTGAGCTGATGCTAAATCTCTTACTGCGAGCTATAGGATGTCATTAAGCTGCTCTGCTTGTCCCTGCTCACTGACTCACAAACACACAAGGGGTCTTAAGCCCTATCTGCTCCATTCAAACATGGACCATATATCCTAGTGTGGGGGCAGGGTTGTGGGCATAGACTGCAAAATGAATGCTAAATCATAATAAAGGCTGATTAAAATAGCTGGGACTGATGCCAAGAGATCACAAGCTGCAGAAGTGCTGATTGTTCTGTCAAAGTGCAACAAGCTCTCTCTAGGCCCCCCTATGTGCTACAATTTCCAGCTAAATGAAGTTAAAAGCATGAAAGGTACACAGAATATAGCACACTAAAGCCCAGATTTACTAAGCGAGTGTACAGGTGTAAAACGGGTTGCGCGCACTAAATTGAAGCAAAAAACGTGTGCAGTTGAGATTTCCGTCTCTCTCAGGCCACTGCGCAAATTTAGCACATGGGACTTAATGAATGCAAATGATAATGTTTTGCAGGCACCGTTTGATTTATCAAGACTGCAAAGAGCAAAACTGCGTGAACATTTTGTACATACGAAAAGCAGAACAGACTATTGAAGTTTACACGTCAATGTGGTATTTGAAATAGTTTCAAATGATTGTGTGCCCCCAGTGTCTGCGTGAATGTGTGAATGAATGGGTGAATGGTTCCTTGATGTAAAGCGCTTTGAGTGCCTTGAAGGTGGAAAAGTGCTATATAAATATGTGACCATTTACCATTGCAGTAACCATAAAAGTACATACATAAACTTTAATAGTTTGGATAAACATTAAAACATGTGCGTATCAGCAAGACCAGAGATACAGGTCCAGCAGCAGCCAACAGTGGTAACTCAGCGGTAACCTAGCTGACTCTTTGATCTGGATGGTCCTTACATGGGTTTGCCATGTCAGGAGCGCTAGCTCGAGGGAAAGTGAGAGTGTTGAGCCGCAGACTCCGATCCAGATGGGTTCGTCAAAGCCTGTTAGTGTACTGGTGAACTTGGTCCCATGCAGGGGTAGATATTATGCAGGTGACGGAGTCCGAGTGCGTTCGGTCACAAGTGTCCCAACATGTCACACGGATCCAGGCCAGGAAGTGAGAAGAGGCGCGAGACTCGCCCGCAGTGGACCGGTCCAGGTGAGTTTGCCAGATTGACCCCCTGTCTGTGCTAACAGGGTCATAACAGGGACCTGCTAACAGGGACCTCTGCTGGTTCTGAGGTAAAGTAAAACTTGCGTGGATCATTGAGAAGGTGATCGGCTGCAGCCTTCCATCTGTCCAGGACCTGTACGTCTCCAGGACTCGGGGACGAGCAGGTCGGATCACAGCTGACCCTTCTCACCCTGGACACGGACTATTTGAGCCACTCCCCTCGGGCAGGAGGCTACGGTCCATCCGGACCAGAACCTCCCGCCACAAGAACAGTTTCTTTCCCTCTGCCGTTGGACTCATGAACACTTTGTAACACCTGCCACTTTAACCATATATTATATAAGAACAATCTATTTGCACTACCACATTTGCACATGGCACTGTCTGCCAACTGTACATTCTGTATATAGTCTATCTTAGTCTATTTTATTCTTAATTTTTATGCATGCCTTTTTATATATTTTTTATATTTTACTCATTGCTTTATGTTTGCACCTTCGCCGAAGCAAATTCCTATGTTTGTGAATTTCACTGACAATGGCAATAAACCGCTTCTGATTCTGATCCGCTTCTGATTCATCTGCTCGGTTCAGCAGATCTTGTTCTGAGACCTTTGTGCCAGTTCCTTCCCGGAAAGAAGCATTGCTCAGGTTGAACCACCTCACGCCACTTCCTGCTCCTTCACTTGAGTCCGACTTGAACCAGAGCTGCGCCGTTGGTTCATGCGTCTGGGTTTGGATCGTCCCACTGCATATCTATCACACTATTGCACAGCTATTTGAAGTTGAAGTTAACATTAATTAAAAATTTAATAGCAAATGGTTATTTTTCTGTAAACATTTTTTCTTTAGATTTCTATTAGACCTATGTGTTTTCCATTGAGCCACAACAACATAATTCTTTGTATCATGCAATCATGCAATGCTTTTTGCTGTATTCTGTGCGCTAATGCTGTAAATCCTGTGGCTGAGCACACTTGAAACATTAATATTTCGGGGAATTTCATGCAAATGACACTGGTTTTCAGCTGCTGCATTTATTACCAGCTGCTCTACATACGGCAGTGTCGGAGCTTTGCACACAGGTTCGTAAATATCATGCACCCTTTTGCATATTTCCAATATACACCCAAAATGTGCACCCTTTTCTGCATTGATAAATGAAGGCCATTGAAAGGATGATGAGTCATAAAATGTTTGTCTAGGACTTTGCATCAAGTCATAATTAAACGTAATGTAAACACAGAAAGTAGAAATGAACATTTTCCAAGGAGGAACAGTCAAATGACCACCAAACACTACAGCATACACAAAAGTATCTGGTCATTCATGTCCTGTACAATTTGTTGCAAGTCTAACTTCTAAGTATTAGATTAGGTATTAGACTCTCTTCGTTTGAGCAATGCACATTTGGTCAAAGAGCAATAAACGTTTTCGTATCAGGAAAAAAATACTTGCATAAGTTGTATGTTAGGTGATGTTTTGGACCACCCATGTAAGTCTCATAGCGATGAAATAAAAAAATAAAACTAATTAAAACTGCAAACAGTGATAAAGGGTATTCGCAAACCAAGCGACCACGGAAGGGCACGCTTCAGTGGGAGGGCTGCATATCTCCCCTGGAATGACATGTGATTCTAAATTGTCACAGTCACATTGGAGATATGATTCTGTCCAATTGTAACTTAGGGGGCACTGGAGAGACATTTTTAAATATAGAAGTCTTCTTTACACATAAGTATGTCCAGGTCTTTAGAATGCACAAATGCTTCAATGACTCCATCTAAATCTGACAGTGTTTGCAAAAGGATTTTTTCATTCTGTCAAAATGGCTGCCTCATTAAGAAGTTGCTGTGACCACACCTTGAAACGTAAACAAATTCTTCTAACAACTTTTGATCCAAGATCTGTCCTGATGAGTTTGCCTCCATTAGGAGGCCATCGGATAAAAACCCTAGGACAAGTTTGTTAAAGTATGAGGGCTAGATTTAGGAGAAATGCACATTTTGATTCAAAATGGCAGCCTTGCTCAGGTCTGCTTACACAATGTTGGTGCAGATGTCAAAAGATGATGATGTGTATTTTGAATTCCCAGGTTTGATCCAATATGGCCAACTTCCTGTAGGGTTTGGGGCGGGGTCATAATACTATTTTTACATGTCCTGACATGACCTATTTTTATGCTTGGTTTCATTTGTCTACATTGACATTGTTGGCCATTGGCCCCATGTAAATCGATTACAGGGTGATACAGAGCCGTCTTTCAATATTTTTTCGCGGGGTCTTCACTCTAATTTTGAGTTAAGACCCCATAAAAATATTGAAAGACGGCTCTGTCTCGCTGCATATATATATATATATATATATATATAAAAATTCCCTGCTCACCCTCCACGGGTGGTCACATCCATCTCTGAGCTCGGGTCCTCTACCAGAGGCCAGGGAGCTTGAGGGTTCGGCGCAGTATCTTAGCTGTTCCTAGCACTGCGCTCTTCTGGACTGAGATGTCTGATGTTCCTCCAGGGATCTGTTGTAACCACTCCTCCAGTTTGGGGGTCACTGCCCCAAGTGCTCCGATCACCACGGGCACCACCTTGGCCTTCACCTTCCAGGCCTTCTCCAGCTCTTCTCTGAGCCCTTGGTATTTCTCCAGTTTCTCATGTTCCTTTCTCCTGATGTTGCCATCACATGGTATCGCCACATCAACCACAACGGCCTTCCTCTGCTCTTTATCCACCACCACGATGTCTGGTTGGTTTGCCATTACCATTCTGTCAGTCTGTATCTGGAAGTCCCACAGGATCTTCGCTCGGTCATTCTCTACCACCTTTGGAGGTGTTTCCCACTTTGACCTTGGGGTTTCCAGTCCGTACTCCGCACAGATGTTTCTGTACACTATACCAGCCACTTGGTTGTGGCGTTCCATGTATGCTTTCCCTGCCAGCATCTTACACCCTGCAGTTATGTGTTGGACTGTCTCAGGAGCTTCTTTGCACAGCCTACACCGTGGGTCTTGTCTGGTGTGGTAGATCTGGGCCTCTATCGCTCTGGTGCTCAGGGCCTGTTCCTGTGCAGCCATGATGAGTGCCTCTGTGCTGTCCTTTAGTCCGGCCCGCTCTAGCCACTGGTAGGATTTCTTGATATCAGCCACTTCAGTTATGTTCCGGTGGTACATCCCATGTAGGGGCTTGTCCTCCCATGATGGTCCCTCCTCATCATGGGAGGACAAGCCCTACATGGGATGTATATATATATATATATATATATATATATATATATATATATATATATATATATATATATATATATATATATAAACTTTATTTCGGACTCAGTTGGTCCTGGTTTACTACAAACATATATACAACATACAAACAAGCAAACAGCATCATCGCATGCTCTTGGTATGGCTAATTTATTGTATTTTCTCTGGAAGAATGAGGCTGCCCAAGCTACTCTTTTATTTTTTCATCTTGATGAGTGCAATGTGCTCCATGAATGAGTCACTGATGCAAACAGATGCCAACATTAATATTTTGTCTCAAATTACCTCTGTGCACTCTGCAGACCAAATGAGACATGCATGACCATCAGGATTTTCATTTTAATTCCACCTGCAATTCAGCCTTTGTGGTTATAGTCTGCACCACGAGATCAGAACCTGTTACTTTCTGATGGATTGTGGGTAAACATAAGCACAAGTGAGCAGTACATAGCAGCAGAATGTGTGTCAGAGTGAATATCAGCGTATGATGATGGAGGAGACAGACTAAGTGGAACAGACAGCACGGTGGAGTGGTTAGCCTCCGTCTCAACACAAAAGGTCAGCGATTGGTCCTCGCTGCAGTCAACGTGTCCATCACATCATGTCATATGTCTTCAACATGACACTCAAGCCTTAGCCCAAGGTATGCCCACAGAGAAAAGCTGAACATGTTCACCTCACTCCACTACAAAGGACTCACAAGCATGAAATCTGGCTTTTATAGGGTTTTTTAAATACTTGAGATTACCATGAAAGGAACTTGGTAAAATGACGAAAGGGTTCCAGTAGTTAGATAGAAAGGAAGAAAGGGAGTTTGATACTTTGATATTACAACCATTATCTGATGGAAGCAAACAAACTAAAATGACAAAATCTCTTCACAGGGAGACACATTGATACATGGCACATTTTTGGGCTTCTCTGTCGTTGCCATACCCAATGATTATTATGTGTAACAAAAATGTCCTTGCGGGAACAATAAAATGTACCTTACCTTAGCTTTAGGAGGGGTGGGTCAGTGACTAATGCTTGCTCACTGATAAGCGCCTGTGTAAATTCCAGACACAATTTGTAAAACTTATTGTACAACTTATTATTAGTTATCTTCTCTAAAACGTTAAAGTTAGAGGTTATGTTGAAAGTTCCATCACATCTTGACAGTTCACATTGAGGGGAATAGTTTTCTGTGAGACATTGTAAAGGCATTCACCAAAAGAAGGAAACCCACAAGTCTAGATGTGTGTACTGGTGCGTAAATGTGCAGTTAGTTTTCCTGCCAGTTCAGCTCCATTATGTAGCGACACAGCAGTAAAAGGCCTACATCTGCTGCTACCCACGAGTGACGGCATTGTGTTTCTACTCACATCGTTTGGAATGAGTAGCTCCTGAGAAGTGGTCTGTGAACTGGCTTCCACTCCTGCTGAAGACAGAGATGGGGGAGAAAACAATTAGATATATATTTTCAAATGCATCATGGACAGAGTTGAATGACACCATGAATTTCTGTATTTGTTTGTGATAAATTGCCCAAAATTGACTCAATGTAGACACCTTGTTCAGAATTTATTCATAAATCAAGTACAGGGTGAGATTTGGTTCTGAATTACCTACAGCTCTAAAAATAGTTTAAGGCATGACAAGGTAAATTAACCATTAATAATTTAATTTTGCAGCAAATGTTACACAAATATGTAGTGTTCATAATACTAGGTTGTACGTTTTTTGACCATTAAAATAAATGAGAATAACAAAGCATTTGTTTCTCAGCAGGTGGTCATGCTGTCCCTTAAGTGAAAGTGTTTGCCAGCAGCTGCTAACCTAAGTGTGTGTTATTGAAAAGAGTGCTCCTAAGGCTCTGCAGCGCACGACTGATGAGTTTTATACCTGGGACATAATGGAATAATCAGCCATCCATATCCCGGTGATAATTCGCCCCTGTCCCTCTCTCCACTGTGAATGCAAAGCTAACATTTGTTCGAAAAAATGGATGACAAAGCCCACATGCTTAACAGTGGGGAAGTCATTTGAAATTGCATGCATTTTGTAAATGCATTTAAAAGAAACAGCTCTCATTCGTGTATTTACAATGAGACTTGTGAGCTTTGCTATTCATTTTCACTAACTACTGTACATTTGAAAGCTTTCATTGTCCTGAACATTGAAACAACTCTTCAATCCTGGTGCTTTTATTCAAAAAGTGAAGGTAACTACAAAGAATCTGTATCGTAAAATAGTTGGGCACTGTGTGTGTGTGTGTGTGTGTGTGTGTGTGTGTGTGTGTGTGTGTGTGTGTGTGTTTAACATTCAATTTAATGTAAAGTAAATTTGAAAAGGTGTTATGGCACACAATTGTGAAAGTGCATAATGTACAGAGAGCAATAGCCTTGAAACCAAAACAGCTGTCAGACAGTAAATCAGACACAAATGGGTCCTTGAACACAACACTGAGCTGTCAGACTCATAGCTCCTGTGTGTGTTTTACCCTGACCTCTGCACTTCCTCAAGAGGAGCAGAAACATGAGAAGGGCTGCCTTCACATCCATTATGTGACACAGGTGCACTCAGCCGCATGCACAGAGGGGACAGCTACTGCCCACTTTGTATTAAGGGACATGCATTAAAAAGATTACAGTGTAATAATTCATTAGCCTCATATATGGCTTTTCCAGGTGCTCAAAGTCTCTCTAAATGCAAAATATTTAACAGTTAATTTTACTTTTACTGAAGCAGACATTTTGAGATGTACTCTAGTAGTCTTCCTTCCTGTTGTTATATAATGTAAATTAGTATATAGTATCAGTATCAGTATATAGTGATAAAAAGACATACAATATAAGGTACGTTCTTTTCTTAGTGAATTATGTATTCTATAAAATATTACCTTGATTTTTTACACACAATCCTTTCACCTTTTAGTCATTTAGTTAAAAAGTAAAGGCAGATGAAGCCAAAATCTCCACAGGCATTTTTCTGCTCTACAGTCGGGATGTTCGCACAGCTGGATGCAATTAATATCACACAGAAATATGGCCATAACTACACTTATGCAACATTGATGAATAAAAAGCTTGCAGCAAAATTAAAGTTCTCAACAAAAGTGCATGTGTAGTAAGTTCCAGTGGCCAACCGGGATAAATAAAGGAGAAACATTCACGTTGGATTAATGTATTTATTCAGCAGTGGTGTTGCAGTGTTTTTGGTGCTACAGATGATGAAACTACGAGCAATGGATGTTGTTTTGGAAATATCAAAAACAGATGTGACAATCTATTGAAAATATGCAGTGCCAAATGTGTAAATAATAATAATCATCATCATCATTGTCATAATAATCATAATAATAATAATAATGCACGTTGTTCATAGAGGATAATAGCAAACACATTGTCAATGAGAACCACTTGTTCTAGATCACAACCAGGGTGTTGAGCAAGTTAAAAAGTAGTAAAAAACTTTACATACATCAGTCTAATTCATAGTAACCCCAAACCTCTAACCCAAACCCAGGGTGTTGTTTTGAGCCTGATGGAGGACCTACCCCTCCACAGTACTCCTAATCGGAACCATTCGGGAGACATGTCTAACCTTAACCAGACACAGTATGTTGCTTCATATACTTTATTTTAGTCAATAATAAGATTAAGTAACATTTATTAATATAATCATTAAAAGTTTGGTTTGGCATCAACTCATGCGTAATCTAGAATAATGGGGTGTAACCTGGCACTATGAAACATAGCATGACAGAGACCACTGGTGTGCAGACAGGCGCAGATGGTGTGATTCTGTATAAAAGTCTATATGACAAGTTAGACGTCACATTTCACTAAAATGTAGTGAAGATCATTATATTTAAGATTTTACTAAGCATTTTTCCTGTTTGTTCCCAGTTTTACTGTTTTTGTAAAGTTTATAATGTTACTTCCTGGGTGGACATGGGAAGCAAATATGACACAAAGAACTATAATTAAAACTGGAAGATGAACTCAAAATGGTGCCCTATTCATCCCTATGGTGTGTGCTCATTGGCACATGACCCCCAAAAAGTTTTAAATTCCGCATTACTTCATGATTCGGAGGCTGCCATCTTTGCTTTAGGGACACCACGTGACGACAATTCCCATGATGCTTTGAGCGATGGGAGTGACCATACAGCTTGCAAGTTTTTGTGTTAACGTTAGCTTGTGTGATTGTAATTGTATTCTTCATGTTAAATCAAATGTGAATGCGTCTGAAATTAAATAAAATACAACTTACAGCTATCGTAAGTCTAGCCATGTCCTTGTGCTTCTGTTTCTATCGTCCGACGTGCTCGCGCATGTTTACCATGACGTCACTTAACATAAAAACTGTAACTTAAATATTGATAATAATTAACTACTGTTAACTACTGTCACCTTATTTTGTTGAATGACCTACCAGGAACTACCAGGAAGCTGTTTCAGTTCAATGTTAACTGTCTATTTATTTTCAACTGTACGTCATTTTTTGATGACATAGGTGGAGGGATTGCATTTTTAGAACTCATCACTACTTCCTGTAATTTTAAACTTTTCTTTTCAAATTGTCTTCATAAATGGCAAATTCACAGATGTAAAACTATGATAAATATTTGACACAGGTGCAATCTCACCAAACTAAGTCAGAATTAGAAAAACATGAGAACCTGTCATATAGACAACCCAAAACATTTATGTCTAACAAGGTTTGAGTGGTTGGTGGGGCACACTTCCATACCTGACAAAACCTGTGTGGCTGCTTGACTGATGTGGCCCAGACCCTGCTGCTGCATGGACAACTGGTGCAGCTTTGCCAGCTGAAACACACACACACAAATCTGCTGTGAGAAAAGGGAATACTACAGGATTACATTTTTATATAAAGACAGTTCAGTTCTTACCTCTGTGTGCGGAATGCCGTAGTGGCTATGTAATGCGTACGTCTGAAAGAGAGAAGATGGAGGAAAGGTTAATACAGGTTTATGTGACAGTGAGTGACATTTATATAGGCACCTCATGGTTGAGAATATTGTCTCTAGATTTTAATATAGATACAGTCGAATAGGGAGTGCATTTCATGACATCTCCAAAGATGGAAAGAATATAATTTGTTTTAAAACAGAATAACAAATCTGTGCAGAAAATGTGCATTCTAAATTAGAAAAAAAGGGACGAAAACCAAAGTGAAAATGAAGTTAATATTTAGTGCTATTCACCAAACAAACAATACCTTTCAAAGTCACATGTCTTTGTCACTTTGTTAAGCAATTTTGCAAATATCAACAGCGATGGGAAGAACACTTTGAAAATGTATTCCATCACAGAATACTGAATACGTGGTTTGAAAAGTATTTTGTAACGTATTTTAGGTACTGTATTCTGAATACTTAGAATACTTTTTATGATAGCACTCTGCTTGCACTCTGAAGTTTTGAAGCAAGAGCCACTGGTGAACCGTGCTCATGGGACCTGGGCCATTATTGATCTGGAGGCAATGAAATTACGAATTAGATCGAGCGGTTAAAGCAAAACACTTGGGTTCCAAGTCTCGCTCGTAGCAGTGGGCCAGCGGATGCACAGAGCAGTGTGCACCTCGTGTGAGTGAGTGTGTGTATCATGTGCGTGTGTGCGCATGTCTGATCGTGCTCGCTGCATGAAGAACAGAGCAGTGGTAAATGGACTGTTGAACTAACTTTATGAGTGAATGCTGTGAGAAGTGTGCGGGACCATGGCGTGTCCGCGTGCGAGACATTTGGTGTTGTATATTTGTCCCCCTGAACAGTTTCAAGTTCCTACATATTATCAAGCAAATGAGGCTTTATGAAAGATAAAGGCTGTCTCTGGTCTAAAACTGCCGTCATAAGGCACTGCTCACTCTGAGGCGCGCTGCAACGCTGCAGCCTGTGCCGGCTCCGGACACACTGGGACCCACAGGGATTGCTTGGGAGGACAGACGCAGAGTGGACTGGGAAGAAGCGGTCAGAAAAGCTTCAGGATTGGGAGTGGGCTGAAAAGTCAGTTCCGGGCAGGTCTCTTCAAGACAGTCGCCACGTTTAACCCTTTTATATCGAAATAAATGTTTTCATTATTGTTTTGTGAATAAAATAAAAAAATAAATAAAATGATATGTCTACATTTGATAAAAATGCAATGTATTTTAGAAAAGTAACTGTATTTCAAATACCACGTTTAAAAATAGGAACTGTAACGGAACACAGTGATGAAAAAAATGTATTCTGAATACATAACAGCAGTACATGTATTCTGTTACTCCCACACTGAATATCAACAATTGCTTTTCACTGGTTTCTGCAGTCTAGTCCACATACTTGCAGTGCACCCAACTCTGCTGGAGATGTCACTTAACAGATCTTTCAACATTGCCTGGTTGTAGGCCAGTGTTGTTGTGCAAACCCGTCACAGTGACACAAGTTTGAAGTTTTTCTGAAAAGGATAGGAGTTCGTAAAAGCACTGTTTAGTGTGAAGCCTGCAAAGACATTGGTTGATTCTCTTGTGACTCTTCGCCTTGTTAAGCCTCAGTGTTTATCTCTCCAAGATCATCATTTAAAGAGCTGGACCCCTTTTTCAAATCCCAAACTCACTTCAAAGAGTCAGAACACTTCCATGGGCGATGCGTCGAGGAGGCGGGGTAGCAGTGTGTGTGTGGTGAGAGAGAGTCCACACTGGTGCGCCCCGGGTGATGTGCACCTTATATAACACATTTTAGTTCCTTCTGCGCTGCCACCACTGCAGTGAACTCTTGACTCATAATGCTAACCCAGCAATGCACAGTTTGCCAAATAAAACATACATAGGTATCTACATATTTGTGTAACTTGGTGATCACAGTGGAATCCTGCATGTATTGATCTAAGTGTTTTAGTGCTTTGTTGCATGACCATGGTTAGCAATTATTACAGTCAGACTTTTTCTTAATAGTTATTTACCATGTTTGCCTTACATCTCTATGGGAATTTTTAACCACTCCTCCTTGCACAGTCTTTCTAAATCCTGGATGTTGCGAGGTTGCCTTCTGGAAACATGGATCTTCAAATGTCTCCATAGACTTTCAATGGGGTTAAGATCAGGGGATTGATTAGGCCACTCCATGACCTTAATGAACCACCACTCCTTTGTTGTTTTGGCTGTGTGCTTTGGGTCATTGTATTGCTGGAAGAGTCTACCATGACTCATCTTCAGTGACCTCACTGATGAGGTTCTCGCCCAAAATGTTACAGTACATTGCACTGTTCATATTGCCTTCAATACGGTGAGGTCTGCCTGTCCCCTTGGAAGAGAAACACCCCCAATGAACGTGTCGTCCACACGTTCATCACATCACGTCTTGATTATTGTATTCATTGTACTGTGGCCTGGGTCAAACATCTCGCAACCATTTGCAGCTCATACAGAACTCTGTTGCTCAGCTGCTGATGCCGTGAACACATCACACCAGTTCTCTCCTCCCAGCACTGGTTTCCTGTCAGTTATAGAATTGATTTTAAAATGTTGTTGTTTGTTTTTAAATGTCTTAATGGCCTCGCCCTGTCCTATCTTAGTGAGATGCTCTGTCCTTCTGCTGCAGCTCGAGAGGTGATATCCACAAATCTATTCCTTTTAAATGTCCCAAGGACAAGGGCTTTTTCTGTGGCTGCCCCGAAGCTGTGGAACAGTCTGCCACTGAATATTGGAATGTAAGAGTGGAATTTTTAAATCCTTACTAAAGACTCACCTCTTTGCACTCGCCTTCAATAGAAGCTGAGCAATCTATTTAATTATATTCTTGTTTTTTATTATTGTTTCTAATATTTTATCCTTGTTTTTACCTCACCTGTGAAGCACTTTGGGCACCACTTTGTTGTAAATGTGCTATATAAATAAACCTGATCTTGACCTTGACCTATCTGTAGAGTGTGACTTACAAAAAAAAAAAATCCCTCCCACTATCTTTGTGTCAGTTTGACCCCATCTAGATTTTTTATTTTATTTTTCATCAGAACTTTCATGGGTGGTCAAAAACATCACTCAACATACAATTTATGCAAAAAAAAAGTACTTTTCTCCTGATATGAAAAGGTATATTGCTCTATGACCAAATGCGCATAGCTCATAGAGCTAAGGGTAAAATGATTTTTGATGAGTTATTACTTATTTTCATGCAAAGTAAAGTATAGTATTATTAGCATTAGTATTTGAAAATGGGTAAGTTTGAACTCATATCTCATATTTAGGATCATTTTCATTTTCAACATTTTCAAGATATTTAATAATAAATTGACTTTCTTTCTTCCCATCACTCAAATGTCTTTAATGTTTAACCCCATGACAACATCTCATCCAAACTAATTTTCTTGGAATAATATCTGCAGATTCTCTCGCAGTGGTAATCTTAAAGTGCAGTTGAATTTTTAATCCGCGACATGTTTGTGTGTGACAGCCGCAGATGAGGATGTCAACAGAGACTACACACAGGCAATAAATCCTAGAGCCTGTTCCCATTACTGCTCCCGCTCCACTCCTCTCCACATGACTGCAGTCTAAATAATGAATAAAAGCATTAATCGCATGGCACAGCCACTTAACTCCGCACTGCTCCGCACTCGCTTTCACATAAACCATCTCTTGCCTTTTGCTATCAAGAATTACAGACGTTTTTTCTAAATTTACACCCCACCAAATTCAGAAAGCCACTAAGCAATGTCTGAAACTTAGATCAGCGTTTCTCAAACTGTAGTATGTCTACCACTGGTGGTACGCAAACTTCTTCTGGTGGTAGTGGACACCTCTTCAGTTGTAATGTTAACTTCATTTAGAGTACATTTTATTAACATTTTTTGCTCTTCCCTTAGTCAATTTCTAGTATTACAACATACACAAATCTACTCCCAGTCTTCTCCCTCTTGTCTGAACATGACCAAACCATCTCAAATAGAATGATGACATAATGAGCTGTCATTTTGTTTACTGATTTGTGCAGGTTGTGGTTTTTCCAGTTCATGTTAGGGGGACAAGTGGTCATAACATTATTCGATAAATGTATTTCATATTTATTTCTAGTCTAAGCGCCTCTTTCCTGACATGTAACATCACAGCTGGATGCATTTAAATTAATTCTATCTCAAGAGGATTGTGTAAAACTGACGGTAGAAAATTCCTTCATGCTGTGTTATGGTTGAGAGATATAAAAGATCAAGTTGTGCTTTCGAAGCTGATCTCATTCAAGCTAAGCTGTTCTGACCAAAGACCCTGTGAAAGTAAAATATACACAGGCTCATGCTTGAGATAAAACTCATGTTGTAAAGCAATACAGCACACACCGAGATGTAACTGCAGCTAACACCACAGTCTACAGTGCTGAGTGGATCTCTGGGAGTTTAGCAGTGCTGAAGCGTCTTTACATGTTACAAATCAGGATCCATTTATCATATGGGTTCCAATTTTGTTTTCACTTCAAAAAAGAAAGAGGACTTCTTGTTTAACACTAAATGAAGCTAGAAAGTTGTGAAAATATGTAGGTCGTTTTTAATGGCCTGATGTAGTGAAATGGTTCATAATACACAAGCAAAAACACATTTGTGATATGTAATGGCTGAGAAAAATACAATTGGGTTAAATTTGATTTGTCAAACCTTCTTCTCCTTGTGTTTCTATTTTGAACTTTTTTTTGTTTCATGTGAATTGTCAACAACAATAATAGTAAAACATTTTGACAGGTAAAGGGTGACAAATGCTTCCATACAATGAAAACAAACCTATGCTGTATTATCTGGATGTGACCAAATAATAATAAAGATATTAATGGAGTTACAGCAAATGTTCAGATGGGACTTTCCCGGCTGCCTCACGTGCACAAGCTTCCTCCACTGCCCTGCTCAGCTCGTTCTATCGCCGCACAGCTAAACGAGCCGACATGTTTTAAACTCAGCAGTTCAGTTCATGCAGCCCTTCACCCCGGCACCACATTTAAAGAAAAGTTTAAATACATTTTCTTTCAAGTTTTGTTTGTTTTTCCTATCACACATCCTGCTCTGCAGCCGCTTCGCTCCATCGCTCATCATTCCCTGCTGGGATTTAAGTGCCTAACACAAGAGGGATTAACAAAGTAGCCTATACCTTAACCATATCATTATGTATCTGTCATCAGCCCTGGACTGGCCATCTGGAGCACCAGTAGTTTTCCCGGTGGGCTGGTGCACTTTTGAGCCGGTCATTGTCAGTCCTGATGTCAACGGCCCAATCTAAAACATGAGCGTCACCCAGCCCGTCGTTACCAGGGTCGGCCCATCATAAAGCTGATGGTCACGGCAGCGTGGACTCGAAGCTGTGGCTGGAGCCTGGTTCACATGGGTAGACCTCATATGTGCGTAGTTCTGGTTATTTTAAGATAATTGAAAAAAGAGTTATATGGCGCAGTCTAAGCGATCACCGCAGACAAGCACACTTAACTGATGTGAGCTCAGCAAAGGAGCAAAAACCATTACCCTCAAAAGTTACACAAAACATGGGTTCTGATGAAAAGACGCCTGGAGTGTTTAGGGCCACTTCAGAGCGCAGCACCACATCCAGGGGCGTTTATAAGAAGCATACTCTGGGGGACCTAAAAGGGGGACCTGATGGAAACCATGTTTACAAAGAAATGTATTTTTAAACTTATATCATTAAATAATTACTTAATAATTAAATAATGTATATATCTATATATATCTATATCCATATATAGATATATATAATAACAAATATATAGGGGGCCAGTCCAGACCAAAAGTCCAAGGCCGAATTTTTTTCTCGCAGCCCTGTCTGTCATTCATAATTATTATTATTCATTATCTTCTAACACATGTTGTCTTTGTTCGAGTCTCTCCAGGTTGGAATAGAAAAACCTTCTATCACTCCCTAACCCTTCTTTGCTGAGGTTACTGTTGTTTTTAAAGTGACACAAGGCCTTCTGCACATGCACACACACAAACATGTGTCTAAAGCACTCAGCTAAAGTTGGCACTGGAGCGATGGGGCTGTCAGTGTGATGGAGTTAAGTGCTCTTGTGCTCTTCCAGGTTGCACACCACTGTTTTGTTTGCCTTTAACCTGTTTGCCCTGTTTGTCAGTCTGCCCAGTCTGTGGACTGCTCTCCTCAAGCATGCGACTCTAACATGCACCACATACATACTACTCACTATGTCAAAAAGTGATTAATATAACCCTGAAACTTGACTTCCTCTTACACGTTATTTTGAACTCTAAAATACACTTTATTTATAAATGTATGTTGAATTTGACCTTAAAGGCGCAGTATGTAACTTTTCTGCTGGAGAGTCTGCCCGCACCTCCATGGGTTTCAGAGTGAGGAACAATTGTGAAATGTAAAAACAGTTGAATATGGGCAACTGGCTTTTTCATGTGTGTGACATTGAATCTTTTCTCATGCTTAATAAAAAATTAAAAAATAAACTTGAAGTACATGCATCCATATTATGAGTGGGCTCGCCAATCCACAGATCTGACATGTAACTTGACCAGATGCCATGGCCTGCTTGTCTCAGCTGAGATAAACAAGTTTATTTCCATAACACAGAACATTCCAGACAAAGCAAATCATAATCTCCATGGAGACAAGAAAGCGGTGGACCTTCCTCCAGAAAAGTTACATAGTGCCCCTTTAGGTTGGCAATGCAATGACAGAATGCAGATGCTGAATTATTTGACTATCGATGGACATGAGCGGGCTGAGCTCTGGTGGGTTCACAGGCCGGTCAACCCACACTCTGCTAATGATGGACACCCACTGTCTGTTGGAACGCGACCTACGACCCTTGAGTTATTGATGGCCTAATCCACACAGCCTGCCCTGTCCTTGACTTAAATGAAGGCTACATTTACACACTCACTGAGATAAAATAAAACTTAACTGGTTTTCCGAGCACCACTACTAATCTTTTTTGTAGTTATCTTTTAATATATTTAGTGATATTTTATTAATGTCAAAAGGACATTTAAAAAGTATATGATTTTGACCTGACCTACACCAGAGCACTCCCATAATTCATCACAGTGTCCCCACACAGCTGTGGTAGAGCTGCAGATTAATGGCAAAAAATCTGCTTAGGAATCAGTTCCTTGGTGCAGGTGGAATTAAGAAAGGCACATAAGACACAGTGGGGTAAAAGCTATTATTAACATGAGCAGCTCAAGTCATGTCTATTTCTATTGGTTGTGTGCGATGATGCTAAGTACAGTTCCAGATCAACAAGTAGGTAACTAACAGTGGTGATATGTCGCCCACATCTGTACAGTTATGTGCATAGTGCAGCCTGCTCCCCCTGAAACCAAATATATAGGCCATATGTATATATGTATATTTATATGTATATGTATGTGTGTGTGTGTATATATATATATAGGCAATAATTATTGGTAACAAAGACTCTAAAGTGATATATTTTTTATAATGTAGCACGGTAACTTAACACGTTAGTTTACCAAGGCAATAATAATAAAGGTTCTTTTAGTAAGGTTACCCAAAAACTGCCTGAAGATTTCTGCCATAAAAGTAAAAGACATAACTATACTTCATGTACTGTACATTGAACTTGTAATTTCCAACATTTTCCTTGTTTCTGTCCAAAAGAACACAACATAGACACTCTATTGCTCTCTGTTTGTTTACATTTTTAGCATCATCAAAATACAACGTACACAGGAAATGTTTGCTTTGATTCAGATAAAAGCTCTTGAATGGTCTGTGGTCAATGCAGAGGCAAGAACACTCATTGCAGTGTATGAATTCAATAGCAGAGTGATTATGGGGCTGTCTCCTCTGCCTCTGCTGTTTTTCAGGACACCAACATTAACCCCCACATCAAGTATTTGTTTATGCAATTTGGATTATATTGCTGTGCTTTTGTGACGCCGTCGGTCATACTCACTTGCTGCAGGTCCACTCCTCCCTGTGCCACTGAGAACAGCGGGTGAGAGCCAAAGTCTGATGCCTCGAACACCTTCAGCCGGCACAGGGAGACAAGAACAGTGGACACTACAGTTAGACCGCCAGCACAAGCATACAACACAAACTAGTGAAAAAACACGCCAGGCTTATGTACAGATACAAAGAGCTCAAAATACATGAACAAAAATGCATATGCACTGTCTATCAGTCCTTTCAAATCACAACTCTGAAGAAGTTTGTTTATTTGCAAGAGCCTTGAGCCAGATCCATGTTTAAAAATGTGTGCATTATTTGGGAATATTTACTCAACACTATGATACAAATAAAATAAAAGTGATCTGTTTCAGTGCAGCCAACACGAAGAAACAATCCTATTAAAGTAATGAGAGAACTAAAGGCTTGTTAAGGTATAAATAAAAAAGCAGTTTGACTCTCCAAAATAATGCAATGAATGTTGTACTTTGAAATGAATATTGTGATAATTTTGCAACATGAAATTTTAAAACCGCCTATAATCATTGAAAGTAAATACAAATAATGTCATTTTGAGCATGTATGTAATATAATTTGTTAACATACACTTTCATTTCATTTCATTTTGCATGATATCCTTAAAAATAAAAAATAAAAAATTCCACCCTAAAACTGGCTTGAGCTACAGATTCCCCATGGGTGCCACACATGTCGGAGTGAGTGACTCTGTGTCTGTTACAGTCCAGTGATGTGTGACCGGGACAGACAGTAGTGCCACTCTCAGAGGAAAAGTCACCCTCACACTGACCACAGGAAACATGTGCACTGCTTCACTCACGTGCACTGCCACATGGAGAGCAGCTCCATGATGGAACAACAAATCAACATTACTTCTTCACTGGGTAACGCTTTAGATTAAGGTTCCTTAGTTAACTATGTATAAGATGTTAATGAGCACTAATAGTTTGTATATGCACTTATAACGCCTTATACATGTTTATAATCCATCAGCCAAAACATGTTTGAGTTAATAAACCACATGTACAGAGCATCAATGAGCATCAATTATCACACTAATAAATGCTCGTAAATGCCTTATAAGTGCTTATATAAACACATAACAAGTGCTTATTATGCATTATAAATATTTGACTAAGGAACCTTAATCTAAAGCATTACCCTTCATTGTGGTCATGAGCAGATGACTAAAATATTTCACAACATTTATGTGCAGACTATTTGTGACCAAACATTTGACCAAAGTAATATACCTATGTGTAGCTTTTGACCCAAATCACTTTACAGCTATCCAAATGTTCTCTATAGTGGACAATGAAGTTAAAGTTACAGTTCATCCACTCACAGACAGCACACAATGAGCTGCTCTTTCTTTCTTCCTTTCTTACATTACATGGATGCAAGCTAAACTGATCTTGAACGGTTTCTAATTATTCATTGGTATTTTCACAGACAAAATAATAAAACGAGTTGGGATATATATATTCAATGCGAGATCAAATTGGCCCATGTTATGCTTCCAAATGTTTCCATTTCCTTTGAAAAACTAGACATCATGTAAATAAAAACAATCAACAACATCAACAATTCAGTGTTGTTTCTTATTTGCTGCCAGTAGATAGCACAGCCAAATGTGTAGTGCCTTTTATTTTCTAGTTTTTAAAATTGACTTCCACACACTGGACTGCATTATTCTGGTTTATTAAAGCAGTACACAACTACAAAGATAAAATTATATTGTAGTAATATTTTCCATAATAATTATATAACTATGATTTTTGATTTTTTAATGATTTTATTTTAAAAGGAAAACAAAACAAAAACTACTCAAGTGCATCTGATACTCTCATAGTGTATTAGTAGTTTTTCTGTAGCTCAAATAAAGACATGAAGTTTAAAGCAGCAAAATTACAACAAAAGAAAATCCTCACAACATCTTCGTAGTTACTCTCTCACTGTTTGCAAATAAACCCAAATTGTCTTCCACTTCGACTCTAATGATAAATACTCACAGTCTCATCTATCAGGATAAAGAACCTTCATTTGTTTTCCACTAGATCGACTGTGACAGCAGATGCCAATCAAAATCTACAGGAGATCAGACAATGACTGAGAGGCCAGCAAGTGGACACTCAAAATGCAAACCACTGCAATTTTATACGACACATTATGCACCTGATTACTCACTCTGCACCTATTCATCATGATGTGCCTTCTTCTACTCCTTTCTGCCTCTGTCAATGATACAGCTACCATCATTCATCTTTCTAAGTGGCTCATTTATAATTATCTTGTGTATTCTGCATCCGTCACGCTGCCTTGTTAGTATATATCATGTTGTATGTTTTTGATGTGTTGATAAGAGGTAATTTCCGATAGAAGCTTGTCTGCCTACCTGGTTTCCGGCCAGCAGCACGGTTCCTGGAATGGGGCTTGGTCGATATGGAATAGTGGCTCCTTTCGGCGGAGACTGAGCAGATAACAGAAGAGGAGAAGATGATTAAAAGACTGAGAGGAATGAGGAGGGATTAAACAAGCTCAGGGTGAGATAAAATGCTGCGAGTATGGACAAAGACATAAGGGATGGAGAAGTGTTGATGGCTGCCTCAATATAAACATCCAATTAGCGCAGGGTTTTATGCCTCTGTCTAAGTTGCTTTAAACAACTTGATCTGCTGCAAAATTAGGAATATTTGTTTATACTGTTTGTAGTAAAAGTTGGGATATGACTTCCAAAAAGTTATGGCACTGGTTATTATCAATGCCTGCATTATTTGTGCATGTCTTAGGGACAATTTTAGCGACACAATTATTGTGTGAAGAATTATTTTACAATTATCCATCATTATTGGAACCATGACAAGACAAAAAAACCACACACAAAAAGACATGAAAAATCCTTGATTCACTTTTATTCACACTGTCAGCACCTTTTCTTGTTTTTCTAAGTTGAAAAATGCACATGAACACTTGTATAAGTCGGGAAAAAAACTTGAGCGATCGGGTCAAAAGCTGCTGCCTGATGTCATTAAGTAATTTTTTCTTTTTTTTTCTTTATTATGCTTCAAAATTAGCATTGACTCAGAATAAATGATTGAGGTGGCAACAGAAACACACCATTATTACGTATATTCTTTATTATTATGAATTCTACTGAATTTAAAGAAGAACATTTTGTTTTACTGGTATACAGAATCTATGACACATGCAGTCGTTATTTATTTTTAATCATTTTCAACCACAATGTTGATCTAAAAGCACATAATAATATATAGGGCTGGGCAATGGAGATTCAAATTCAAAGTCGACATGTCGTGATTCATTCATTTTCTCTTTAACGTGCCACAATGTGTCTGCAAAGGACTTGGTTGAGGTTCAAGTATCACACAAAACATGAATGGATCATAAAATGTTACCACACAAGTGATGAAATATCACTTTATAACCTTGTTTTGGAGAGAGAGTCTAATTTTAACAGTTTTAATTATAGACAATTCACTCAGTTTAGCAAATTTCCAAGCAACTGTGACATCTTTGACAACTTTTGACATCTCCCATCTGTACAAAATAGTGATTTGGTCCCAAGAAATCTCTGATATACATTTTTTGACATATTGTCCAGATCAGTTATCTTCCTGTTCAAAACTGCTGTGCTGATTTCCACTTCTCACTGTAAACGGAAATTTGTTAACAAGACATTCAAGGAAAGAACTGAAGGGAAACGATATTTTAAAAAACGTTAATATTAAACCATCAGTGTGTCCAAAGTGGCTTGAAATCATTTTGGTAGTTGCTTTCACATTATAATACCACCTCATGTTCTCACGTTTGTTTAAGTGATTCTTCACATTTTGTCAATTGTGAGTTTTGTTTGAAAGCAGTTTTTGCGTGATTGCTGCTGGGTTCACACAAACAGCTAATGCTCTCCTGATGAGATAAGCCATTACTTCTGCACTCTTAATGTTTTTTACTTCACCCGAGCTAATTTTGTGTCACTTTGTCCGACTGTGACGCTGGGTTGTGTATTGCAGTATCCAAAATAATTACCCACGAAAGATGAAATGCAGTAGACCTTGAAGCAATACTTTTCTTTTTGCTATTCAACTGCTGAAAGGATCGGGAGGGTATTCAATCCCAGCATGCAACCGGAGGCAGCAGCATGTCAGAAAGTTGATCAAAAGCGTCTTGTTTCAGAAATGGGAGGAGGAATTTTACCTGGACAGAGTAAACTTGCATTGCAGAGGCACTTAAAAGTAAAAGTGGTTTGCATAAGGTCAGCATCTCATTTCTTTTCTCTCTGTTCCGCCTTCTTGCTCTCTTCCACATTAAGGTGCTCTGAATACCAATGAGCTCTCAAGCCTTTGATTTCACTCTTCCTGCTTATAAGCTCTCAGACTTAGTTCATCTTAATGTCCACCGCCTCCCAATAATTAGAATAAAACCATAAATTATAGATTTAACTTCCCATTTGAAGATTGCTGGAAAGGTGAACTTTTATGTGATGTAATTGGGGGATCAGACAGGTAGACGTCGCCTTGTTGGGAGAGTCTAAAATTAGCATCGGGTTGCATCAGGCTGGTGTTTCAAGTCTGGCTTTTGTGGCTAAGTGTGATCACAGTAAAAGACATCAGGGACACATCAAACTGGTTTAACGGGCCAGAGCAGGTGGAGTTAAGGGTCTAAGGAAATGTTCATTTAAAGTTGAAAGAAGTCAAGCAGAGATCAATAGCAGCTTAAAAACTTTTGATGACACAGTTGAAACTAAATCTTTTTAACATATTATTTTATAACCAATAGAAGGGCTTGCAAATGGGTTACATTTCTAACTTCGATGAACCACCTTACAAATAAACAAATGCTAATAAGGCAGTTTTCTTCCACTACCAATATCTTACTTATATGTTTAAAAACGTTATCATTGTTGATGAGAAGACAAAGGTCGAGTGAAAATGAAAACATGAATTGGATGTAGTAATGCGTTGCTGTCACTAAAGATTATTTCAGAAGTTGACTCGTCACCGATTATTTTTATGATTAGTGAACTAGTCAAATGATTATTTTGTCAAACATTGAAACTTTTAAATACATTATCAACCAAATAAATGTTGAAGTGTGGTGACTTTAAGCTTATAGATAGAGAATACTTGTGCATAAAGTGAATTATTGATCAAAATCTGAAATTGTTTGATGATTTTTTTGACATGATTTGATTTAATAATGCCACTGTCTTTGTTATAAAAAGGTCTTTCGACATTTGTATTAGACTCTGTATAGTCCAGTTTATGAATGACGATTATGAATATCAAAATATGACTTATAAAATATGTAAAATATATATTATTGTTTTATTAATTGTTGCACCTGTGCACTGTTAGTTGCAAAAATAAAATAAAATAAAAGACAATTGCATTCTCTTAAATAATATTATTGCTTGCCCAGCTTGTCCATTGTCCATTGTTTTTGTGGTGCACAGAAAACTGAAAGACGGAAAGGAACAAATCACTCTCTTGTTTTGGCTGGAACTAGTGATTTGACGATGGAGGTTATGTAGTTTATTTTCATTCAAGCCACTAAAACAACACGTTTGTGTGTTCATCTTCCTCCTACACTGGCACTTACCTCTAGTATGACGGTACAGATGAGCTTGACACACTGGATGATGGCGTCCTGACTGCCTGATATGGTCACCTCCCTCTCAGTGGAGTTGGGGAGGAGGTCCCCGGCCACCTGCACTTGGGCCCCTGTGGTCTGTGCACAGAAACAGAGAGTGGGTTTGAAGCGGACGCGTGACAGTCTGAGGCACAGCGCTGGAGCAGGCACAGGAACACATCTGACAGCTTTGGGAGCACTTCTATTTATATCATTACAGCAGGTACCACACCAGTAAATAATGCCATGTCATTGTTGACAAAGAGCAGGAAAGGATTAATGTATTTAAGCAGACGTGCACTTAGTGGTTTGTTGTTGTCATGGAAACAGCTGCAAAGTCAAACCGGACAAATTCAAGGAAACTGAAGTTAAAAGAAAGGATAAACCCCATCTTGCATCAGAAGAGATTAAAGATTCACTTCACTATGTGCGGAACTAGGGTTTAAAAGGTTTCTCAAGGTGTGATCTTGTGGACGTTTCCAGACTGTGGAACGGGAACCCCTATTCATGGGTTTCAAAGTGATGACTCCAGCAACGTTGCATTTCAAAACAAAATATCATATCTTTTGAATAAGCAAAAGGTCTGAAAAATATCACCTGAGATCCATGAATAGGAGACCAGCGTGCAAAAGAAATCATTATTTATAACATCTTGATTACATTTTGAAACTTGTATAATCTTAATGTCTGAGATACCTTTTCACACTGTCCAAAGAACACAAACCTTTCTGGTGTTCAGCAAAAATATGTTTTTGACAATGTGATGTTTTTGTTTTGTTTTAAGGCTTTTGGGCATAAAGACAGTAGAAGGTTTGGAAACCATTTTCTATGTTGTCACAATACTCAAATTTCAAACTCTATTTTCATGCTAATGAATGGGCTTGATACTGGATATCACAATGTTATATTTTATTTAATTATTTTTTAACAGACAGACATTTTCACTTTTTGAGTAACACTTTATCAAACCTACACTTATTTAGGACTTAATAAAGCATGAATAAAGACTTAATTAAAAGAAAATAAATGGTGCATAAAGAATGATCTGGGCTAAGTAACTACCTTATTAATACCCTATCCTTAACTTCTCATCCTAACCCCTTAATTTTTTTTTTTTTTTTTTTTTTATTAACCATTGCAAACATACATTCAAGAAAGAGAGAACGAAGGAAAAAAAAATTACAGTCTATAACGAGATAACGTCAATAACATCACATCCCATAACAATAACATAAAAGTGACATGAGACAATAACATAACACAAGACGACATACCAGGGGGAAAAGGGGTTTGGGGTGTGTGTGTGTGTGTGTGTGTGTGTGTGTGTGTGTGTGTGTGTGTGTAAGTGTGTAAGTGTGTGTGTGTGTGTGTGGTGCGTGTCGTACATGCATGGATAAATAGGTAAGTTTTTAGAAGAACTGAGGTGAAGAGAACATTAGCCAATTGACTTCGCTGTAATAGGTAATAGGTGGGGGGGAATATAACTAGATCTACTATAAATGAGATAGAAGAGAGCGAGGAAAGGAAAGAGAGAGAAACACGAATCAAACAAAATAAGATAATAATATATATGGATAAAAATAAATAAATAATTAAGTATATATATATATATACACATATATATGTGTTTATATATATATATACATACATATGCATGATAGTTGTAGAATTGTTACTATTATCGTTATTGCCATCATATCACTATCGTATACCCGCACACAACACTCAAACTCATATAGATACATACAAATCTTTTAAATTTCAACTTCCTTTTTTTTTTTTTTTTTTAAGTAGTTACTAAACCTAAATTATGCTTAGTAAACTATTTGTACATTGTGAAATCAGTCTTTGTTCATGCTTTGTTACGGTGTAATTATTATAAAGTGGTACCACATTTTCAACACAAAATAATAGTATATCATGTGGTCTTTAAAGTTCATAATCATTCTAAAACTGTGAACAGTCTGAAAGGTCAAATTGTGTCCTGTTTATGTGATTGTTTTTAGTATAGATACTTGCTCAAATGAGATTTATATAGATTTTTGATACTTTTGACAGCCTCTCTAGTATTAGCATTCCAATTCAAACTGACTCACTGCGACAGTATTTCTTGGGTGCCACACTTACCTCTCTAATTTCTTTGATTTTGGAGCCGCCCTTGCCGATGAGAGAGCCACACTGACTGGCTGGGATGACTAACCGCAGAGTGACTGGAGGCTTGTTGGTCATTGTGCCGTTGGCCACCAGGGCTGTCAGGTCCTGTCCAGAGAAACACAGGGATTCACTCAGGTGAGAGCTGAAGTGTGTCAGAGAAAAAAGTGACGCATGAGTCAGTCTGAACTCCTCTGAGCTGCGAGGATTTAACAGGTAACATCTGCTGTTTTCCACCATTAGCCTGTCTATCACAGCACAGTAAATGCCTTACACTATTGTCTATACATTTGACACTTCATGAAACTGTGATGGCGCTGGGCAACGTATCGGTGTTAATATTTGTATGGTATTATAAAGCATTTGGAGGTGGGCAATATATTGACAATCCAAATGTAGGTAATACTGTGAATGTTGTTTTGAATATGCATTTTATATTCAGTATATCATTTATAGGAAAACAAAATGTTATAATCTTAATTTAATTTCTGAATTTTTGTGATTAATTTTGCAGACATTTCACATTTGTCTGACAATTAAACCTCAACTAACACGCTTGAAGACATGTTTTAACACATTTCTGTTGGATTGACAAAACATTTTCGGAATATATAGCGTTATATACAATTTAGTTATGTTCTCACTTTAAGAGACACTATGATCAGCCTCGTAGTTGCAGTGATTGTGTTTAGATGACAGAGATGCTCAGAACAAGTCTGGCATGATTTAAGGACTTAAAACAGCAGAAGATTCTCGGACAAGTGATGTATATGATCTGAAAAATGTCAGCCATCGAGACGGAATATTGTTAGAACAAGGTTAAAAGCTCAAAAAAGGCACAGTGGCAGAATGTGTGCCCTTTAAATCTAGAACCTCAAAGTTCCCGTTCCTTCTGTCTTGGTCCGGGATGTCTCTTGTGTTTGAGGTTTGCTATGAGCCGTCCCCTCCTGTCAGTCTTACTTTCATTCAGATGCACCGCACAGTTTACATTTGCTCTGGTCACTCGTCTCTGTCTCTCTCCTCCTGCCACTGTGTGCCTCTGTGACCTTGGTTGCTTGTTGTTTGTTTATTGTGGGCAATGAAAGCCTTTGGTTCAGTTAGTGGATGCATGAGTTATTGATATTGCTCTGTTTGCACAATAATCTATTAACAGAAACACAAATTTAACAAAATCTATGATTTTCAAAGGGCTTTAATGTCTTTCTTGTTTTGCACTGAGGCAGTACACAACAATGTTTAAGTGCAATATATTGCTACAGAAAATATTGAAGACCTTTTTAGCAGGATAAACCTGTTTCAGCAGTACTGTGAATAAAAACAAATGTACCGGTATATCCCTAAGAAAATAACCACATTATAGCAAATAAAATGTACAGATGGTAACTACTGATTATTGAATCAATTATTATTATTATTATTGAAAATAATTATAATAATAATAATACACACAAATATATATAGTATCTGTTTTAATTGTTGTCAATGTAGTAATTACTATGACTGGCAGTGGGTCAAAAATCAATGTTGTAACTGAAGTAAAAGTACAGATGTAGGACCTAAAATAACACAATAATGTAACATAAAAATTCTACTTGAGTGAACGTTTTGCATACTTTAAAAGTAGTCATATTGATTGATTGATAAAAAAAGTGCAGATTTAAGTGCTGATTAACAGAATCTCATTGATTCTCGACTGAATCGAGATCATTTATCCAGTCATTTAATTTATATTTTAGTTTGGTCAAATCTTGTATCAAATCTGTATCCTCAACTCTTTCTGGAAGGCACTGCATTTTCCTACTCACTTTAATTACCTCTAGATACAAGTGGCCACCTGCTAAAATCAGCTGGCTTTTATACGATCTTTTATACGATATGTCAATCCATTTGCTTGGACAGTGGGCTTGGGGCACTCGTTCACATGGGGCCTTGTCTGTGCTGGTCATCACACACAGAATAAAAATTGCAGCTTGTCCTCTGGAAGCTATGGCACATCTTTATTTATCCCAGCATGTCACATAGACGTCTGGTACACAAGCTTTTTCCCTATTTTTTTGCTGTAATTGACAGACAGCAGAGGCCCACACATGCACGCACTACTCCAGCTTTGACGTGTCGGCAGAGCCATTGAAACTGTTTGGTAAAATGAAATCATCTTGGGCTGTCAGAGGGGGTAGAATCATCCCAGCTTCTGCTACTACACAAAAGTATATATATTTTTATTTGCTCTCCACACAGAAGTAGTGAAGCATTTGTTTTTGTCACGTATAAAGTAGAGTGCCTTGGGGGGAGGAACGTGGGTTATTTTGAACAATGCTGACTGTTTCCAAATCCAAACTTTGTCTTTACAGAAGTCATACACCAAGTGTAAACATTTTCATAATCCCCATAGTTATATTGAGCCAAACAGGCAATGTGCGACAATCCCCAAAATGTGTTGTGATAACAATACATGCCTCTTGTGTAAAAAGCTCAAAGGCTCATATGTGATTGTGCTAACATTACATTTAATCAGTGAAGTCCCAAAGTGGTGTCCTCAACTGTTCTGACTGAAGACTTCAACCTTTCACGGCTCTGCCATCCTGATCCTGCCAGGTACCCAATCGTTTATTACAGGGTAATGGGCCTGTCTGACCCCACAGACAGTGGTACATGCACCCAAAGGTCAAAGGCTCCAGGGGGCCTCCACACCTACAGTCCTCTGTGGTTGCTTGTGCTGCCATGTAACTCACATTTCCACTTCCCAAATAATCAACTGCATATGTAAACAGTACTTCTAATAAATTAATGAGATACTTTTATTTCTTCTATCAGACCAGTGTAGGTTTGTTTGCTGTCATACCGTGACATGTTTCGACTGCTTGTCTGCAGCCATCTTTAGAAGATTCACGCGGTGTTGTTGTGACGTGTTTTACATGCTGATTTACTCAGTTTTTGGCGTACTCTTCCTACCGGGAGAGGATGGAATCCCCGCCAGATTTTCAAACTCACATTATGGATTGGGACAGAGCCAGAGTTATTGAGACAGAGGACAACAAACACCACTGCTGGATAAAAGAGGCAACAGAAATCCAGAACACGCCCATAGTACACTAAACAGAGATGAGAGGGTATTCTTGCTTTCTCATACTTGGAATACTGTTTGAACTGCAGAGGGCGCTGTCGTCTCCCAGAAGGAAGACCGTGTCTTTGATTGTGTGAATCGAATAGACATGTCACAGCAACATAAGATAACTTTTCTGAAGGTTACAAGCTGTCGAAACATGTCAAGGTATGACAACAAACAAACATGAGTCTGATTGAGGAAATACCAGTATCTAGAGTTAAAGAAGGCAAAAATATATATTTTTTGGAATAAAATTAATACACAGATCAGAACAAATTGAAGATTTTCATTATGTTTCATTATGTTTTATTTCATTTACTTGAAGTAGTTGCTCAGAAGGGATCTTATAACCTATAAGTTAATAGTTTGAATCCCACACTCCCAGTTCAGATCATTCTTGTCATTTTTTTTTTCAACAAATAACATGTTGCCTCAAATAGCACTGACTGTACTTTTTGAAGTGGAAGGACGCATCGGTGTTTACACATGTGATCAGTAAAAACAGGTTGCCACAGCCCCAATAGCTGGAATGAGAAAGAGGAGGAGGTGGAGGAGGACAGATTGAGAGAGCTATGGTTCCACTGAGGGGATTTAAAGGTAGGGTATTAAATGGGAGTCAGTGAGATAGAGATGAAGGGAGAAAGATAGATTGAAAAAGGCTGGAAACATAGAAAATATGCAGCAGAAGCTAATGCTAATGAAGGTGAAAGAGGATTGAGCTTATCAGGAAACATATATGTGCAAATTGGCCCCAGCTCTTTATCAGTCGTTACGTATAATCTCAATGAGTAATATAGAACAAATGCTCACTTGAAGCCGAGAAGAAAGGCCACACGCTTTTTATTTTAAGCGTAGTGTTTTAAGCGTAGTGTTTATTCAAAGCATAAGAATGATTAGTGTGCATACCTCTTCCAGTTTGAATGTGATCATGGTAAAAGCCCGGAACACACAGTCAGTGGGTCCTGTGATGGTGATGATCCTCTCGGGACAGGAGCCTTCTGAGATGTTGATCCTGGCACTGCTCTGGAGGTGCACACAGAGACAGACACATGGGGGAGGGGACAGGCAGGGGGAGGCAGGAGAGGTAGGCAAATTAATTTAGGAGGGTCAAGGGGTAAAGGAATTGGATTGAAGAATGATTGATGGGAAGCGAAGGGGTAGAGACAAGTGATGTGAGGTTGGGGGTGGAAGGAGAGGCAGAGAACATGTTAATGGGGAGGACACAGAAGAGGAGTAAAATACTTTTCATATGTACTTGATGCCCCAGTTCTAAACAAAGAGGCGAGAAGGTGGAGGAGAGAAAACACCAGGCCCAAATCAGGTAGAAATGGAGTTTAAATATGAGATCATAACTGGGAGAAGCCTCAATCCAATCACATTTTGCATTTGTCCATGTTCAGTATGGTTCTGGATTTTGGTGTGGCTTTGAAGAGCTCCATCTCAAACAAATCACACAATAGTCGGATTTACACTGTCAAAATTAAGACTACTAAAAACCTGTATTCTTGGAAGACTTCAATATTAAATATTGAAGAAGAAAAGCTGACGATTGGCCAGCAGTGCTTGTACCTTAAAATTGTTTTATTGGACGATAGCGCTACACGTTTCAAACAGACACACACTATTAGTTGGTGCTTATGACCCCCAGATAAACTACACCACTCTTACTGATGACCAATATGAAGGTTGTTTACTTCCATCTTAAAATAAGTGGAACTGGATATTCCTAAAGGTGCACTGTGCAACTTTTCTGGGGGGGGGGGTTACCATCTGCTTGTCTCCATGGCGATTGGCTATTTAGTGTTGAAAATGTCTGTCTATTGTCTAAAACCTTGACCCTAAAAAGAGCTATCGAGGTATCGAGAATCAGCTATATTTCTTAGCACCAAATCTATTTAGGAATTTTACTATCTTGACAACACTAATACTTATATATCTTGCATTAATTCAATTACACATATTTTAATTGTTTCATAAAAATACCTTGAAAAATGCCATAACGTGGAAATAACAAGGCAATGCCAAGGGCACAAGCAGGTGGCTGGCTCTCCAACAGTAAAAGTTACTGCACCTTTGAATAAAATAGTATCTCTGACTCGTAATTCACACACACTTTAACTAACATTTCCAGTTGTCTCTGTTCTGTTTCATGAGATATTATAAAATGATGCGAGAAATGTGGTAAGGACGGAATGATTCAGAGCCAGGTTTGGTAAATGAAGGTGGGGTTTATGCAAAGTATTGTTAAAAGAATAGGGAGTGATAGACAGACAGAGAGGAGAAGATCAGTGGAACTAGAAAGACAAGGCGGAGCAAATATCTAAGGAGCAAAGTGTACATTAAGGTTAAAAGGATGAGGTTCAGATGATAGTGCTGATTAAAGTATGAAAAAATAATGTTGGAAGGGGTTTTAAAATATTTTCCTTTGTAACCATTTTCTTCTTGTATGTGTTGTGTGTCTTTAACTGACACTTTTACCCTTAAACTTGATCAGAAGGCAGAGGCCAGTTAAAATGTGTGACATGTTTGGGTTACACTGCTATGGATTTCATGCAAATATATATTTCTGTGACAAAAAAGTCCAATTGATCTAACAAAACTATATAGAGCGTATATAGAGCTAATTAAATAACAACCACTGAGTTGTAATTTATTCCAACAGGTACTTATCTATACGGGCTAATGTCCTCATTTACATTTGGTTAGTTAAACACTCATAGCTTCATACAGTCATTTGATTTCATGCTATGTAGTCCATGTAGTCCATATTTTTGGTAATAGTATGGAGATATTGTGACACATTTAGTGAGCTATAACAAGCACATTTTCTTTTCCTTTACTCACTTCTTCAAAGTGCAAACTGTTGTCCTAACTTAGCTTAATTTGAGTGTTGTTTTTGTGCAGTTTTAACTTTTTATTCCCTTGATAGATAGAGACACATCTCTGATTCCCTTTCCTATCTTACTTCTCTCAGTGGAGCGCACACATCTCAATCATTTTCTCTGAGGACAAACATTTTCAACACAAATCCACCCTCCGGATGGCAGTCTGGCATATTATTCAACAATTTTCCAACTAAATTGAGTAAATTTAGTCTCATTAAAACATTTTTGCTCCTTGTTTACTTGGAGAAAGCCACCTTGAGGAGTGTTGTGACCTATTTAGTTTATGCAAGATTGGAATAAAACATCTATTTGTTAAGGGTTTCCACAAGTTTGAGTTTTCACTTCTGGCAGTTGTTTTATTAGTCTGTGCAACTCATACTTTGTCACTTTCTGAACTCTTTATTAAACTGTTCATTGGATGGGGATAATCTTAGCTTTAATGCCTCACTGGGAATCCGCACAGCTAAGCTTCCTCTTATCTTACAGATGCTCTGTGGTATTTGTAACAGGTGTAGCAGATATGTTAACCACTGACTGATGTTCCTGCACTCTGCTGGTGCAACTGACAACTATTTGAAGCTACAAGGAAACAAAGCTGCAGCGAAAATTTACAGAATCTTGGGAAAAGGCCTTTTACTTTGCTTGAGATTTGCAATGAAGAAGAAAAGACAAAGCAATGTTGTGGGCTGATGATGTAATTCTGCAAGTTACCACTGGGAAAAAAAATGCATAAGCTATTTTTATATGTGAATTGTACAGGCTCTGCAGACGGTTATGAAGAAAGAAAAGACATATTCTAAATAATTATTAAAACCTACTTTTCATACTTTTTATTGTAGATTATACATTTGAGGGAAAAACTAAACAAAAAACAAAATTAACCTATATCTGCTATCATTTTATTTTTTTCATTTCATTGCACACATCAGCCCTTTTTAATGTTTTTTTTTATTTTTTGTCTTGGATGTCAGGAAAAATACAAGGACATTTACTCCGCTGGGAGGCTGCATGACTACATCTCCACATGCGCTGCTTCTAACCAAGCCATTGACAGCAAAGACAGCTAAAGATGTGAGCAGCATGACAGGCGGCTGGAACACCAACCACTTTGAACTGCACAATGACGGGAACAGTAAGAAATGCCAGCGTAAAAGGATGTCTTATTTTACTTTGTAGATGACTTCTGGATGCAGATACACTTTTACAAACTTTATAGTAATTGCACTGTATAATGACTCTAGATGTGTCTGTTAAAATGTTGATGTGTGTTGTGCCTTTTGATTGCGTCCCAATCAGCGCGATGGATGACCAGGGTTACATTAGAGTCATGCAGGAGCGACGTGACAGAAGAAAGAAAGGTAAAAAGAAAGGATGGATGGATGAGTGGGAAAAACTTACCTCCTCTCGTATTCTCTTCACAGTTTCTCCTTTCTGTGGAAACACAAGGGTGAAACGGTGAGTTTACGGAAAGACACACAACAACACATCCAAACATGCAAAATGTGACTTTTGCCATTTATTAACTTTTTAACTTTTGATCGGGACTGTATCATCATAACATTCCAATTCATATTGCATTGAATAAACAGAAATAAACAATAACAACCAAATACTTAACATACATTACAGTTATGTTCTTATATATCGGGTTAGGATTATAACTAGTAATCTAAAATACAGTATATCTATTAAAAACTTTACTTGGTACATTACAATCCACATATCTTTATATAACGAGGTGAACCTTTCTGGTCTCAATGTTAAAATTTGAGATATAATGCTTTTTAATATATATATATATTTTTTAAAGTACAAAACAGAAGTTGCAATGTTGCATAAAAATGATATTATTTAAGATGTGTTAAATGGTCATAAAGGGAAAAATGTGTCAAGCAAAAATGTTATTCAGATGTTGATGATATGATATATTATTTTCGGTCTAGAGATAGATCATAAAATGCATTGGCTTGACAAAAAAACAGCATCAACAACCAAATAATTTTATGAACACACTTTACAATGTGCTCTTATCAGTTGGGTTGAGAAATAAAACTAGACATAAATAAATAAATAAACCACACGGTCATTAAAAAACCCAATCCACATGTTTTTTAAATAATTATGCAAACACTTAAGCTCTTAATGTTACAATCCTTTTTTAATACAACAACTTCTGCCCTGTGTGGAGCTGCTTAGTCTCAGCTCTGCGCCCTGTGACTCTCTGGGATGATGGTGTGTGGAATCCTGAAGAGAAGTGACTACACATTGACACAATCCCCCACAGCATGGAAGCCGTGTAAGTTTAACGTCATCTTCATGGGCCGACACACGGCACGCGGCTCGACCACACAGCAGTGTGAAAGGAAACATATCTAAATATACGCTGAAGAAAATCACTGATAATCATGGGTTAGCTGCTGTGCTGCGAGGCCAACGGTCATTATCGCTCTGCACTGACTCTAGCTCTGATATATTTGGAACAACTCTGCCAGGGTTTATTTAACATGTCTGGAGTGAAACTGAATGACACCAAAAGTTGCTTTTCAGGAAGTTTGGAACGATGTGAGCCTAAAGGAAAATTTCATGCAGATTTCATGGCAACTTTGTGTAGAAATGATGGGATTACATTTAACATTATCTTGTTAATACCATATAGAGCTGAAGATGGCATAGGTAGATACATATATTAGCACATTTTGTGTAGTAAAAGAGAATATATTTCACATTTACTACAGTCATCAGCTTTACATAATGGAGTAATTCTGGCAACACTATGTACAATGTGCATTATTGTTTAGAAGAAAAATACAAGTACAAAACTGATCAAAGAATCACACTAACCTTGCCGATTATGCTTCCTACTTCCTGTAAGAGACAAAAACAAACATGTCAGTCACACTGTCAGTTTTGAAAAGTCAATCAATCCTTTGATGAATAGAATGCACTGAAAAATGTCTACCCTTATTAATCTTCGATTGGATGAAGAATGTTGTATTATAAACAAAAACACCTCAATACGTTTCATACGTTTTATATCAGCAGCCAACTAAACAATTTTGAAAAATCTTTATAAGCTGGGAATTCACAACATGTCAGTGTTTTTTATAGATGTCAAAATTATTTGGTAAATCAATAATCTTGATTGTAGAGGTCACAATATAATAATATGAACCAACTTTTTTAAAGCCATACTTTTTTATCTGGTAGTTTTTGTCCCATTTCTTTATTTTGTCATTTAGAAAGTTCGATTTCATAAAGCTGGCAACAAACTTGAGGAATATGTTTTATAAAACAAAGAAAGACAAATCTAAGAAAATTTAAAATGTCACTGTTGTTTGTTGTTTTCAGTTATCATTAATAATTGTGAAATTGTGACGTTTTTTCCTCACAATAATTGTTAAACATTCTATAAGGTGATCTCTTGTGGTTTCATGTTTCTTAAAATAAGCGTCCATTTTAATGTGAAATGTGTCCTGACCTTGCCGTGCATGAGTAGCCTGAGCGTCAGCGTCACTCCCATGGCTCCGTCTCCAAACTCCTGCTCACAGCTCATGGTGGAGGTAGAGGAAGCGGAGGAGGTGGTGGTGTGGTGGTGGGTGGAGGTGTGGTGGGTGGACTCTGCCGCTGGGAGACGCATGAAGGTCTGAGGCCCCGAGGCGACCGGAGCTGTGCTGGGAGAAGCCACTGATTCTGCCGACGTAGCCCAGGAGCTGTGGGGGATCAGGGTGGAACTGCAGGAAGCGCTGTGGTGCAGGTGGGGTCAAGTGTGGGGCTTACCCTGGATCCTGTCTGGGAGAGAAGAAAGAGGTCACATTGACTTGGAATTATTATTTACCATATATTTTAGGGCTACAAGATTATTCGCAATCGAATTGAAATCTAAATTTGAATGGACACAATTAGCAAACCGCAAAGGCTGCAATCTTTAAAGAACCATAACTTCCTCTACAAACAACTGAATGCTTTTAAATGTGAACTTTGAACTGAATCCGGTCATTTAACACAGAAGTCGCAAATCTAATCGCAATTGAAATTCTTGTCAAAAATTGCATTTAGATATTTCTCCCAAATCATTCAGTTCTAATATATTTGTAAATGTATGTGATGATTTCCAAACACATGTTCCACCTTTTCCTACGATTTACACAACGCATGACAAATTAGTTGCATTATAACAAGCTTCAATATTTTGAAGATACAATTTTGAATATCAGGTAAAAGTCCTGATTAAAACATGTGTGTAAAACAAGAGCAGTACTTTTTATCCTTTATCTGATATTTAGATCTCAACTAAAATGTTCAAAGATACTTTTGACCTCTTTTATTCAGACAAGTCTCAGTATTGTTATGTTATCGACACACTTCAAAATATATGAGATATACATTTAAATATATGAGATATACATTTTTGTTAATATTATCCGCCTTTAATCACTATTGTACGTCTATTAAAATTGAATTCATCTGTTTCCTAAAATAAATCTTTTGACTGGTGACCTGCCTAACTGTATTAATAAAGACTGTTTATCTAAATAACCTCAATACCTCAAGTTGATAAATTATATTGCTTGTGTTTAATGAGTGGCTATCACCAGATGCTTCTTATAAAGCTTCATGGGACACAGGACAAATCACAGTGGGACAAAATGGCCAGGGGTGACGACAGTAAAGATGCAGCAGCACTAAAAACCTGCATCAATGTGTTGAGAGCATCCAGCTAAATACAACAAAAGCAATGGGCTGAAATAAATCTCCTTAAATTACTGCACATTTATTCGAAATCTAATCAAAATCGCAATTTGAATGAATGCAATCATTTCTTCCACAAACAACAAAATATGAAAATTGCTAACACTGTAGCTTAGATGTTAAAACATGTTCTGAAAACAAAAACACACTAAAATTGACATAAACACAACTAACAGTGACAAAAAAGGCAACTAAACACGAGAGAAACGCAACTCTAAGCACAAAAATGCAACCAAAAGTGTCAAAAACGTGACTAAATAGGGACAACAATGTGAGTAAAAGCAACAAAAACATGACAAAATTGACAAAAACATTCTGAAACTCATGAATCTTTTATTAGTTTGTCAGTTTATATTTCAGTCTTTTTGTTAATTCTACTGTTTAAAATGTGAACTTTCAGGTCAGAAAAATTGCGATCAGATACTGTCCCAAAATCTCTTTATCTCCTTAAGCAGTTTTACTTAGTACTGATTGGAGATGAACATCACATTTCTGCTCTGAAGGTTCTTTAAGAGTACTAAAACATTCAATTTGCATTAACAGAATTATTTCACTTCTACACCAAAAACAACAGGCCGCTGCAGCCTTAAGCTTACAAGACATTTCACTGTTCAACATCCTGAGCTGCATTTTAAATCACATTGCGATCATGGCCCTCTCAGACTCAATGAGAGGTGCGGAAATGAGCGAATTTATCAAGTGTCAGAAGCAAGTCAACAAGTCAGCAAGCTCATTTAAACTTTAATTAGGCTCTTCTTCAAAAAGCTTAAGGGAAGAAATAAATTGGCTTTTGGGTTTGGAAATGTCTATCAAGCGCGATGATGCTCAAAACACCCAAAACTGAACAGACACCACCCGCTTTCCCTAAACTTTACAAAGACATAGTTTGGAGCCGGGTCTTGTCTCCACGAGCTCCGATACGTGTGATTGACTGGTAGTAAAGTCCGTTTGTGTCATAGCGACTTAAAAAGAGTACAAACTGTTTGAATCAGTGGATAAAGCACTAAACAGGTAAGTTATATAGTTCAGAATAAGAGTAGAGTGAAGTAATGTGCCGTAAGAGCTTATAACTGGAGTGTTGTCTGAATCCCTGTGCATCTCATCCCAGGCTCTCCTGCATCTGAACAGAAAGTAAAGACTGGTTTGTCAGCCTAAGAGCAGGGGTGGAGATATGGACAAGAGCCTTAGAGATGCACTTGACATTGGGACAAGAGAGATACACTTGACATGTTATTAAATGTGGCCAAGAAAATAAAAATGAGCAAACAGCAGCTTTAGTTTAGACGAATCATGGCTGTTCTAGAATTTGAATTGCCATTACAATTATTGCTCCAATCAATTACAAAAATAATTTCTTTGGAAAAACAATTCATTTAATTCTGCTCTGAAAGTTAAGGATGTTTGTTCTGCCCTTTAAAGCTGGAGCGAAACCACTTGACGAACTTTTAACATATGAATCAGAAAACATTACCTTAAGCCTGCAATATAAATTTTGTCTTTTGTAAATTTGTATTTTTTGCCCCCTAAAGAGTACATTGTAAACACAGCATTTGTAACAAAAATGAGAACGTCTGTAAAGTATTTTTAGCTCATCAACACAGAAATAAGATCTGAAAGAAGCGCTCTGATTGGCTGTGCTTGGGGCGGTCACAGGAGTTGTTTTAAAGCTTGTGCCTAAAAATGAATGCTTGTGGATATCAACAATATTCCAAGGAGTTTGTGAGAGCAAGGAACTAGATTAGATACATTTAAATACCTACTTCCAGTTTTGCTGAGTGAAAATAAAAGCTTTAATATTATAACGTATTACATTTTGTAATAATTATTTTCACACAGTTCATGTAAACTTATTTTTGTTATATTGCCTTATAAGTATAAGTCACCTGCTTCTCCTGACAGTTAACTTCATTGCAATTGGTTAAATCCATCTGTCAATCAGAGCATTTCTGAAGATAACCATGAGTCGGAGGAATGGGTGGGGAAAGGTGTCTTTGTTTGAGGATAGATCTGCACTAACCAGAAATTTAGTGTTTCACCATCTGTCAATTTCACATAAAAAAGGATATCATCAAATGGATGAGATCAGATTACATTTTTATCATCATATTGCCCAGCTTTACTATAAATGATAAAACTTTTGATAGTGCATACATAATTGTAATTAAAATTATGACCCAAATAATCATGATCATTATTTTCGTTTCTTGGTTTTGTCTGCACTGAAATGTGTTTCGGATTTGAACGGTACTTTGTGGCAAACGTTAAGTCAACCTTGATAGTTTGAAGGTTTTTTGGATCACTGCTTTGATACAAGCCCGAGGTCTATCAAATGTTCATGTTGTGGTAGTGTAATTATGCGTGTGTTCATAAGAGTGCATGCATTTCCATTTGCAGCATTAGCGTCTGCATCACTCCCCCTACCATCCCACTCCTCCCATCTCATAAAAAATACACATTGGAACCCAAAGTAGGTCACAAATGCGATGCGGGCTGTCTGGCACGCAACTCGAGCAGCATCATGACAACACAGCAAAAACACACGGGAAGACTGCTCCAACTGCAGAGGGACCATGGTAGAAATAAACAGTCGAGTACGGAGCACAGAGCTGAGGAGGAGATGTGGGGTACAGGGCTGGAGATAAAGTTTTACTCCGCTGAAGCAGGTGTAACTGTCAGGGTAACAGTATATAGCTTTAAAATGATGGAGGGTGTTAAAAGTGTGTATAGCGCTGTGGATACTGTGTAAAAGCCCTCTTCAGTCTGAATATGTAGGTTATTAACTTTCAACCAAGAATGGGAGAAGACACACATCTAAAGGTGGGCAGATTTTCCAAGTATTGACAATATTTTGAATGATATACCATCATTCTGCCATACTTCCCCCTGCATAGTTGCTCCTAGGACAGTTAAACTTGTATATATATTTTTTTTTCTGTTCTTAACTGGCCTGACCATAAGCTAGGAACTGAATGTAGTATCTCGGCCTGTATATCTTACTATGTCTTTACCAGTTACGACTTCCTCTTAAAGACGTTAATTGCCTGCTCTAAATTTCCTCAGTTAATGCAGTTGTGTTTGCCCAGTTACTTTTATAGTTGCAAACAGAAAATTCATCAGTTAAATGCATCAGCTTAAAGGAAGCGCTACAAAAGCATCATATGAATTATTGAAAGTCATTCATTGGCTCCAGACAAACCCCTCTTTCATTTACCATTTACCAGCCGTTCTGTACCTCCCTGTGGACACGCCCTTGTAGAGACGCAGTGGAGGTCAGTGCTCAAACTGAGAGTCTGCAGGCTGTCCATGGTCACACTGGGACGACAGCAGCTACCACTAGGGGGCGATGCTCAAGTACATGACCGGCCCAATAGAGAACAAAAATACTATTGTGTGTTTCTGGGGTAAAAGCTCCACTGTTACAAGCGCACACAGAGACAGAAAAGATCCATGTTGTCCAGATATCAAACTTTACAAGTTAAAAGTTGAGCGCGTTGACTATTAAATTTTCTTAACTGAAGGAATTTCTTGTATTTAATGCTGTCAATTGATTAATCACAATTAATCATATTTTACACTTTTTGAAATGTCATCATTTGTCAAGTTTATTTTGTATTTTTGCAAATTTAAGAAGAAAGAATAAAATGTTATGATTTAATTAGTTCACAAATGTAAATACATAATTTAAAAGCATAACTAACTATAATCTAATTCTAGACATTTTATTTCATGTTGAATCTGTGTGGCTGTATGTTTCAGCTACACGACCAGTCATCAAGTTCAGTGGGCACTTCATACACTCATAGACCTATAGTTACATGGTAACTGTCATTTATGGTGGCAGAGCTGCTGTTGGTCTGGCAGCTACATGTGCTCTGGAATAGTTTGGTGAAATGTCTGTCTCATTTTACTAGTTTCAGTGCTCACACATGAGTTTTAGTTTCGTTGTGAGCATGGCCTGTTCTTTGGTCTGTTCTAAATTATATTGTGTATGAAAAATGAAGTGCATGATTACAGCGCTGCTCCTGTTCCTTTCTCCTTCGCTCAGGTAAAGCCTACTGTGTAATCTAAAAGAAAGTATTGCGTCAAATTAAACCGAGTGATTAATCCGTGTCAGTGATTAGTGCGTACATTTTTCTTAATGTGTTAACTTAAATAACCCTATATTTAACCTAATTTCTAATGCTTAGAGCAGCCACGTTTAGATAACAAATCTAATAAGTAAGTGAGCATTTCCACAACGGCAGGAGAAAAACTTGTGGAGAGACTTCACTTGAGAAATGTGCAACAAAACTACATTAATTTGTATTAATGTGAAAAACTTTTTATTTTTTAGGTATTGGCTTTTAGTTTTCTCTGGTTAAGATGCTTTTATTGTTTCACAACATCCACTTCTGTCCATATGCGAATGCTTTTCATCCTGACCCAAAAATTTGCAAGTAAAAGTAGTACCTCCGGGCACAACAATTTTCAGTCATGTAAAATTAACAATATTTATGGTTTATAAAGAATGAATGGTTGAGATCTAATTCTTATAGCCTTTTATTGAGACGAGTTTAGAAATCTTAACTCATTCCTGTGATATTTCATTCAAATATTAAATAGAATACCTACAGTCCGCTCTGTTGTCATTAGTTTGGTGTCATCTACATTACATTAACTCATAGATTTAATGTTGGTGTGCAAGTTCGTACTCTTATGGAGTAAGGTATCTTCCCTTGTCACTCACTGCGCCATTGTCCGCCTTCTTTGGGATAAGCTGTCTTCCGGTGAACTTATCAGCCAAAGCAGCCTTTCACATCAGAGCATCCGCAACCACCACACAAATTCATGCATATGAATACCAAACACAGAGGAGCAGAATGAGACGGAAAACAAAAGCACTGTGAGAATTTCCAATCTAGAGCAGAAGAAAGGGGGAGAACAAAAGTCAGGCACCACTCGGCTTGAATACATTTCATGGACCTACGCTAAATTACTGTTTTTGGATTTGATTACCAGGTGGGCAGGCCTGATTGATTCTGGCCGGCAACAACTCATTCTAAAAAGTGATTGGATTAAATGCTGAGCCAACAAGTCATTGCTCAACACTGATTGGTCCGACACAGCGGCCGGCTCCTTTAAATCATGTCAGTCGTTAAGTCGCAGCAGATGTCAAAGACGTCATGCTTGTAAATAATGGAGGCTACGGTTAAAGAGGCACACTTTTACCAAGCGTTCTCTGATCTAGTGGTGTCCAGAGAAGTCTGACTTTAAGTTTCATACTATGTCTACCAATGAGAAAATCTATAGACAAGTTCAAGGTAAAAAGTATGTTGACTGCATTCACACGTTACATGTTTGATTTTGCATTTGAAGCTGCTGGGTCCATGATAAGACGATGATGTCATGTTGGGATGATGGCCGCAGTGGAAGAGGGAGCGTGACATCACTGCCTCTCTATGTGTGCGTATCGAGTGAGTCTAAAAACAGAATCCAGCGGCAGGAAGAGCTGGAGCCAGTGCAAGATAAGAACATTGGATTTCTCTGCCAAGCCGTGGCAGAAGATGGGTTACGTTATGGAAACACATCCTCAACAAACAAACAGTGTCATACGTATTTTGACCTAAGCAGATTGTATTGAGTGTCACTGGAGAAATAAAATAAAAAAATATGATCACCTTGAAATGTGAATACAAACTTGTCCTAAAGACTAACAACCTGGCAATCGTTAATTACTGCTAAACGCCAATACGAACACCTTTCCTGAAGGTATTTTGCAGTAATCATTTCACTTTCAAATGGTTTACAGCTGATCTTCCAAATATAAAAGCATATAAAAGGATTTGGGTGTGTGAAATTGCTCTTTCCATAGTGAGCACACAGAGGAGCAGGAGAGGCAGAGACAGACAAAGCCAACATGAGGGAGGTCATTTGTGCCACACATCTCCTGTATCCTGCCAGGGACGCTGATAATCACTGTAATTAGACCCGGCTAATGCTATGATGTTACAAGTATCTCTGAGAAGACAAGATGCTAACTGCACAGCTACAAGACTTTAAAGGGTGCATATAACTCTAAAGCTGTTTAAACGTGAAGACAATACTGTAGCGTAGTGTGCCTTTAGTGTCAAGTTCAGGTTGTTATAGTTCAGTTGCTCCATCTGCACCTCTCTGTCACCAGGATATTTCCGGACAATGGGAGTGCATGACCTCCGAAAGCTTACCCACTAGTTAACTGTCAAAAAATGTAGCTTGCGTGTGTTCAGCTAAACAGAGATAGGGATCATAGTTCATAAAACGAACATGTTTGTCAACAGCAATGCCATCTAGACAATCATCAGTTAAAACAATATATAATAATAGTAAAAGAAAAGAAAAGAAAAGAAAAGAAAAGAAAAGAAAAGAAAAGAAAAGAAAAGAAAAGAAAAGAAAAGAAAAGAAAAGAAAAGAAAAAGAAAACACCCAGTGGCTTGGTCGCTCTGACTACATTCTCATCTGAGCCAATGTAGTGTTGGTTCACTAAATTCTGGGCTCTAAAAATCCCTGATGAAACACGTTCTATGTTATATTTGCACGTGTTTTGAATGTGACAGGGAAAACCTAATAACAGACCAACACTTAAGTGGTTACTAAGTAGTTAATTTGAATTGTTGTTCAACTGTGAAGTAGTTTGCACATCTGCAGAGTAATTTATCTGCCTTGGAAAGACCAAGTTTGACAGTTTGCAGTTTTATGAAAAAAAAAAAAAAAATCAATAAATAAATATCATACGGTGTATAGAGCTTAGGTCAAAAACTTAATGCTTGTGGCAAGATGTGCCGTGGAACAACCGATTGATCGACTTGAACTGACTAATCAGAATCAGAAAAATAATTATTGCCATTGCCAGTGAACAAAATTCACAAACTAGGAACTTGCTTTGGTGGTAAGGCGCAATAATATATTATATAACAATGAATAAAATTGTAGCAAAATATATAAAAGAAGGCACACATAAAATTAAGAATGAAGTAAAATAAAATAGACCTAGACTATTAACAGAACATGTACAGTTGGATAGACAGTAGTGCAAATTTGGCAGAGCAAATAGATAACTTCTTTTATTATATGATTGTTAAAGTGGCAGGTGTTATAAAGTCTTCATGAGTCCAGCAGCAGGGGGACAGAAACTGTTCTTGTGGCGGGAGGTTCTGGTCCGGATGGACCGTAGCCTCCTGCCCGAGGGGAAGGGCTCAAATAGTCCGTGCCCAGGTGAGAAGGGTCAGCTGTGATCGACCTGCTCGTCCCAGAGTCCTGGAGATGTACAGGTCCTGGACAGATGGAAGGCTGGGCCACTTTATCACTCCAGTGTTAAAATATAGTGTTCAAAGATACTTAAAATTACTTTTTAACTAATTAGTATGCATACTTCATCCAATGCAAAGCACACTGCAATGTGCTTATACATTCAAGGGAAGTTATTATGTTATGCTACAATCTGACTAAAACAAAATGGAGAGCCCCCGGATGAGTTTTTTTTTAGCAATTTTCAACCAACAACATACAATTGAAGTGGCCATGGATGACATTTAGTGTGTTTTCTTTTTAAAGTGAAACTGTGAGGGTTTGAACCCAGATGGAGAGAGGCTGACAGAATAATATAAAGAAATAAAAATGATCTTTGTGAAACAGATAAAAAATGCAGCAGTGACATTTTTGGCTGCTCCCAGGCCATCAGAGGAGACAGAGTCAGACTTTATTCAAATGCCACTTGGTGTAGTCTGGGAGTACATTTGCATACCATAGCAGGCCGTGCACAGTCTTCACAGCGCACTGAAGGCCACTGGGCTCAGGTGCGCTGCAGAAGCACTGGGCTGACTGTACAAAGGTGTGTCCGCCCACAAGCTTCATGGATGAACATCTCTGTGGAGGAAATATAACAGTGGCCAGAGCTGTTCTATCACTGTTTATAACAATACATTATCCAAAATGTAGAAAACAGACACAGAGAAGGCAAAAGTGTCAGAATTTATACACAAATATATCCTAACGCAGTGTGCTACATGACAGCAACCCATTAAAACCAGCTCCACCTGCAGTGTTAAAACATTAACAGACCAATATGTTTCATTTTCTTGTGTATTGCCCACATGGTCTGACTGAACCTGTTCTGTTGCTGTGAAACAAGAGTGTTACTTTTTCCACGTTGCTACTGAACTGACGCAATAATCAATATCAAACAATATCAACAAACACACAAAGGTCCTTAATCAGACAGAAATGTACTGTTTTTAAAGTTTATGTTTTTTCCTGGCTATATTAAGGCGTGCACATTTCATTTCAATATAACTGGAATTATTGTGTCAAAAATACTATTAAAATATTGCAAAAAAAAAAAAAAAGATTTCCCATCAGACTGAGATGTCAAATAGAAAAAGTTGAAAAAGGTTGATTTGTATTCATGACTTTCATTTTTTATTCTTAAAGGTCCCATAACATGCAAAATCGACTTTTCAGAGGTTTTAACCTTCCTACAGTGCTATTTGGGCCTCGTATGTTGTGCCCAAAGTGGTTTTTTGATTGATTCCCGCATGCTTTCACTAGAGAACTGTCTTTTCCGTCCCCCTCGGCTGAGCAGCAGACGGGGGCTCATCCCATGGATGACGCGGCTTCCCATGGATGACGCGGTGTTTAAGCCACGCCTCCGGGAAGCGCGCAGCCGCAGAATAAACAGCTAATGCTAATGCTACACAATAATTATACGATAGATACGACAGATCGAAGAGTTAGCTTGTTATTTACCAAACGGCAACGTCCGTCGTCGAGGTACTGCGTTCACGTCAAACTCCAGGTCAGATCCAGGACGTAGGACTCAGCACGACGCACCGTCAGGACGGATAAAAGGTTTATTCCCGTGTTTGTGTATCGCTGTTTACCGGAGCACACGGCGCATGCGCACTATCTCCGCTCTAGGCTTCGGCGCGAGTTGGGCGGGGGAGGCGCGCAAGTTGGGCGGGGGAGACAGCCTGCTCTCTGTTCGGGGGGGTCAGATCTCAGAGTGAGCCGTTTGCTTTTGCAAGGAGGGGGGCCAGTCCAAGAAATGGGTGTTTTTTGGAAACTGTTATGTTATGGATATTACACAACGCAAACATTTATCAACAAAGCCCTTAGAATAGACTGTGTGAAGGGGAAAATAGCAGAATATGGGACCTTTAACAAACCTTGGTTTTAGCTCTGTTACGTTTTCTTTTATTGCTATTATTGTGTCAAAAGTATGTTAAAACACTGCATAAATATTGAGATCGCACTCTTCACATCGCAAACACTCCATATTGTGCAGCCCTAAAGCTAACAAACTACACACTTGCCATATTCAGTTTTTATAGAGTGACAAAATGAGTCTTGATTACGTGTCCGAGCTGGGAGCTGTGATCATCTATATCAGATCAGCAGTCTGGTGCCGAGCAGAGGAGACGGACAGGGAATACATGAAGGTTTGTTAGCGCGACATGAAAGCGCAAATTCGGAGAGCGTTGTGTCTCTGCGGCATGTGATGAGCTACACGCCAGATCATATAACATCACCTCTTCTGGTATTTCTGTTATCAAAATATTTCCCTGTTACCTCACACGAATCAAAATACATCTTCCAAGTGAACTGCGCAGAGCCTTGTGAAGGTCACCTCAGTGGAACATCATAATGCATTCAATATTTTAATGTTTGTGGAATGGAGGACATCTGATCAATTATTAAAGCTCTTGCACTGCTCTAAGTGCATGTTAGTAATGAAAGTGAGGCATGGTCAGGCCTGCAAATAAGTAATATGCCTTAACATCAAAGGGGGCGCTCTTTGGGAAGGTTTTATTCTACATTTATTTATTGAACATACTGCAATTAAGAAAACGTAATATAACAAACCGGACTGAACGTGATACCGTCTCAAATAAGAATATGTACACATTCATACATTTAAGCATACATATTAAATAACAACAGACAGACAAAAAGTCGAATAAACAACAAACAAACAAAAAAAAAGGGAGCGGATTATATTTGAACAGAAAAAAATGTAAATCAATACATCATATATGTTAAGATCATTGGTTTTTCTTGTTGTGTTCACATAAAAAGAGAGGATCGTGCTTAAGATGCAGATTAAATTCATAGAGTTTGGAGAGTTTCTTACCTCATTTACACTTGAATGTAGTATTTACTCAACATATATAAGCACATTTTTTAATTTACAATGATCCATGCCTTTTTCAGATCCATATTCTTTGATTCACTGGGCTTTGTTTGTTTGTTTGTTTCTCGGTTTCTATTTCATTCCAAAAGAAAAGTTAAGAGACATTCATAAAACACATGGGACATGGATTTAGTTTTCAAGTGACAGAAAATGCAGTCAACATAAATTTTGTTATCAAATAGGCCTGGGTGTTGTTTCAAAAAATTATTATCACGATTTTCTTGGAGCCAGATCACGATTTCGATTTTATCACAATTCATGTTCACTTCGTAGTTGCCTTTAATAATAATAATAATTGTTTATTCATTTTATAATATTTGACATTTTGTTTAAATAGTGTTTCTGCCTTTGTCCAGTTAACAATTACGATAGTTAATTATTACAGCAGAATATTTTTGTCGTATTTAAACGCGTCTTTGTCACTTTTAGTCGTGTCTTTGTTGTCTTTTAGTCACGTTTTGGTATATTTTGTTGTTTGTGGGCGTGTTTTTGTCACTTTCGAACGCATTTTTGTCGATTTTGGTCGCGCTTTTGTCGCTCGTTTCAGAACATGGCAAAACAACTAGTGTGTTTGAACAGACAGCTGCATTAAAGACAGAAACAGTGAATCACGATACCACAATTTCACAAAAATAGCAGTTTGTCACAGGGACGAGCTCATGATTCGCTTTTTATTACCATATAGCCCAGCTCTATTAGAGTTGATACATGTTGTGCCTTATTTTAAATAATACTTTCATAATTGTATTTAAAACTAATATTTGGCTTGTAACTTTTTTCCAGTCAGCTCTGTTGGTGCTCCCCACTGTGCCGCCCTTCGACCATTCAAATATTACATCTGTGAATAATTGGTGACTTCTTTCAAATGCCGCCGTGATTGAAAGTGAGTGGCGGCAGTCCAAGAAAAAAAGAAAACAAATCTGTGAGCCAGAAGCACAAACTATAACCACAGTCAATCATAACATAAAATGTCTGTATTATGAGGAAGGTTTTGACAGAAATGTTTGCAATGAGCACCTACAAATGACAGCTTTGTGTGTGGCAGATGTTTTGTAGATATCACTCAGGCTGGAGGCTAATGCAGATCAGGAGCTGTGCCCTCATGGCCCTCCTCCAAACACACACACACACACACACACACACACACACATACAGAGACACACGCACGCGCACACACACACACACGCACACACACGCACACACACACACACACACACACACACACACACAGCTGAGGGGGGCTCTGCTGGGGACAGATGCCCTTCATAAACAGAATGACTGGGGTGCACCATTTTTGTCGGAAATGGCCCTGACTCTACAAATTGACTACAAATGACACAAAACGTACAGTGAACATGTCATTGTCCTGATAATTGTTACTTCCTGGATGGACATGAGCAGCAGATGTGACGTAGATAACTCCATAACGGTTACCTAGCAACCATATTGTAAAGAAGGGCCAACATTAATATGCATTTACACAATAGTCATGATTTTACAAATAAAAACACCTGCTTTTGTTTTCTAAAAAGATTTAAGATTTAAAAAGAAGATTTTGCGCATATATTTGCCATTTGTGTGGGCAGCACTAGCTCATATTCTGGAAGTAATGTGGAAGAAAACATGTTTTTTTATTTGACCCTGCATTTTGGATGGAATGTCGCTTTGATGAAGGATCTTTAATTTTTCAATTTATCTTCACAAACAGCCAGGTACACCTCACTTTATTCCTGTGTTCTCCATCCAACTCCTGCACATTCCCCACTCAATGTCTATTACCATTCAGTGCTTGTTCGGCCATATTTACTGTGTCTGCTTTTGACCCGAGTTGTTTTCAATTGGTTTCGCAGCTCAAGGGCCACTTTACCTGGTCTGAGTGCTGACCTGAAAAGATGCTGGGATTTCAACGTCACCATGAGCCAAGCCACCACTGGGGAATGTAAAATTGTGTCTCAACTGGTAAAAGTGCTAATACAAATGGAATGAGAGGCATGAAGGTTTGAAGAACAAAAATAAAATAAAAACACAACGCCAGGTTTTACTTTTCAATTACTTTGTTGAGTGATTATGTGTAGGCACGTTATTTCTACTGCATTTCTTTCCTTATTTTTATGCATACTGCCACTGCCAGACCTCATCTAAATTCCGATCCGACCCGAAGAAATGCATCGCTGCAGCTGATCGTCGTAACAGCGGGTGCACACCTTGTAAACGCAATCTTAATATGGTAAAATGTCACTTTGTTTTTCTATTAACGCCTAAATGCACAGCTTAGGACACGTTTGAATTTGCTCACACCCTCATAAAACTTAATTGCATTGTGGGGTGTAAGATGAGCGAGAAAGTTTCCCCATATCTCATCTCGCCATAATGCGCAACTCAAAAACTAAAATACAAACATAAATATTGCAAAGCTCTACGATGTTCATATTGTATTTAACTGGAGAAAATGTGGGTAGTTGCGATGGCAAGCAGCTGGGTCCGGACAGGCAGGAAGTAATGGACTCTTTATTGAATTAGCTGCTCCACAAAAGCAGAGCAGTCATTATGATCCAGCTGAGATCCTGACACAGCCCTGTGAACTGCAGCCATTAACTCCACTGGTTATAAGAACAGACGTCTCTCTGTCTTTCAGTCACGCTGTCCTGTCTAGAGGCCATTTGTTAGAGACCAGAAGAGTTCCACATTCAAAAGAAAATGCTTGGTGATCTCCTTAAGTGTCTCAGATCTGGAGAAGCCACACTCATCTCTAAATGCCTTTGAGAAGTTGTCCATAAAGGTTGGGCCTTACAGGAGCCTGTTTCTATTGTTTCCATAACATTTTAGACTATAAGCATGTTCACTTTCCCCCTCAATCCAAAACAGTGTTTGCATCAAGTAGGACTGTAAGCCTCTGAATCGATTATTAGTCGGTATATTCTTAGTCGACCAACAATTTTATTATATAGTGTAATGGAGAAGGCATGGAGCGAAATTTGAGTGTTTGATCTTGCTTTTTTATAAATGAAGACACTGTTTACTTGTACTTAAGCCTGTCATGATAAACAATAATGAAACTACTTTTTCCCACTGACACAATAACTTTAAAGCTGGATAATCCCAGTAAACCCTTTTCCAAATGTATAATATTGTAAAAAAAAAAACACTTTAGTACTTAGCTAATATCTATCTACTTTCTATAGCTCAAATTTTACCATACTACAAAACAAAAATAACAAAAATGTTCCCGTTTGTGCAAAAATAAAAAAAATATACACACCATAAATATTGAGCTAAAAAATACTGTTTTAGCAAATATTTACTGAACGATGAGTCAGTATATATCATTTTCGTGACAGGTTTATACATGCACTTCTTTGTTTGCATAGTTATAATTGATACTGTTGAAAGTCTGCGACAGGATCCCCTCATTCGACTAAGTGATGCACAGAGCATGTGTCATGAGTCGACTCTATAGAAAACTACCAACGAGTGGCAATAGTTGAAGGGAGCAACCACATTTTTACAAAGAAAGAGTCTCATTTGCAGTGCAAGGCTTATCAAACTCTAAGCTTGCAGTAGCATAGCGCACTGGCCTTTGAAAAGCTAATCCTTTCCCCAATGTCCCCAATACACCCTTTAGCTTTAAGTGTAAGTGGGGCACTGCTGATTTATAAAGCCCCTTTTCAGTGCAATCGTTCATATTTATGTTATCTATCGGATGTCAAAAAAGTAGGAAAACAGTATTACACAAGAGTTCCATACAGTTGACCCAAATCCATCTGATTTCTGTGTCTTCTGTTATTATCAAAACATCTAAGGCGTTTGGAGGTTTTGCATTTTACATACTAATTGGCAGCTCTACAGAGAGATAAAATGTGTGCTCAAGAAGAGGGAGACTAAAAGAGTAAGCACATTGAAGTTGGTTGGAAAGAAAAACAGTCTGGAAGAGGCCACTGACACAACCCCTCCAATTTCATTGCGTAATAATGTTGTTTACCTGGGCAAGACACCTACTTTGCCCAACTGTGAACCACTCTAGTAAAAATGTGGGCTTGGTGGCGGGTGGACAGGTCATGAGTGCAAAATGGCAGCCACGTCTCTACAGTCTCAGGGCAGCTGTGATAGTAGTTTCCACTGTAATTTGCATTGTATGTTTGCTATAAACCCTATTGTCTACGTCAACTTCATGCTTTCATAAAACAAAGTAGAATGACATTGCCATCGATCCCATCAGGACGACTGAGGGATTACAGAGACAGGGTTGAAGGACGTACATCTGACCCTCTGTAATAGCTGGATGAAACTATTGCATTACATACCGGAATGCCCTGGTGTCAAATCTTAAAAGAGCAGCTAAAATAAATCAAAGAATAAATTCCAGTAAAAATGTCCACTTTCAAGGACAAGACATGACATCAGAGTTAGACCATAAAAAAGCTTATGTTGGGGTGTTTTCCACGTGTTCAGAGGCGACGCCATCATCTGAACAACAATGTACGATATGGTGGAGTGATTGGAATGACAAGCGAGCACGTCTCAATGACACTGATATGATTTTGATCAATGTGACTAGTTCGGTCACAAACAAAAATCTAAGCAAAAGATACGATAAAGAAATAGTTATAAACATTTAACAGTTATTAATCTCTGTACAGAATACTTAAACAGTCTACAAATGGCTATTTTTGTTGTTAAATCAAGTACATCAGAAAAGCCAAAACCCAATTCTGATTACAGACAAGACATTAACTCTCGAACAATCTCGAACAATATTCAGACAATATGTTCACAATGCATTTGTGCTAAAATGCACCTGTAAATGTCATGATTGAGGTTTAAGTTTAAAACAAAATATGAATGAACCATAAAATTAAGAGCAGAAATATAATTTTATACTTTTGTGTGCAAGATTACACTAGATCTGTTTTTTTTATCAGCTCTTTTTGCTGTAATTGTTTTTGTTTTTATTATAGACAATGAACTCCTTTTAAATTTTAGAGAATAACATGAATGCAATGAAGCATTTCTTCATATTGTGAGTTTTTTTTTCTTTCTTTACAATAATAAAACTACAAATTCTGCAGGTTACTCACCAGCCTAACCGTTTAGATGTGTGGAGGCTGCAACATCACTGACCAGACCTATAAAGCACAAACAAAACAGTTAGCCGTTTACATTATGCATTTACGTATACCACAAACTAAGCTATTTTGTGCTTATGTTGTCCCCGTGCCTAAAATAGCTTAGTCTTTGTGTACAATAAAAACCCTCCATACATGCCTCGATCAAACATTTCTCCCCAGCCTTACATCCATACCTTAGGGCTGTTCAGGATGTTAATGATCCCTAAATTCATACTCTGAGTTCACTGGTAACAGTAACCCTTTGATTAAGCTTAAAACGAGCAAAAGACGGTCTACATTTGAAGTGTTTGCCCCTTGAAACACACTTCAAACACTCCATGGCACCGCAACAGCCCCAGGAGGAACAGTGTGGTGAACTGGAAGGTGGGGCACGGCGAGCGTAAGTCGAGAGGGTGTCAATTTGTGAATATGAATGGCCTCTTGGTACTTAGAGACGTGGCACATGTCAGTCTGGATGGAGTAAGTCTTCAGATGGGTGTGAGAGTTCAAAGATGAGTGCCCTTTCTTTTATACACTGGCCTTGGTAGGTTTTATTCTATAATGTTCAGTCCAGTATGAGCTGAAAAAAAAAAAAATAATTGAAAAGAAAAAAGAACAAGGGATATCCCCAAACTAAAATTAAAATGTACATCCACAATCAATGGAGTTGTTTTAACCCATTTACCTCGCCATCTGTCTTCTAACTGCTGTGTTTTTGTCATTCTCCAGCACACTTGCAGATAAACAGATGAATTGCAGAGTGAAGGCGGGACCAAAACACATGTACCTTGTGATCCCTTCCTGCGCTTTAAGCATTAGCCAAATGAAACAACAATCTTGCCGCTCAGCGTGTGTAGTGTCAACTGGAGCCTTTGGCCGGCACGTGCCTCATGTTAGCAGAGGACACTCAGCTGTTTAACTCCAGGACAACTGTGGGGCGCAAAGTATGGCGGCGCTAGGCTAACAAAGCACAGAAGAATGCTAAGACTCTTTTGTATGGCAGCTATGCACACGACCCTCTGAAAACTGAAGGGTGTGTTTGGAGAGAGCAGAAGAGGGACATGAGCACTTCCTAAGCCTGAGCTAACTCCTCCTTGCATTTGTTGAAATGCTTGATGTGAATAGGGAGTGTTCAAACAACAATATTCTGATGTCATTCATCAGTATTTCAAAACTTGGATGCAAAGAACTAGGGCTCCACAATGTGCGAAAAATATCTAATTGCAATAGCATTTAGATTTGTGATTTATTTTTAAATAATAGGATCCTAAATAATAGGAAGAAAGAATTGACAAAAAGACTGAAAAAGGCCAATGAACTGAGAAACTAATAGTGGTTGTGAAGCGTTCTGAATTTTAGCAGTGAGTAGCAAAAACACATCACAGTTCATGGTGAGTGCTCACATTTTCTCTTGAAGAAGCTCAAAATGCAACTAAAATGAAATTAATGAAAAATCTTCGAAAGTCTGATAACAAACATAAAATTCTACAACTCTGCTAAATATTTAGTTTGTACCCAACATTTAAGAGAAGAAAATCAAGTAAATAGTTGTAGAAAACCAGATAAACAACAGGAACACAGCAGCTACACTCACATTTATCACTGATACTTTGAGATCACACTCTCAGTTGAACATATTACCTTTCTGTCCTAAAAGAAGATGTTTCTAAGTCCAAGTGTAAAGGTAATTAAATGTTATGCAGCAGTTTTAGTGTCCTAAACCTCCAACTGCCGTTAGCAAACAAGCTATGATAGTTCTGCACAGTCGGGGCAACAACAGACAAACTACTTTCAGTTTTACAGTAAGTTGATCTGAGAAAAACAAAAGCTCCATGAACATGAGGAGCATTTTTCGAACAAAAGAACGAACATGTTTGTATAGATCTGAACTACAAGGTTAGCGGTTTTCCTGCAGAGTACAACAGGATATTGTTGACTGTGAAGGAAATTTGCAGCCTTTACAATTTGTCCATTGAAATTGCAATTTTGATTAGAAAGCGAACTATTTAAAACCTCAGTCTGTGGCACTTCTGGCCCCTGGGCTGCACTTTGGACATTCCTGGTGTAAAGTATCCCTGCCCTTTTTGGGATGTGGGCTTTGTGTTTATGAGCTTTGTGTCTCCCCGTAGAGCTTAATGAGGTCCACAGGGAGAGCCGGCCTTCTGTCCATCTGCCTGACCAGAGCACACACACAGACAGTGGTGGTAATGCACTCAGTGTCAGAGACCAAGACTGCATTAGACAGAGTGAAGCCTCATAGACTAATGAGACAGCAACGTCTGAAAGGCTTATTGCTCACTTTGTGGTAATGTGAGAAGAAATAATGGGGCTGAGAGAAAGAGAGAGGAGGATACAGGATGTGGAGGTGGAGTTTAGACGGTAAAGCTTAATGACCTCCCAACAATGACTTTAATTAGATTACCTTTTTAGCCTAATACACATAACTGAACAGAAATATCCAGCAATAAGCGCGACACGCTCAAACTGCTGCTGTACAGGGACCGCGGCCAAGTGCTTTGTCTGGTGGTACGCTCAGAAGCGTTACCTCCATTTTTGTCATATTGCCTTGCACTAAATGAAAACACACAACAAATTGCCTTTCCTGCCGTTGAGGATACCTATATTTTGCTGTAACTCTCCATGTGTAGCTTAAGTAAAGGCAGATGTGTACTGCTGTGCTGACTGAAAACATATTACGTATTAGCCAAACAAATTAGCAAGGCTTTGACAGAATAATGAGAGAAATAATAAGGTGTCAGTTCGATATGTGCACGTATAAATTACTTCTGAATGCTGCTTTGATAAGTATATCCTTTATGAATAGCTTACATCATTAACCAGAGCTGCTTGAACACAACAAAACACACAGAGCCAAGGTTGCATTTGTTAAGAGGAGGAACTGAATAAAGGCATACGTTTAGGGGTTGGTCCTTTAGTCGATTAATCATTCAATGGTGTCTTAGTTGCCCACATTTTTTACTAGTTGAGTCATTATTTGGATTATAAGGATGTATGCAGACCACAGCAAACAAGAATGACATAGTGAGAGTTTTGTGAGTGACTGGGCAGTTTAATCTGCAATGAAGATGCAATTCAATACTTCTATACAAAGTTGTTTTTGCGCAAGATCCTAATAATTTGTGAGCCTTTGTCAGTGCCCTGCCCCTGTTAAGTCGTGTAATCAATGCAAAGAACATGTATTTAGTCAGTAGTGGAGGAAGTATTGGACTTAGCTTGTAAAATTACAGATACACGGGGCAAAAAAATACTAACGTCAAAGTACAAGCATCAAATTAAGCAACTGACTTAAGAAAAAGTAGTGAAGTATCTGTTTAAAAAAAATACTTTTAGAGTATAGAGTATTTCACAGAGTTTGGAGAACAATAAAAGAGTCAAATATTTTGATCTCAATAAAGAATTGTGCATCAGAAGCAAATAAATCATGTTTCCCCTCTGGTTATTTTTATACGTATCTTCATTCGGGATTTGAACTCCAAACCTTCAGGCAAAATGTTACCATAAACATACTTGAAAATAAAGCAATAGACTTTTCAGCAGGTCTCAAATATAAGATTCCAGTTCCAAATATATAATGGAGAAGAAAATACAGATTCCTGGTTTCAAATGTAGTGCAGTGAAAGTTATAAGTACAATAATAAAATACAATAAAGAACAGACACTTACATTTTTTTAACTTTGTACATTGTTACTTTCCACTACTGTCTTTAGTTGACCAAGAACCTTGGTGTTATAAAATCAATCACCTCCAGCAAAGACGACATTGGTAAATTAAAGTACCTCATGTTAAAATACATGAGGCACTAAAATGCAATCTGCCGATTCAGACTTACATGTTACCAGCACGCACACACACGGAGGTCCACTGGCTTCTGATCAATAAGTGCAGAGAGGTTAATGATGAAATGCATGAGGATTTGTGCATGTTGGAGAGGGACACTGCATGTGCACACAGACTGGTTTGCTCTGCAGAGGGAAGGTCCAAACACAGTGGTGCGCTTAGATCCTTTATGTGGGCAGCCTCGAAACACTCAACGGAATACTAATTTGAATAAAAATAAAGAAATCGAGTTAGAGGATACGAGAAAGAAGAAATTATCATTGGGTCGTAGAAGTGGCAACTCAAACAGAAGAAACAGAATATATTTATACTTGACAATTTGGATTATAAACTCAAGTTAAGTTTTACACCTGATCCAGAGTCTAATATTTGTATTATCACACGATGTCATTAAAAGAATGCCAGCCGATATATTTAACCAATTTTCAACCCAATTTTCCTCACCATGAGTTTGTAGTAGTGGGTGGTGTAGGTGTCAGAGACATTTTTTTAATCGAAAAAAGCTCCTCAACATACTTGAGTGGAAGAATAGGCTGCGTTCACGTGACATCACAGCGTTCCATAAACCAATTATATTTAATACAGACGGAGGGCAGCTTAATGAATATTGTTAAAATGCTGATTTTTGTTGCAATATAATGAGTTCTTAGGTCTAGTCACTAAGAGAAATCATCAGCCACTTTCAGGCCGTCCAGGAAATCTGTGCATTGTTGACTTGTTGTTGCTCGTGTACATTAAATATTTTACACAAATCAGTCTACTTTATACAATAATTTACCAACGAGACTTTTCTCTCGTTTGCCATTTACATGAATGGGGTTCTTGTCAAACCGGAAGTGCGTTTACTACGGGAGTGTGGATCTGTAGCAAAAAGAGGCAAAAGTGGGCGAAGTGGAATAAGGTGAATAGGCAGCACAAAAGTAAAAAAAAAACTGAACAAAACAAAAGCTCCTTGTATTGCTCAAATCAGCTTTATAAGGTAAAATGCCAACTGGAAGTAGTTTCTTTGTTGTTGCTCAGATTGTGCAGGGCTTCGCTAGCTTGTTTGCTAAAAGCAGGTGGAGATTTAGAACACTTCAATTGCCGCACAGCAATTAATTTCCTCATTACTTGGACTCAGAAATATGTCATTTAAAGACAGAAATGTAAAAATAAGTTCAACTGTGTGTGATCACAAAGTCTGTAGCAGTGAAACATAGCTGCAGTGTTCTGTTTATCTGGTTTTCTACAACTGTTTACTTGATTTCTAAATCTAAATATCCAAATAGTTTTCAGAGTTGGAGACTTTTACATTTGTTCTCAGACTTTAGTTTAGCAGCTTATTCACATTTCCGTTGTGTTTTGAGCTTTTGGAGAACATGTCATTACTCACCATGTTTTTGTCACTCACTGCTAAATCTCAGAATGCCGTGATGTCATCTATGCAACCTTTTGTTGGGCTGCAGATCTGGAAGCTCAAATTGTGAGACGAAGAAGATATTTACAATTGTTGTTTGCAGTCCTTGGCGAGAACCAATCAGAACAGCCTCAGCCAGCCAATAGAAAAAAAGAAACCAACACTGACATCTGTGCTACTTTTTTCATTTATCATCATTGCTTCAATTGTGTCCGTGTCTTGTCCTCATAAGGTCCCTGATCCCATTTGATCACATGACACTTTTGGAAGCCCTCCATGTGCCAGAAATCTTTCCTGAAAATGTGTGCTCTCACCATCGCTATCTGTGCAATTAATAACACTAGCAAAATGCCTGTAAATCTGCGTTATCAAATTGTGGGAGATTTTTATTCCATGGCCTTAGTCACCTTTGATGTATTGATCTCACCGTTGTATTGTATTTATGGCCTTCTCATTAGCTAAAAGCCCATTATGAGACTCATCCTGAATACCTGATCTTAATTTTTACTGTTCATTTTGTTTTCAACTCATTTCACGTACAAGTTAATGATGATAATCCAAGGTCAAAGCAGCCAACAGACACAGGCCACAGATTGTTTTGCTTCGGCTCAATAACTCTCCAAGTGCCACATTTAAAAGCATTTTAGTTTTGTTACGTGCAGGTATCATGTAAGTGCATAACTAATTATAAAAAATACCCATCTCCATAGGGTCACAGATGATCAGGAAACTATTCTGCATATATGTAACTAATGTGTAACTAACATTTGATATGATCTGCAGAAGCATTTGCAGTCTCACATTCTTTGATCTCCTTCACGGTTTAGAGTCTTACAAATTCTCCACTATATTTAACATGTTTGACGCATGAGCGCAATACGTTCTGGAGATGTTTTATTTTTACCCTCAAACACACGCCCAAGGCTTTCTAATTCCTGTCTGACTCACACATCTTCCTCTTGAGCTGGCAAAAGTCAGGCCTTTTTGATTTTAGGACCACACTTATCCCATCACACTCTTCAGACTGGGTCAAGAAGGAATGCAGCGGTGTAAAGGAAAAGCGCATGACCAGCACACAAACAAATCACTGATCACAAGGTGCAGCTATTTGTGCAAAGACACAGAGTTTGATTTAAAAAAAAGTATTTGCAGAGCATGAAATTAACTTCCCTCAAGCCTCTAATAGCAGATTGGACAACAGATTCTCAATGTCACGCATGAATCCATGGCAATATTTACTGCAAATGTCAGGGAGAGTTCAGCAAGCCTTTTCTTTTCATTTGTCATTTTATGTTTCACAACAAATCAAACACACTCTAGTTAACAGTAATTTCTAATATGGAAAGTTAGAGATGTATATATATATATATATATATATATATATATATATATATATATATATATATATATATATATATATATATATATATATATATATATATATGTATGTATGTATGTATGTATGTGGTGGTTTGATTCTATTGGAAACAATAAATTAGTTCCTATCCTTCATTTAATCCTTCATCTATTTCATTCTCTAGATTCCTGTATTACCTGGAATCTCCCCCTGTAACTTTGGATATACAGTAAACTGAACAGTGGCTGAAAATCACATTGAAATCCATGATATTATTTTAGGGTGTGTTCACACTGGCACATTTACCACGTCAAAATTGGGACTAAACCCAAAACTAAACCTGGACTCGACCAAAGCTACACAGCAACGAACAGGACCAAACCAAGCAACCATCAGGAGAAAAATGGGCTCAATTCAAGACTAAACAACACCAAGTGAAAAAATCAATCATCAACTTGCCATGTTCTAATGGAGACCCAGCATTGTCTGATGTGGGTGTGTAATTTAAGCAAAAAAAAAACAAAAAAAAAAAAAAACAAAGACGGAGAGAGCGAGAGAGAGGGGGAGAGAGAAAGAGAGGGAGAGAGGGACAGAGAGAGAGAAAACAAATTACAAACCCCCACTGAAATGGTCTCTGTTCTGTTGCTTGTTAATTTTGTAAATGCTGCCATACATTTTGGTTGCGAAAAAGATAAGTAAATTACAAAACAAACAGTAAATTCACCTAATTTTGTTGCGTTTATAAATATTCTTCACTCTTCGTGTCCAGGTAATGTTGAATATGTTGATTTTAATGCATGAAAGGTTCGATTTTTGTCTATTTTTTGTCCAGTTTGAGAATTTTTGTGAATTTTGATTGACATGGGCAGCAAAAGTGACACAAGTAGAGGTAATTGTTACCTTGCAACCATAATAAGGCTAAATAGACTAGATAATTTCTTGGTCGACAAAAGACATGCGCTATCGACCGATTTGTCGACTAAAGGGCGGTGTGGTAATTTATCAAAACTCTATCATGGGAGTATTTCCACCCAAACTGCACTCAAAGGACCAACTGCACAAGAGTTCAATTATTTAGGCAGAAAAGTAAAAAGAGTATTTATATGTTGGACTCCAATATCTTCAGCTAACTCACTCACTGTCTTCTTGTTTTTTTTGTTTTTTTGTTTTTTCTATATTAAGAATTTTTATCACAATAAAATAATTAGTCAACTAAGTCTCCAAACAACCATGGACTAAACTACTAAAAGATTGCAGACCTAGTAAACAAGGACCAAAATCCAAATAAATTGTGAAGAATTGACAATTAATGATACGCGTTAACAATGTTTATTTCTTTAAATTATTGTTTAAACTGTCTTGAAATTGTGTCTGTTGTGTTTAAATGTTTCTGCATTTTAATGGAATGTTGCTTTTTAAAGACATAGAGGGATTCTGAATTATCATTTGCAATATTTATTTTTATACATTTCTCTATCACTGTCACATCAAAATAAGTAATAATTAGAAATACATATGTCCCTGTCATATGCACTTTAAAGACCAAACCGCATGGGTGTGACAGCAGTATGGAGAGGGGGACGTGCTCTCCAAATTGTACAATCGGTAGCCCCCCCACACAGGCTATACTGTGAGGGGAAATTGCATGTCACCTCTAATATTTCAGAAAGGCTGTGGTGCAGATGATAATGAAAAGGCTGCTTGTCTATTACATCTTAATGAACTCAGAACATGTCTTTCAATTGGACGTCTACATTCACTACCAGTGCTGTGCCTGTGCCACCTCTGGCTATTCCTGGGCCGTGTGCGCACAGATAATTGTGTGGCAGAGGAAGGATTTACACAGAGGTCAAAGGTCGAGGATGTCCAAGTGTCTGTTTAGATCAAGGACCGGCGCTGCTATTGCTACAAGTGTCACTTATAAAATCAATCATGCTTCGACCTCAGCTGTGCCACAGAAGGACACCGGGGTCCTCTCCTTTGACCAGTAGTTCAAGGGTTACATTGTCTGTGTTAAAGCTCTTGTCTTCTCATATATGCTAAACAAAAAACTGTAATTATATGTTTGTTAAATACAGGGTTTTATGAAGCATGTGATTGTATTAGTTCTGGGGAGAAATTAGTGCAAGAGGTGGGTGATATATTGAAATTTAGACAATAACGTGAATGTTCTTTTCAAGATATGTACAATTTGAATATCTAGTTTATCATTTACAGTAAGAAATTCTAGGAAATTAGCTGATTAAAAATAAGAATGAAAATATTTACAAACGTAAACTTACAGATAAGGGTATGAGGTGATATTTCTGCACTTTTGTGATTCATTTTACAGACAATTCACATCTGTCTGATAATAAAACTTAAATAATGCATTTAAAGACATGTTGTAACACATTTCTGTAAAACTAACAAATGTTGAGATATTCACCTTGGATAAAATCGCCCACCCCTAATGAACGCAACTACATGTTCTTTTTGATAGTTTATTTTAATTTGACCTCCTGTAAAGATCCTGCGCTCTATGGCGGACCCTGAGGGCAATGTTAAATGAGAGAAAGATTATAGAATACATAACTTGACAAATGCTTTCATTAAAAGTGTTTTTTAAAGACAGTCTACTACATGAATTGGTAAGTGCTTTTATTAAAGACGAAAGGGTTTATTAAAACATCTATAAAATAACATTTAACAAATACTTAGATGTCGTAAAATGATTACTTAAAGCATTTATAAACCCTTTTAGGAAACCATTTTGCAAACTATATTAGCTTAACTGAATAGCTTCTCCATTTCCATGGCACTCCTGGTCCTCCTGGCTCTAATCGGTTACTTGTTACTTAAATCAATTTAACGTGGCACTCAGCGTCCTCCATAGCACTCTATAAAGAGACACAGACACTTTTGGATGAGATTTACACAGTTTAACCACACAAAAATGACAAAATCAAATGTTGATCCAGAGTGATGAAAAATGTGCACTGTTTCACCTATTCAAAACAAAACATTCTATTGTTTGAACGGTGAAAAGTACTCAAAGTGGTCTCTATAAACATGTAGTGAAACAAATTCATTGTTTGAGAATGGTCAGGATGATTGTAAATGCATTGAAGCAAAGCCATACAGTTTGAATTATAGTCTTAATCGTATTAGATAAGTCAATCTGCAACACTCTCTGTTCTTTCATAGAAACTGTACTCGAATAGAATAACAAGTCGTACTTTATTCATTCGCCAGTGATATTCCCAGTAGGCTTTGCCAGATGTATCAACCTGTTTAACATATGGATGAGCACACAGCGTTACTCTATATAAGACGGTATAAATGGTCTAATGTGCTCTCCGTTTTATCCTTGCAGTTTGGTGCGTGTACTTTGTCAAGTGACTTCGCTATCATATGACCACGTCCTTCTGCAGTCACCTCATCCCTCTGGTGGGGTTTGTCAGCCTTCCTTCGCCCTGTGTCTCCGGCTGTAATGATCCACAGAACCTGAGCCCACCCCAGAGATGAGACATGAGACGAGTGAGCCGGAGAGAGGGGTGGAGCGATCAATAGCTTTTAACGGGAGGGAGCTCTGAGTTCATAGTATAGATCTCTGACACACAATAACAGTATGAACGTGATAACAGTATCTTTAAGGGACATTTTTAGAGCAATATGCAGTAAGTACTAGGCCTGTCAGAAGCCCAAAAGAACAATGTTGCGTGAGTCGTGATGTATCGTGATCGCAGCAAGTGTATCGAGGTGCACATTGTATCGGACCGAGACCTGAGATTCCCATCACAATTCTCTTACAATATATTGCACTTTCAAATTTGTTATCATGACAGACCAAGTCAAAAGTTTAGATAGAAGTTACAATTATGTTCCTTCTGGTAGTCCCAAGTTGTGGAGCACAGATCCATGTGTGATGAACACGTGTAAACTCAGGAATATTCAAAGAGTCTCTGCGGCACAGAGGAGAACACATTCAGACATCTCAGTATGTTTCAACAATTCAGCAGCATCTCTTTGCATAGTTGAATCTGTCAGTAAAAGCATGTAGTTTGGAGCAGAGTTTAGACTTACAAGAAAGATATTTGACTATGTTCAGTTTTGAATTGAAATTATTACTGAGTCTGCATTGTTTATGGTCAGGAAATCAGAATCAGAATCAAAAAGGTTTTTATTGTCATTGTCAGCGAGCAAAATTCACAAACTCGGATGTTGCTTTGGCGGTAAGGTGCAACATACAGCAAAGTATAGACTATGCAAAATAAAGTTAAATACAGTATATATACAGGACACAGGATCAGAATAATTGTGCAAACTTGCAGTGCAAACAGTGCAATAGTATATTTCCATTATTAAAGTGACAGGTATTATTAAGGTGGCAGGTGTTATAAAGTGTTCATGAGTCTAATGGCAGAGGAAAAGAAACTGTTCTTGTGGCGGGAGGTTCTAGCCTGGATGGACCATAGCCTCCTGCCCAAGGGGAGTGGCTCAAATAGTCCACGTCCAGGTGAGGAGGGTCAGCTGTGATCAACCTGCTCGCCCTGGAGACGTACAGGTCCTGGAGAGATGGAAGGCTGCGCACAATTCAACTTGACAACCAAAACTCCTTCCACAAACGCGTCATCTCTAAATCTTATTGTTCTAGCCTAATGTGACAGATGCCATAGTAATCAGAAAATCCATACTATCCACTTGACTTGCCACTGTGTAAGTGAATGTTGCTAGTTGTAATTATCCCGCTCTGATAGAGACACATGGCAACTATTAAAAATAACTCAATCCTGATGCTAAACAAACTACCTTCAGCATCACTTCTGCCTGCATCAATTCTTTTAGTTACGCTTCATTATTTCTGCAGAGTGCTGCGATTTCGTAAAACAAGTCTGAAACCAACCAAGAGGGAAATTACAGTGGCGACTATGGACTTGAGGACTTGGACGTGCAGCTGCATTCTCTAAAGCCTTTGCAGATTTCGCAGTTTCGTTATTGTTAAGAATGCAATTTGAACAGCAGGCATTTTTTATTTTTGATTCATGGTTTAAGGCGAGACACTACAGGCAAAAGCCATTTTTAATACATCTTTTTTTTGGGTCAGTTTGCTCTCTCAACATATGGCTTTCATGTGGAATCATCAACCTTGTCCAATTTGCTCTTAAATGTGTTTTATTACTTGCACAGATTTGTATGGGATGCATCTTTCTCCTGTAGGGACATAAAGATCACCACTTAAAGCACCTACACACACAACTTTACTTCTTGACTGAATGTATAGAAGGATTTGTTGATGTCTAATTCTAAGCCTAATTTATTAAAGTTTTAAGTAAAAAAAGAAGGCAAAAATTGGAATTTGTAGGCCAATTTTCAGTTACTTTATTTTACTTTAATCTTTAGAAAGAAACACAATGTCCATAGATAAGAACTGCACAAAATAAAAGTTTGATCTACGTAGTTCGCTTAACAACTAAATATGTCATCCCCTCCGTAAATGTTTAACTCATATGTGTACAAACTGATGCAAGGAATTCAAACCTGGTTTTTCAATTTTCATTTTTCAAATTTCTATGTCGAAAATAATCTGTGCAATATTGGCCATTTTTACACATAAAATGCCTTATTTCTACATGAAAACAATACTTGACGAAAAACTTGTAATACATTTATTGCTTACATGTGAGTAAACTACAGGAGAAGTTTCAAATGGATGTCTTTTGGGTTTAGCTTTTGTTAAGAATAAACTACCCGCTGTATAAGCACAATTTTACACACTTATTTAGTAATAATTATAGACTACTTTTAACTTACAATACTGATGACAGCTGCTTTTATTTCAAACTAATTTTAGTGCAAGGTCTCAAGGGAGGCACTGCCAAATCAGTGTTTGATCTAACAGCAGTTTGAAGCACACTCAGGGACTGGATGTGAGACAATAAACAGATAATTGACTGCAATGTTTAAAAATAACATCTACCAAAAAAATATTTGACCTTAAGAGCACATTTTGTATGTATTCCATCTCTCCTGAATCCAAAGAACAGGTAGCACTGATTTAACAGTAGGGCAGAACGATTTGGGGAAAATATCTAATTGCACTATTTCTGACAGGAATTACGATTGCGATTAGATTTGCGATTTACTGTTTGTACTAATGATCGGATTCTGTTCAAAGTTCACATTTAAATGCATCCAAGAGAATTGTCAAAAAACTGAAACGTGAACTGACAAACTATGTATTATAGAACATGTTTGTAAAGATTTAAACTATTTTTACACAGAATAAGAGGATATTTTGTTGTTTGTAGAGGAAATAGTGACACTGGAGATTTCAGCATTTACCATTTGCTAATTGCGCCCATTCAAATGTATTTCGATTGCGATTAATCTTGCAGCCCGATTTAACAGTGTAAATATAGACCTAACCTCAAGGCTTGTCTCATCTGCTCACTTTCACTGCTCACTTTTTGCACCGTCTAAACGCAACATGGAACTCTAAAATCCTTACAGTGTGAGTATCCGCTCTCATCCACACACCTCCACTTCACAGCAATAAGTGTGTTGCCGTCTCCACGTGAATACTAATTCCATGATCAAACAACACGCGCGCTATCAGCCCCTCAATCTCATTCATAATCCCTGTTATTATAAGTAAGCAGTTATCAAAAGCTGGCCAGATACCACCCCCACCTCCACCGCTGAATGCAGAGTACAGCATACAGGAAAACATACAAATCTTGATTGACGAGAATGCCGTGCAGCAACAAGGGAATCTATAGCAGGCAGCAAACCACCGTGAATCTTAAAAGACGTGGAAATGCAGACCTAAAAGTGAAGGGGTAGTGAAAAGGATAGAGAGGTTGTGCTAATTTGACGCACAAAGCCGCTGTCTGTCAAGGTGATAGACTGGTGGAGCGGTCGTGGTGTGGTGCTGCTAATGTGAATGTAGTCTGTAGGCTGCTTTGAATGCCCACAGTGTCAAGCTGTGGATGCCTGACCTTACAGGGCAAACAAGACCGCATTTTGAAGTGCTGATGAATTATGCAATCCAATCAATTTTTATGTGGAGGCATTCAAAATTGAAAATGTGACGAAAATATGCTTTAAAGATATTTCACTTGATGAAGCATTTTGTGTGTTTTGGTAACTGGTATTAATAATTGTAGAATCTTTGTAGGTTTGAGCTTAATAAAGACACTGGATCTAGATGCTGACAGTGTCTGTGAAAGGAATGCAACAACACAGTTTTCTTACGATTCAGTACTTATCCCATTATTTAAGTAAAGATTTGGAAAGGTTTTAGGCCTCAGAAGAAGAAAAACAAAATACTGTTTCCTCAATTACATTTATGGTACTTTCAAGTTTTTAAAATTAAATTACACCACATATTCTCTGTTCAGATAGAGCAGAGTTACTCTTTATGGAGCTGTTTTTATCTGCACCTGCATATGGCACACTTAACATTTATCCTACCACAAGTGTTTGAGCCACATAACCAAATTGTATTGTGATGGAGGCATTGAACAATTCGAAGAGTAACGTTTCCCTAATTCAAGGTCCGTATTCATTAACCAATCAAGGCCAGTGGATCGTGAAACTTGACAGGTTTGAATATTAATATTTCTTGCGTTCTTTCACCAACAAAACATCACAAGGAGGACATAACACGTTTGATATTGAAATTAAAGTCAACTAAGTTCACAGCAGTTGAGGAATGTTTTACTTCTGATAATTGTGGCTGGCAAATATTGCTGTCAAAACAATTCAAAGAAGCTCACGGACCATGCGTAAAGTTTTGTACTCGACAAATAAAATCAGAAACAGAAAGCTCTTTTAGTCTCTTCTTGGACCAATTTTGATTTCTCTCATGAATACCAAAAACACCATTTAGACACATATGCAAAACACCTTTATGACATTATATACAATAACGAATAGATTACAGTAAATAGAAGTGTTGTGCTTTGGCTGTTACTACAGCCAAATGGATATACAGATTAGCCAAAGAGGTAAAAATGCTAAAGCCGTGCAAATATAATTTGAGTTCATCCTCCAGTGCACATGGCTCACTGAGGCATTACTCATCACTGATCTGACTGAATGCATCTCCAGACACTAATCCTATTTACAGTGTGCTCCTTATTCATCATTGTGTCATACCCTTTGTCTTATGTCTCCATTTCATTTCCTAATGCAGAGGTTAAAGCTCATTAGTCTACGCTCTCAGCACATGCACAGTTAACTCTGTCTGCGATATAGACGTATACTACATTTTATATCACTTTCCTTTTTTATTTCGCAAGTGATAAGAAAACAGGATTCATTTTTGCACATCATAGAACTCAACAAAACAGTTTAGAAAACTTCAGTGACATTTTAAAAGCTATTACTTATCTTAAAATGAAGGATATACTTTACACAAAGCAAAGCGAAACGGCAGTGCTCAAAGCAACTCTCATGAATCCTGTGCCATGACGTTGCATTTCTCTGACACAAAGGAAAAAGCCAGGCTGTACCCAAAATAGCATGGGCCTTAATAAATATTTCAGCGACTCAGATGGAAGTATAAGAAGGAGGAGCACAAAAGGAAGTTAGAGGTAGAAAGGAATCACATCAGTATCATTTGCCACAAAGTAGAGCACCGATGTGCACACACAATACAACACGTGTTTAAAGCTGTACGCCGTATAAAGATGTTTAGAAAGCATTATATGTTGTTTACACAATGTGAGGAGGTTCAATCAAACAGAAAAAAGTCCTCTATTAAAGATTACAAAGTGCCTTGACCTTAAGAAACATCTTCTACAAACACATTTCCCAGTGATAAATTACAATTACATATTTTATTTACTCTTATTTTATCACGTTATTGTTGCTTTTAGCCATGTTTATGGTGCTTTGCTTTAAGACACGTTTCACTTTTTTTTTACTCTTTATGACAACTTGAGCAGTGTTTTTGTCGCTTTTAGACTCAGTTTTGACGCTTTTGTTGCATTTTTGTTGCTTGTTTCAGAATCTAAACCACATGGTATGCCGTTTTTATGCAGAATAAAACTGGATATTTTGTTGTTTGTGGAGGAAATTATTGCACTTCAAAATTTGCAGCCTTTTTGCAGCTAATTGCGTCTATTCAGATTTCGATTAATTGTGCAGTCCCACATTAGTTCATAATCATTACCTCATTAGTCTTAAATGTACAAAACACATTCACAATTTAATGAAACTTTAGCATTCAAGCAGCAATGCATGTGAAACGTTACTCCATCCTGAAACAAACTGCTCGCTAACACAGTGTAAAATCATTAGTCAAACTTCTGCACAATAGATGGCGGATCATTTCTTGTGAAAACCCAAAAAAGAAAGCCTTTCAGCAGCGCTACAGTTGAACACTTAAAAGACAACTATTTCTGAAGAGTCAGTGCGCATACTATTTGCATCTGCCGTATGCATAATTCCACCATCTAAGTTTAAAAACAGATGTGCTTAAATCTAGGGAAGCATAATCCAATCCCGACGCAAAACATCCCTCTGATCTATAGTTAGAAGAATCCAACAGTTTTCAGTTTGAAACCAGAGAGCAGTAACAAATGAGTAGTGAGCCGACACATGAATGGGTGGATGGCGGTTGCAGTGGGTGCACCTCACAGCTGCCGGCTCTGCTTTTGCTCTTGATATGAGCAGCGAGCACAGCAATACGCCGGCACATTTCGGCACACGAGATGAGAGGTGTATTGATCTGAGAGATGAAGCCAGTTCACTATTTATGACGCGTCCTAAAGCTCTCTGTCCATCCGGTGTCAGCACTCTGCCTCTTTGTGATGGATCCATTCACCTGCGACGCTCCAGTGGCCTTGATCCCAATAAGAGCCTTTCGGTAAATTCTGCTCAGAAAAAATATGGCTGTATTGTGTTTTTGGTTTATTGGTGTGTGGTTAGAAAGACTTGACAACAACCCTGGAATCTCAGTAGGACATAACCAATACTGACAAAAATGAATAGATCAATTTTTTTTGGGGAGGATCGCAGTGATGATAGTCAGATGATGTGTCAAACCAACGTAGACGTGTTAAAAGATGTATTTAGGTTTGACAAAATTTTACAGTTTCAAGTTTATAACATAACTTTTTTTATTTGTATTTTTAATCAAAATACCTTTTTAAAATAAATGTAGTGGCATTATTATGTTAAAATATCAAAAATATTCAAAATTGCATCAATAATACAGTTTATTTGTAAATATTCTCTATCCAGAAGTCTCAGTTGCTGTTATGTTATGTTATGTTATGTTATGTTATATTTGGTCGATGTAAACCCTCATTCGTAAACGGCGTCCGGATGACAACCTCTGAACCCCTTTCTACTATGTTATATTTGGTTTAAATGTATTTAAAAAGTCTCACTGCACAGAAGAAGTAATCGTTTGACTAGCTGATTAATAAAAAATAAAATAAGCTGACTATAGTTGACAGCTAAAATAATCAGTTGCAACCCTATTATACTCAATATTAAAATATGCAAATCTTGAAAAATAGTATTGTAACGATGCTAAAATGTATCTAGTTTTTGATGGAATATACCCGATTCTCGATACTGTTTTCGATAATTTAAAATGATAATGATAATTTAAAAAATACATTTAGGTCAAGGTGCTTATGCTAGTTCTGATAAAGCTCAATATCATTCTAAAAAGGTCACATTTTGTCCTGTTTATGTGACTTCTTTAGTCTCAACACTTGTTCAACTGAGTCCCTAACTTTGATACATGTTTTATTGTTGATCATTGATGTTTTTGACAGCTCTACTTCAAAACAACTTTTGAAGATGAGCGCAAATGAATGAATATAACACCAAAAAATAAGCTTTAGTTTGGTACGTTTGTTTTTTGAGACATTAAAGCAGCTACGTTTATAACAAGATAGACATATTGTATGTAACACTCAGGCACAGCAATAACATCTCCATGACGACAAGGAGATGCATACCTCTATCCAGAAAAGTTACATAGTACAAGTTTAGCCAGAACTATTAGGTTTAGTGCTAAACCTTACACTCGGACATAAAACTGTACAAATAGAAATACGGCTTGTCAGATTTCACTACACATTTTAGTGCAGTCATCGTAACCACCCATCGAAAACTGCCATTCACATATTTTACAATGACATTTTAGAAATCGGACACATTTCAAATAAACCTCTGCTGAGTCACAGTATATGACAAGCTGCTGATTGCTTGATTTTTCTTGATACTGGTGAAACTTGCCAAGGTGCAGCGTGTGATTTTGGTCAGCTAAAAAGAGAAAAGGGGCACTGTGTGGGTCCAAACCTTTCTTCTCTCCATGGAGCTGTTCTTTTTCTTGGAATGTTCCACAAAATGTCATAAAATGTAGCAATCTCCATGGAGATGGGTATGGGAAAAAATAATCACAATTTATGACGTATTATTATTGTTTCCTCTTATTTATTGTTCTCAATTTTTTACTCAGTTTTATTAATTATTTTCATAATCAAAATAAAAATGTATTTTAGTAATGATTTCATAACATAAACTTACAGACTTACACAGACTTACAATGCCATTTAACACACCTCTCCATTCAAAAACCATAACCATATCATTGACAACTAAACATGACTTGTAAGTATCTTTTGACAATAAAAAATGCCTGTAATTGAATGAATGCAATGTTTCAGCTTATACTTACAGCTACACGATCTTGAAAATCTGACGATATGCGATATGGCTGTGAAGTACATCGATTTTATTGCAATATTTTGACACAAACAATTTCAGTTATTTTTAAACAAATATGTTTATGAATTAATATAATAGTCAAACCCTGTCAAAATAAAACAACATAACAGCGACTATGTCAAGGCTAGACTGAAGAAGGAACATTGTGATTAAAATCCGCCCTTTATATTACCCATACTTTTATGATATATTGTGCCGCCGAACAAAGCAAAACCATTTTCTTGAGACAAGCATACAACAAAACCTCCATCAAAAGTTTACATAGCACCTTTAATAAGGCAGTAAAAACAGATCTGGAGGGTAAAAGAAATAAATTGTAAAGCTGTTATTTTTTGACACTAAGGGTGGGGTGTCGTATCCGGAGGCTGTTGGCAGAGACACGGTTTAATCCGCTAATGCACCAGTGAGGATCCTGCAGCGGCCACAAGGAAAGGAAAAGGAGCACAGATTTACTAATGAGAGCGAGCCATCAGACTACATCAATGAGTGAGAAGAATGAAGTATGACTCAAGGCTGGGTTGAGACATGACGCACCTAATGACTGTGGGTTAATGGATGGAGGTGTGCTGCTGCTGCTGCTGCTGCTGCTGACTCCTCCTTTGACTAAACTAAGTGCATGTGAGACGGTTCACTGTAACTGTGCAAACACACCATTATAGCTCCACTTTCAGAACAATATCCCAAAGTCAAGGTTTTTCGGGTCATCGATAATCAAGGTTGTCTTAGTTAACTAAAATTTGTATAATTCGCTTAAATATTTTACTGAGATTATGAAGATTTGGCAACAAGGACCGGCATTGAAAGAGCTAGTTGGGTTTTTAGTATTGAATTGTTGTGAGTGTAATCTAATCTTTTACTTAAAATAATGCATTTTTCTATTCTATTTATCTATTTTTCTATTTCTATTTTCTATTTTATCTTCTTATCTTATTTTATCAATCTATCTTCTTTGTATATGTGTCGTTTTTGGATGCATTCCAATGTCTTCAGTGCAGTTTGACTCGGATTATAGAAACACATAATCGTTTTAGAGATTTGCCGCATCACACAATGTCCTCTTTTAGTCGACTAATCGATGCTCAGGGCAAGTCTTGAGTCGACCGACAATTTCAATTATTAATTAGGTTTTTCGTGGACAAGTTTAGAAGTTTAGAAGCAAAATTCAATGTAAAAGTATATTTAATTCAATCTAAATAGTCCAAAATAGACCTAAATGTAAAGTCTGTTTTTGTCACATTCACTTAATTTTGTAAAGTAATTTAGTAAAGCTGGGTACAAAATTGAGAAATAGTAACATAATAGACAATTGGAATGAAAGAAAATTGAAGATTTCACTGTTGCTTGGTAATAATCGTAAATAATGTTTAAATTGTGATGCTTTCTCTCACCATAATGATATCATGAGGTCTCTGATCTCAAAGTCTGTCAAGATTTTTGGTAATCGATCATTTTTGACACAATATAATCCGTAAAACAAAAAAGAAAAAATGACAATAGCGAGAAGTTTAAAAGAAAATAAGAAAGTTATATTTCATAAAGCTGGCCACAAGAGGAACGGAATTGTGAATTCATGGTTTTATTGTTTTTTGGATCTGGTCTCAGTCATTGTGAATGAGCATCAGACGTGATGGTTCCTCTCATAATAATCTTAACACTGAAATTTATTATAACCACCTCGAGCAAAATAGGTGACACTACAACATTCTGTGAGCTTGGTTAATATCTCTGTAATTACTGAGCCTAGCCACACAAACTGGCACAGAGTTCAACGTCTTCTCTGTCAGCAAAAATAAACAAAAGTTAAATCCTGTTCACAATAGCCTCAGAAAGTGGTGCCATTATTCAACTCCAAAGACGTGATTGTTGCCACTTGAAAGGATGAGATTAATATTGGAGATTTGCGGCGCTATTCCCAAACAAATAATAAAAAGCTCATAGTTTATGGATTCCTATTTTGGACATTTCTTTGATACAAGCCCCTGCCCTTCATCTTTGACATCATACATTTCTATAAGATAAAGGCAACCAGTTAAAATGACTCCTTCAAGCGTGTACTTTATACAAAAACAATTATGCAATGGACTCTGCACTGCAAGATTTCACTTATACAATGTCGGCAGCGGGAGCGAGAGACCAGAGAGGAACTAGAAGGGAGCCGTGCAGGCACAGAGGAACACTGGAGAGCTACAGAGAGACGAGCGAGACAAAGATTAGCCTTGTGTCAGTGAATGCACACCAGGGCACAGTGGAGCTCTGTGTTCACGAGAGCCAGAGTATCGGTGAACTGCAGTGACGCGCGAATGCACCGCGGACACTGAAAGCATTAAATACAGTAAATCCTTATATCGCACAAGCACAACTGTAGTTATTCTGTACGGATCACAAAGCTTTGCACAACATGTTTAAGAGGGCGTCTAATAAGGAGTTCAGTGTATTCCCGGCGTGGTCACAGAGCTCTCGTGTTCAAAGAAGAACAGAAGCGCAAGAATTAAAACAAGTGTAATAACAGTCAGAAAGAACAAGGGCTGAGCAATTATGCTAATTTTAATCAAGATCCAGCTTTTAATTGTCAATGATATGCTTGGATCTTTTTAATCAAGAGGTCTAAAGCCAATGTCAGTAAAGGGTTATGACTTTAGAGGAAGAATTTGACTTTTTTTTTAATTCAAAGTTAATATTGTTTGTAGAGAAAAAAGGGTAAGGTAGAGTGATTCACCGTGTCAAAGTCATGTAAAACATGTTAAAAAAAAAAATCATAATAAATGGGGCAGACTGACAGAAGTGAGACTCCTCCAGCCACCACCAACCATTCACACACACATCACTCTCATTCTATGCAAGGTGGGTGAAGTGTCTTGCTTAAGGACACAATGACATTTCCGCCTCCAGCCGCCCCACTGTGACACCTGGTGTTCCAGCGGTCTCCCATCCAAGCACTAACCAGGTCCTGACCTGCTCAGCTTCTGAGTGGACTGGGCCTCTTTTATTAAGCTGGACACCAATGTGTTTCGACAAGCCGGTCTTTGCCAACAGTTGATATTGTTTGTGTTCAGGAAATTAATATCGAAAGCCAGTTTATGAAAAATGCGAACAATGTTTTTGTCATATCTCCAAGTCCCAGTAAGAGCTACATTTGACGTTCACGTCATAGAGCAATCTTTTCTTACGTTTTGATTATAAGAACACAGAACCAAAATTATCATTAGAAACTAATCATCATTACAACACAATTTTTTAGCCTTGAATACTTTTAATTCCACCTAGGGCTACAACTAACGATTATATTTATAACCGATTAATCAGTTGATTATTTCTTTCTTTCGATTAATTGATTAGTTGTTTAGATCACACAAGACCTGTGAGTATGAGACTTTCACCAAATCTGACACAGACAAAAGATTCCGCTTGAGAATGTCTTCATTGAGTACAAAACACTAAACACTTTACACACAGGTTACACATTTCTGTGGTCATTTTGGGTTAATTGCAGTTCTGTCTCTTTGCCATAAAACATCTTCTCTCATCATATGGCATATTTTGTCTAGTACAGAAAATGGTTATTGGAATGGATACATTTTTTGATAATTATCGATTAGTTGCTATAAATGTATGTACTTGTTCCAGCTCTAATTCCAACTAAACAGATATTTCATGATCGCCTGAACTTCTGTCACCTTGCAGAAATCCAATCTCATCTTGAGTTGAACCAACCGACAAAACCACATCTAAAAAGGTACAATATTTGAACAGCTCATTCTGAAATCCAAAAGATGGAGCAGAACGCAATAGATCCCCTCGTTGAGTTTGTGTGTCCAGTGTAGGTCAGAGACATCGTCAGTCAGTAATGAATGCTTGGACACGCACACAACCCTGGTCTTCTGACTGAAAACAAGGCTTGTTAGACGGAGGGTAAATACAACCGGATTTTGTCAGTGTTGACTCACAGAGGGAACAGGTGCAGGACTGGCCCCAACATGAGGGACTTTACATTCACAGCAGCTAAACGGAAGCCATACACACAGGGAACCAACATTCTGAATATGAATATGTCATTCTTTTCTTCCTCCTTTTTCAAAACTGAACAAAAAAACATCACGTGTTTTGGCTTGTTCAGTATTTAAAGGAAGTGGATTGTAATGGATTATTTATTATTTACTTTGAATTATGCATCAAAAAAAGGTACAAGATAAAAACTGCATTTGTATTCAGTATTCATAAGGCTGAACGATTTGGGGAAAATAAGTACTGCAATTGTGATTAGATTAGATGCTATTTATGTTTTAATAATAGGATTCTAATCAAAGTTCACCTTTTAAAAGCATCCAGGAGAAATGTCAAATAGACCTATGAACTGTTTTTTGCATTATTAAAAAAAAGCCTGAAGTGCACAGCATTCATTTTTTCAACCATTCAAAACAGACATTAAAAACTGAAAATAGAATAAAGTAATAAAAGAATCACGTGTATTATTAATGTCTGTGCAGATCTAAACTGTGTGGTTAGCAGTTTTTATGCATAATGAGTGAGACAGGATATTTTGTTGTTTGTGAAGGAAATTATGTCACTTCAACAATTGCAGTCTTTGCCATTTGCTAATTGCATCCATTCAAATTGCGTTTTCAGTTCGATTGCGATTAATGTAGCAGCCCTAAATATTCATGACATTGGTGTGCTTGTGGTACATTTTATATTTTTGTAGATTCTCCAACAGGCTGACAATCGTCAAACACTTCAGGCTAAAAAAAGGAGATGTCAGCATTGTCAGGAAATGCTTGGATAGATTATTGATGTTTGGTGGTGCTCAGTGACTTGCATTAACTTGGGAAGGAAAAAACAACACGGTGCGCTGTCCCTTTATGTCTTATCACCATTCAGTTTGACCCAGATCCTTTGGCTGTGTGCACATGCCAGTGTCTGTTTATTCCTACATTAGACATGAGACAACCGCGCTTATGCTCAACTCGATTACGTGCATGACGGGAGCGCCTGCCTGGCTTTGTAGGCCAAGCTGCACAAAGTGGCGAACCCCCAGTAAACTGCATTGGATGGCACATGCTGGAGACTGCGTAGTTGTCTCAAATGAAATGTAAATCCTGTTTGGAAAAAAACTGGTGCAGTAGCTTGCGCGACTTGCAGGGTTTATGCACGCTGACGCTTTCACTGCAGTAAGGACTTCTGGTAACCAAACACACACATTTACATGAGACTGAGGGATACTGGAAAACACGTATCATCCAGGCAAGCTTTCATGAAGACTGCTTAAAACACAGAGTTAGAAGTGCAGCTTTTAGTCTAAAAAAGCTTCTCAAAGATCACAACAGCAATAGAACCAAGAATGCCTTGGAAACCCCCCAGTGAGCATAATTCCCTTGCATGTAAATTGCTGTTGTACATTCTTTAGTGGGTTACAATGCAAGGACAAAGATGACTTTAGCTGCATTATGTTGCCAGAGAGGGGACAACAGGCTCTGGTTTGTCGTACAGAGCAGACAGTGGGGGCTCTGGCTGCAGTTGACAACCTACACTCTCCTCCCTCGCTCAAAGAACCGCCCCTCTTGTTCTCGCAGCTGAAACAGTGGGCACGCTACAAAACAAGAGGCTGTGTCAAGAAGACGCACGAAGACCAGAAAAGCACTTTATAAGATGAGAGTGGTGTGGCAGTGAAACACATTCAGAGGCAGTGTTTCACAAATGTGTACTATGTAAAATAACCAGTGACATCACGCACACACACACACACACACACACACACACACACACACACACACACACACACACACACACACACACACACACACACACACACACACACACACACACACACACACACACACACAATAATAATAATATACAAAGCACCAATATACACTCATTTTATTTTGCCCTAACATCATAACATAAACATAAACATTTCTTTAGGTCTACAGCTTCATAAGTAGATATCACTTGGATTTCTTGGAGCTTGTCCCTTTGTATTGCAAAGTTTTAAGTACAAACCACAATAAAGCCGAGGCTTGTGCATTATTGAAGCAGTGGAAAACATTATTTGGATTCAGAGGCAAGTACAGTGTTAAGAGCAGACCACATGGCTACTTTGCATAATAAACAAAGTTAGCTCAACTGACTTCTTCAAATTCCTGCACAAACGCGTGGAACACACTGAAACGGAAACCAAATCAGACCACATCTACAAGAAAGCCAAGCAACGATTATTCTTCCTATTGGGATGGGCCGATATATATTTTATTTTATTTTATTTTTTGAGTCAACACCCATACCCCACATTTGTCTTCCTACTGTTGATGATAGCCAATATTTGATACTGGTATTTATATTTTAAAATTCATAGCAAGACCCACAAATCTATTCGTGGTAAAAGATCTAAAAAATGTTTATCTTGTTATCCATCTTTGGTCATTTGCAAAATTGTACGCCAAATCAATACAACACATTCATTAGTCACACATGGTTTCACTACAAAATCCACTCAATAGCTGCTAACTTATTTCCTTGTATTCCCGACATACTGTATACGCTTTTAAGGAGTAACAAACCACTCATACATGAATTGTGGTGTTAGTGTTCTTCCAAGAGGAACAAAATAATGCTTTCATGGGATGAAACAGGCTTTTTGAGGCACAAACCTTCAAGTTTGGTTCATTGTTGGGCAGAGATACTTGTTATGGAACAAAAATACAAGGGACAGTGCCGAAGGCCAAAATGTATTATGCACTGTACCAACCATCTGGGTTATAAAGACTAAAAACAATTAGAATCAGTTCAGTGTTTGGAATGTATATACATTTGTTTAAAGCTTTGAAAAGGGTAGATTGAATAAAAATGTGAATGCCAGTCAAACATTAACCATCCTTCCATCATTTTCTTCCACTTTATCCAGGGCTGGGTTGGCGGTCTGAGCAGAAGGACAAGCCTTCCAAGCAAACCGCTTAAATTACCACATTAACCATTACCACAGATTACAAACATTTTTATTCCAGCCATTCCTCCCAACCTACATTCATATTTCAGTATCCTCTGTGCCAGTAAACCAGGCTTCTTTCTGTTATCACTGCTCCTTATTGGTCTGTAACCTGTGCACTTGCTCCTCAGAGACTCTCCCATGCAGCGTTCACACCGGGTTATTAACCTCTAACCTTCACCATCTGATGCCCGCTCTTGCTATTACTCTCTATGCTCCACTCGTAGCTCATATCTCTTTTGGACGTCTTCTCCAGCTGTTGCATTGATCCTCTTATCTTGTTCACATTTATGCCCTTTAAATACCTCCGTTCTTAATCACTGCTCTGGTTTCTTCAAGGAGCTCACTTTCTTCTTTTATCCTCCATCCCCTCACTCTGCCACGACTTCCCCAGGAGGCCACAAACGCATTAGGATAAGAGCTCCTCTACCTGTCTCCTGACTGCTGTCAGGCGCTGCTGGTATATGCGCTCAGATAAGTCAAAGTGTTGTACGTAGCGAGACATACTCAGGTCTCTTAAAGAGCAAGTCGTTGATGTATTCTATCAATTCTATGCCAATTGGGAATATACTGTAAACTGGATTGTCACACCATTTTCTGTGCTGAGCAGAAAGCGTATGTTATCATTTTGTTGTTGAGGTCAATGTCTGATGGCTCCTCCTCCCAAACTATTTCAAGGGAAGCCATTTTAAAGTATTGCAAAGCTAACCTTATTAGCACTGAAATATGAATCTTTTGAAAGGTTAGAAATTTTGAAATTGTTGAAATCCAAGGTATGTAATTTTTATGTATTTATTTTCTTTTTAAGTACTACAAAGTGTGATTTTCAGGTTATGTTCTCATCATAATAAAAACACATTTTTGTCTGTTGTTTGGTAGTGTGTAATATCCTCAAGTGAGGGATGTGCGATATTGTCTTATCTTTAAAACAACATCCACAATACTATGGATACCATTTTTGCCCAACTCTACCTCAACTAATCACAACTGAAAGAAATGTGGGTCTCATTTAGGTTTTCCATTTGGTTCAAAACCTCCCTATAAAGGATTTCTATGAAATAAAAGGGGGAAAGCCCTGTTCCACAAGGACAAATGACACATAAAAGCCAGTCATGCGATGCTTGACGATAGTCATGTGTTAGTGTCTGCAGCAAGTCTATGTCTCCTTTTTTGAACGGTAATTGTTTAGTTTTAAAGAGAGGAGTTACACAAAGGTACTTTTTATTACTTTTATTTCCATAAAGGGAGAGAGAAATAAGAGCATTTCCAAATTGCCTGAAGCTCCAAATCCTCTGTCTATGACTTCACCGTGTTATACAGGCTGATTTGATTATATCAGATCCATTTTCAAACCAATTTATTCCGTTTTGAATCATAAATAGGCAAGTTAGCTTAATTTATATGATTATTATGAATTGATCAACTTCAACTATCTAGCCATATGATGTGAGTTGAGTTATATGAATTAACAGCTTATGCATTTTGGGTAAAACTGCGTAGAAAAATGTATGTTAAATATTCCCAAAGACAAAAAATCCAAGGCACTCTGGTTTTAGAAAAAAAAAAAAAGCCTTTATTACAGCATGGCTGTAATAAAATAAAATAAAATAAAATAAAATAAAAAACAATCTATATTTTGGAAAGCACCGAAGTATGGCAAACAATCTATTCTGACGAGTTTTACGATTCCCTTTAACATTATAATGTTGTGAGGCATAACACAATATTTGGTTGCAAGGAACATTATCATACTTAAATGAATGAACCCTATCGATCTGTCATTAAAAGTAGCCCCTGGTTAATAATCAGTCCTCCACACATGGGCACTCTCCAAAGGCCTTTAATTAACGACAGCAAGGCCACTGGCTCTAACATAATCAGCACATCTCGGCTGGAGAATCAGACTTGATTTACATTTATCCACCGCCAACTTTACTTTCGACCAACTACAGACGGCAGCTGCCCCAAATGACATGACAGACATTTGGAGAAGCCCAATAAAAAAGAAAAATGAATCAGGGCATCAACACTTATTATAATTAATGTTGAGTAATTTCAATGTGTCATGAACTCATTATAATTCAGTTTCAAAGTATCCATCAGATCCTATTTCAAAGCCACATCAAAATGATCAATAACCACAAAATATTCACATTTGCTAAATTCTCAGTCAGTACACTTGGAAATAGGGCTGGACAAAATGGTGATAAAAATCAAATAGTGATCTCATTCCTGTGACGATAATACTGTTTTGATGAAATTGCCTTTGTGACATTCACAATTGTCTGCTCACACATTTTCCCGCCCACACGTCGTATCAGTCAGTCAGTCTCTGCAGCCCTCTGAGTGAGTGGCAGATGGATTTAACCAATTGCAATGGAGTTTGCCGGGAATATAAAGATTGTAACCTGGCCTCAAACCAGTGTGAGATGATTTTTTTTGGCATATCGCCCATCCCTGCTTGGAGTACAGGAAGGGGCAAACAAGGAATCTTCTCACTAATTAATGGGTGTCTGGATCTCAATTATCACTGCACTCAATTATAAACAAGAGAAAAAATCCGAAGATAAAACAATTCTGCTTACATAAGAGGACATTTGTGGAAAATATTTTGTTTTTCTCCTCCCCTGTCAGAGTGAACAATGCCCCCATTCTTCAGTGGGCCTTCATATTAGCTGCGGGTCTGGATGACTCTGTTGTGTTCATTTTAGTTGTGTGGCTTAGGCTTGTATTGATGCATCATTATTTTATGGGGACTTTTTATTGTGTTATTGTTTTGATGTACGACACATACTCTTTGTACCAGAGGGGCTTGTGCACTCTCTGTTACAATAATGTCACTGTTCAAATGTGGAAAGTAGTATCTTGTATTAGCACATATACATATACAGACACATTTTAGACGCTCAAAGCGCATATTTTTGGAGAAAGTAAAGAAATGCACCACAGGAAGCTGACCCAGGGGATTGAAAAATATGCAGATTTCAACAAAATCAATGAATGAAGCACAAAACTGTTTTAATCTGAGGTGAGAAAGTCTGATTTAGATTATTCTAAATTATAGATGATCAATGAGCTCCATTAATGTACACCAGGTAGAGGCAGTTTATGAATATGTGAAATGCATTAGTGGTGTAAGTTAGATTGTGCAAACATTCATACATTCAAGTTAATTTTCATTTCTTAAATCTGCCATTATTCTGGACAATAACAGACCAAAAACATAGCAGATGACAACAGTTTGGCAGGAAAATTTATATTTTGTTTCACCAAGTGCCACAAATCTTATAAATTAACAGTTTTAAGTGAACTTCAGAAACTAGAGAATGAAGGTAGATATTACCAGTTATCACTTGTTGGCAAATGTAATGAGCATATTCACAACAACGTCTTGTTTGCGCTGTCTACAAATGACAAAAATATTATATAAAGTAGATTGCTTTGTCTAAAATGTTTAATGTACACGTGCAACAAGTCAGCAACGCACTGATTTCCTGGACGGCCTAAAAACAGCTTTTTAGTCCGTGTAGAACTTACTTTCTTTTGAGCATAAGTTTCATGCAATTGCATCTTTTCTCAGCTCATGGCATGCTTTAGAACTTATAGACCAGTCAACAATTATTTGACTAAATTAGTCAACCATTATTCTACTGATTAGTTACAATTAATTGATTCAGTGTGTAATGCATCCAACACCAGCCAAACCTGTTACATTACATAAATCGACAGTGAAATGTGGTAGAGGCACAGAGAAGTGAAATACATGCAGAGAAAGCTGATAATAAACCAAACATAGCTTCCTGGTTACTCTAGCTTTAGCCACGTCTCACGGCACCAGAAATGGTCAAGATCAAAACATTAGAAATCATATTTTAAATGTGATTTTACTTTTCTTTTTTGTTTTGACATATAGTCCCAAATGTTCAGATCATTCTTATTATTTTAAAGCAACAATGCCTCTTTCGCACCCGTGCTGCATTCTGTTGCCCATTGACAGTCTATATCTTACCAGTGGAGCTGGACAATATATCGGAATTCAGATAATACTGTATCATGAATGTTATTTTGAACATATCCAAAAACCTCAATTAATATGTTTAAACACAAGTTTAAGCTGGACTTTTCAGGATACTTAAAATATATATACACATTGAGATAGAAACTTGTCAACATCGCCCTCCCCTAATTGGCAGTATATGCAGCATATGAAACTATATTTTAGAGCAGCCACTTGATAGATAGTCCTCTCCTCAGAACATGCCGGTGTGTAGCTGCTGATGGCCTCCCCCTCCTTAAAACTCAGCAGTGCACACACCTCTGCTGCCTGTCATCTCTCTTATTATGGCCTCTCTGTTCCCCCACTGTGTGAATGAAACCGAATACAAGAGCAAAGACAATAACCTGGCTTTGAAAACAAGTCGACTGCAATAATAGGGTCTCAGTAGGTCCACATAATGCTGTTTTCTGTGGAAAGTGTGCTACACAAGTCCCCCAAGTCTGCAGCAACAGATGAAGGTTCTGGCATAAATCTGCAAGTTTTACTGTATGGAATCATAACAACAACAACAACAACAACAACAACAACAAATGTGTTATTTGACATTTCAGACATTTTTCATAACAATCTGTATTATTGTGGAGGTGGTAGTGGTGCTGAGAGGTGGTTTCTGGACTAAAATTAACTTGTCACTCGACTAAAGACTTGGAAGTTCAGTTTATCACATCTCCCCTCCAGCCTAAGTGGATTTCATCAGTAGAATCAATAGATAGAGCAGACTGTAATCTAGATGTTCCTGGGTCATCCTCCTAACGCAGTAAATACAAAGACTGCCGTGGCACTATCATCAGCACTCTGGACCTAAGTGGCATGAGCATGGCAACGCAGCGATTAGCTTTGATCCGAGAAGACACAGTTAGCCTCCAGCTAACACAAACGCAGATCAATATCTCTGCCTTTGATGATCATACGTATATGTGGATTTATAGAAAGCAGCGTTTTATTATTAAGTGTGATTAGACATGCACTTAAACAATAAACCGTACATGCAAATCTGCTTTTTATCTCTGAAATACAACACACTGAAGTGGTATAAAGTGGACAAAGGCATGCACACACAGTGCCTTTTTCCAGTTAAAGATCTTAATGACATGTCAGTGCATAGAAAACCATGTGGATCTGTCTACTCTAAGCAAATGTCTCCAATATCCTTATTAAAACTGCAGATTAATTAAAATCCGAAAGTGTTGCATCGTGTTGGTAAAATGTTGAAATTACATAAAATTGTCGGCGCTCTTCCTCCTCGGTTTGCAGTTTTAAGAGAACAAAAGCAATGTTTTGACAAATTCGCTGTTGTCTTTAAATGCTGCAATTCGTCTGCAATTTGGAACAAGCTATTAATGTGAGACAAATTCATTATAATTACTCACTAACTAACTAATAACAAATCATCGTTTTTTCTGGCTGTTTTGGATGTTCAGTGGTCTGTGCGTGAAAGCAAGCTCACGAGTGTCGGCCACAATTCTGACCAGTGTCTTTTCAGCATCTGTGCGGGTGCATTCTCTACTACAACAGACTCTGGTCTCTCTCTCTCTGTCTGTCTGCCTTATAAATAGGCCATTACTTTGAAATGTAAGTATGCTTCCAAAAATCCACGCCCCTCTCACTGCCAGCTCCACACACACACTGACCAATGACCCGACAACACAAGTCATATTCAACTTTTTATAAAGCTCGTCTCACAGGCAGGGAACGCAGGGGGCCCACGTCAGAGGGGCCACGTCAGAGGGCCGCTTGATATCTCCATTGGATGTGTGTCTGGAGTGAGTGCATGCATGTCATTCAGCTGATCTGTGCAGAGTTAGACGGCGGAGACAGCGACATCACACACTCTCAGACTGCACTTTGTTTTAACTAATATTCTAATTCTAATATGTTTCATTGTATTTTAATTGTTGTATAACACATGAAAAAAAGACTACAGGGCTGCAACTAACGATAATTTCACAAATCAAGTAGTCTAGTCATGTGATGAACAGATTTTTAAAAATGAATTTGGCCCCCATTAACGTGTTTGAGATTCCTGATGGAGTACATCTCGACAAAATACATTTTCTGCATCATTTTTATGCAATTGCAGCTCAATTTCAGTTATAAAACTTCTTTTTTCAGCTCAAGACATGTTTTGGAACCTGTGTATACACCAATTAACGATTATACGATCACTACATTAGTTGACAATAATTTAAATAATCGATTAGTTGACTATCGTGGTAACAATAACGCACAGGCTGGTTTTCAAGCGTTAGAAAATGTCAGCAATAGACAGAAACAAACCCAGCAGCAACATTAAATAACAAAAATCCAGGCTACATTCAATTCTTAATATGCTCTGCTTCTATGTTAACAACCACCAACGTAGTCACCAGTAAATGTATCATAAAATCATCACACTCTAAAGACTATCCATAAAAAGGCATTATAATCTACATGAAATGCTGCTTCTGGCACTTGTTGGGCACAGGATTAGCTCTGGTTCAATTTAAATGGCCACAGCTCATCAGAAGAATCCCCTCCTCCACTTCACGTAAGAAGGTAACCAGCAACACTGCACTTCTTTCACTGTCTCCAAAGTAAAGCTGCTGATGTAACGAGCGAACATCTGTGAGCCTCAGGGCCAAGTCTTAGGACCATATGCCACCCAATTTCAGACGGCATTTCGGAGTGGGGGGCCACAATCAAAGTAACTCAACCTATTTCGTCTCTCGTAAGTGTAAGTGTGCGGTACAACTTGAGATGCCAAAGTGTCCGTGGTCTGGCTGGTTTGATTGGAGACATATCGCGCCTGCATTTACGCACCGGACTCCAAGATTGTTTTAGGTTGTAATTTGTTTTATGTATTGTTTAAAATGAACTCCCCTTTGCCAAAATAGGAGGATTTTATAAGTGAGCGAATGGCTGGCACATTTGTTAAAGTGCGAGTCGTTATTTCCAGGCAACGGGTTATTATAAACGACAGCAGACGCTCTCTCATCTTACATCACAGGCTCGAGATGTCGGACAGTTTGGTAGAAGTTCAACCGGAACGTAGTCTACGATTCACGCACAATGCAATCTATTTGACTGTGTCCATGCACTTAAGAGGGAACCCGGAGTGTGGCGCGTTATGAAGGAGAACCACATGGTCCACCCGCGCGGCGCATGCAAAGCCTCATCTATGAAACATTTTAAAAAAGCAAAAATGTTCTCTTACCGCGGAGAAGACGTGAGGACCAAGAGGAAACTGGCTGTCGGGGAACTATAAATCCTTATTTCGCATTGTAGAAGGAGAAAGAAGAGGGTGATGAGGGCAAGCACAGGCAGGCTGCTACTGCGAGGGAATAATCCGACTGTCAGTGACAATAACCCGGGGAGGGGGAGGAGGAGGGAGGGGGTGCGCTCTCTCCAATTAGAAACACTAGCATTGATTGTTACAGGAAGGAAATAAAGCAGTCAGTGTTTATGGTTTGGACGGACGGAGCGTTAACAAAGCGAAGGTACTGCAAGAGAACATCGTGGTTTTACGGGAATACTTGTGTTAAACTTAAATAATTGGTTAAACTAAACCCGCGATTCCCTCTGAAGTATAGACACTGTAGGCAAAGACAGTCGATTCTAATTAGACTAAATCAGCGTAAAAAGGGGTGATATAATCCATCTCAGTTCAAGTGTGCTCACTGTGCGCAGACTTGGCTTAGATTTCCATATTCAAAATCAAAGCTGAGATGGCAGCATTGACGTTTGCCTTCAGGCGCTGCCCTCTAGTGGTGTCGGAGGGTATGGGACACGCTGTTGAGGCAGAAGCGTTAGTCTGTTTAATGAGTCTAGTAAGCTGATGTTACATTTTCTGCCCAGTCCAAAAATATTGCCTGTTATCCATAGCCTTTCTTATCAAACATGATGTTTCACATTTGACTGCACCTACAGTACAATGCAGTTTGATGTAGCTTTGGTGGTTACATCACGCTTTATGATTTGTGCCTGAAATGTAGTCTTCTGCTCATAGAACTGTTAATAAATGTTAATAAAATATATAAAATAAATAATAAATTAAATCAATAATATATATGAAATAAACATAGCTACAGTAGTTATGTGACCTGCTGTTGTGTTCTTTGTTTCAGTTGTATTCAGCATTAGATTTAGCAAATAGAATATACGATGCAGTCGTACATGCATCGCATAAAATGAGCTGTTCATGCCGTAATGACAACCATCTGACTTAAAGCCTCACTATCTTCACACTACTCTCTTTTGTCTATGTGAATGTAACTGTGTCTAGAGAGTGCATTAAAGTATTGTGTAATAACAACCCGTGTTAGGTGTCATGCTTTGTGCTGTGTTTGTGCAGAGCTGTTGTGGGCAGTTATATTAGGAGCGGTGTGAAGAATAACAGTGACATGTTCAAGAGGCCATAAAGAGGCAGAGAGATGGATAAACAGGTGCCAGAGCCATACAGCGCACGACTGGAATGTTCCTAATATAACTATGTTGACAATAGGCCGCTGCAATCAGATACACGGATTATTGTGGGTCATGTATGGCTCATACAGAGCTCTGGTCATTTACAAGGAAAGACTGCCCTCTCGTGTTCATTCATGATATAACTGATCGATGTAAACACTTCTTAGTTTATCACACATTATGCAGTATATCATAGAAGACTAAGTGAACTGAAAGTGACTGTGTTGTCTATGCTATAACCTTGAATTATAAATGACAGTACAAGCAGGTCAGACACATTTTGGAAGAGAATATCTTTAGATTATCAGTGATTATTATTAAATGCTCTGTGTCTGTGTGAAAGATTCTTTCTATTAACGAATACTTCCTCTTTTCCTCCACGTTTATACAATCCAGCTGCTGGACACAGATACTAACAAACTAGGTGACTCTGCTTCAGTGTCAGGTTCAAATCAATTAATGATACAAATGCAGATATACAAGTTATTCACTAAGAAGCCTGAAAACATCTCTTCTAAAACGTGAAAGGAATTTAGATTTTGTATACAGTAATATAAAGTATGGCTGCAGTTTTACAGATTAACCAGCAGAGTGCGCCATCATACCACAGATAAAATGTAACCTGAACACCGTTATTTCTTTAGGTGAATATTTATTTTCTCTGCTCTAACTTTGTCCAGACATTCAATAAAACGTGATCGGCAGACATTACATACATGTTTCTAAAACCACAGTGTTTGTAATTAAATCTAAAATGTTGTCTCTCTTTCTTTTAACAAATAAAGTCAAAATAAGCAGCTCAGTGCCCGCCTTTAGAAGCACTCTTGCTCAGAGGTCATTCTTTCACACCAGCACCAGGCGATGGAAAAAGGTCTGCTGCCCATTTTAAGTAGAAACAGAGACTTTTTGGGGCTGAAGGTTACGAATGTCGTTGACTACTTTCAAGTGTGTGTGTGTTGTCGAGTTTTTGTGTCTGTTCTTGATGTGGTTGTTTTCTGTCCTGTGCTGCAGGAGCTTTTAAATTTTGTTTGTACGAAAATGAAATGAAAAACAAAGTCTACACAAAACGTATTTGATGTTGCTGGTGAAATACAGTCTTCAAAGAACATATCACCTTTGAATAAGCCACAGCAGAAACAAATAAAAATGTCAAGGTGCCAGAAAATAGATTCAGTGTATAGAAAGAGTATAGAATTTTAATAACAGCAACAACAAGGAAGAGTAAGGGAGATACTCAGATAGAATTTTAATAGATCTGGCAATCTGCTGTCAGGGGATGAAGAATTGACACACTAAAAGAATGTCGACGCATAATACAACTCAAAAATAAAGTAGAAGTAAAAACTCCTCTGGATATCCGTACTGAGTCAGTGTGATTGGTGATAAAAGTGAATATGAGAGCTCAAAGCTTGGAGCAACCCATGTGGCGAGAGGAGAGATAAAACGCTCAGATGAATTTATGTATCCATATCCGACAGTTTATTTCAAAGGCAGCTGCCCTAATGTTTGTGTACTTCAGTGTCATCTCTGGGTGAAGGAATTTTAGATACTGTAGACTAACATAACATAAGTAGTAAAACACAATAGATATATTTATAATTATTCTGAAAAGAGCATTTCAGTACTAAAAATCATGAACAAAGAAATGATGTTATAAGTTGGATTAACATCAACAAAGGTTTGTAGTCATATGTCAATAGGAGTAAATACATGCATTCTCTGTTACTTCCTTTTTTCCACCTCCTAAACGTCGACACGACGTTGTACACAGTATTTCAAACATTATTAAGAATGATAAGATCCACAAACTTGGGTTATTTTTAAAGAGTTAGGAGATATCACCTTGTTGACCTGTTTTGGCTTCTTTAAAAATAACTCATAGACAATTAAAGAAGACCAAATTATGTTGTAAAATTGTAAGATCATTAAAACAAAAAGTGAACAGTCCATTTGCTCTTATCACACATCCTACTCTGGCTTTCTGCAATGCATTATTTTTGTCTCTTGACTGGAAGACACGTCTGTACGGCTGAGGTTGTGAAGGCTGATACTTTCAGTGCAACACGTCCAAATACAAATCCCGTGCTCTGTGAGGCTTACGTATGTAAACACAGAGATATCCACTTTTTACACTGCTTTTATAGCCCTCAGCTTCTGTTCCGCTGCATCAGCCACAAACCATGAAACACTGCTGCTTATCTTAATTTACCTCCTGTAAAATATCCTTTCATTTGTTTCATCCAAGTAAATGGTAGTTATGGGGATAGTGTTAGGACCACTGTTGTATGCCATGTATGTAATTACCTGCCAGACTGCCAGCTCTGTGCGGAGGACACAGTCATCCATGTGTCTGCAAAGCCTTCCACACAGGCTCTGCTCAACATCTCCAGCTGGACTGAGCAATCCCACTCAACCCTAAACGTTAAGAAAACCGTTGCAATTTGTTTTTCTGTCAGAGCACGTTCGTCAGATAGCCCTTTTAATATATGCGTAAATGGTGAAAGAATTGAAGAGAGACATCAAAGAGACAAAATATCTAGAAGTCAATTGATAGCAATCCAAAGCAGGGTCAAGAGTGTTTGCAAAAAGGTTAAACCCAACTTGAGCTGTTTTGGTTTTATCAGAAGGGAGCTGTCATCAGGCTGCTTTGTTATATCTCCACGCTATGACATTCTCATGTGTCACCTCATGGTCACAAACCTCACCCTCAACACTTAAGCCAGTTGTATCATTGTACAAGCAGCAAATAAGAAGGTATTTGACAGAAAACCCATGTTGTGGCTCAAATGTGATATCATCCAAAACCTACTCTTTTCACATTTGACTTTATTATTTTTATTTTAGCACTTTTAAATGTTTGAAATCATGTGTCACCACAGTTTTCTTCTGGTCTGGCTGTGAGGCGTCGGGGCTCTCTCAGACCGAACACCAGAGCTTCTGTCAGTGCAGACTGTGGAGAGCCAAAGGTCAGAACATCTTTGACCAGTCCAGTTTTTCCTCCAGTGGACCCAGACTGTGGGATGCTCTTCCTTCTGACCTAAAACTGGAGACTGAGCCAAACATCTTCAACAAAGTCTCAAACTGTGGCTGAAATCAGGGCAGAGTTGTACACATGATCATTTTGAGTGAAATTCTAGTTGTTATAATTAATATTGTTTACTTACATTTGCTAATTTGTAATGTTTTTATTTGAATTTCTCTAAAAAGCTTCCCACGGACAGGTGTGGAAAATTTGCATTTTTGTTATAACACTTGAAACAATGCATCTGGTTCATCCAACTTAATTGCTGTCAATATCAAATAAATAAATAACAAATAAAATAAAGTAAAACAGAAGCTATATGACTTATCAGCAAAAAGCAACAGAATTGCACATAATTTTACAAAGAGAGAATTCAAAGTATTGATTTATTGAAGTGCATATGACAGGTTAGACTGTGGACTTATGTTTAAGATTTGACATAAAACATAGCCAATCTTACCGCATTTTGACAATTTTGGTGACATTTATGATTGTATTCCTGGTTGGACAAGAGGATCAGATGTGACATTCCACCGCTGGTACCTTGTGACCATAACGTAAACAAGAAATCCACCAAAAACCAATAGCTATGGATTTGAAACATAATAATATCTGATAACACCTTTATTTTGTTTGGTGATTGTTTACTGTTGACTTCAATAGGTCAATTAAAATGTTATGCCAAAGTCAATGTAATCAGTAGGAAAAACTGGCCCTCACCCCCCATCTGGGTATGACATCATCACATTCAAAATGACTGCTCTGGGAGTTAAAGATAGAACTTCTCAAATCTCACTTAAATGAAATAGTCACATTTTGACTCCCAAACTGAAAAAAATGTGCTTTATGATCTAAAAAAAGCAAAAATTGCCACAAAATGCGATCTTTGTGAAAGCTGTTGGTCAGCCAAACACAAACAGTTTGTTTTACACTGGCTCTATGTGAAAAATGCTTTCTGGGTCCCAAAGGATTAGTCACTGCCGTTCCAAAGGACTGGCTACTTGGGCCACGCACAGGTTTAAGCTAGAAATATCCAGCCAATCTAATCAATCCGTGGCCAACTGAGAGGAATTCAGTTTCAGAACTCAGAACTCGACTTCCTGTCCTTTTTCTTTGCAAACTACATTTTGACTGATGTGAAATAAAAATTGACCACAGGGACTATACCACTACGGAAACATGAGAAACTGTCAAGGTGCACCATGTAAGTTTTCTGTTTTGCATTTATTCTATTTTATTAATTTCATTGATGTAAAATCATGCACTCTTACAGTGAGTGGAGTCATCTAATGTTACACTGTGGAACATTGTAGGCAAAGCAATAAAACCTCTGACAGAGTGCACCTTCAATCATTCAGTTTGTGTTATGTTTGCACAGGAGCCTGTCAAATATCACAATGTATTACTTAGGGCGTTTACTTGCGAGCACAGTTCTTCTTTATGACCTACAATCAAAGACGCACTAACTCATCCATAACAATGATCACTCCTCGTGTTCAAAGCCTATTCTCGTTGCTCATAAGTCTTTATTTCCCCTTCAAAGATATGACAGTATGAAAACAGCCCGCTTGTGTTTACCACGTGCTAATCCAATCAGATGCGTGAATGGCGGACCACTCAAACCGCATGACAAAGATTAGCTCTTTAAGGCTGTGAAATGAACTGAAGGCACCACCTGGCAGGACCTTTATATGTCAGAATTTAGCAATACTCATTTTCTTGTCCTGCTATTTGTAACAGACCGATGCTACACAGTTGAATAAGCATCTATAAACATGACAAAACACAGCAGATTCGTAGGATAGCCTTACAACTGGCCTCTCGGATGTCTAATATTAATGTCACTTATATTTATTGCTTGGACATAGCAATAATAGTGGTCATTTTTAACCCGCAAAATAGTTAAAGCCCCCCTTGTCCTTGAGCAATGTGCTGATCAATAGTCGTTCCAGGAGGGCCGTCTCGGTGGGTCGATACCAGAGTTTGTGTGTTCTTTTATGTCAAGGCAGAACAAGGACGATAATAGATAGATAAGATAATTCTAAGTAACCATAAAACCACAAACAAGAGTTTTTTATATTTTATTGTTGTGTTACTTAAAAGTTTACCACAGGCATCAAATTCAATAGAGATGCTGCTTCTTGAATGAAAACTTTAAAGAACACATATTATGTATCAGGCATTTTATTTTAAACTATAACATCATGTGGATTGTTTCTTTACATTCAGGATCTCAAACTCATTTTGAGACGGGGCCAACTTTAGAAAATCAGAGCTGGTCGGAGACAGACAGAGACAGACTTGAAACGCACTAAAATACATTTTCCTTACCCATAAAATATTTATATAGGAGATTTGAGTTGCCAGAAGTTTTACATTTTTATGGTATTTTTCATATATTTTATAATTTAGAAATGATAATACCTTATAAATCACAAACTTTCTTCAAACTGTGTGTTTTAGTAATAAGCTCATGTTGATATTAATTAAGTAATGTATTATACGCCCCATCATAACTGATGGAGTGATCTGGGCAATGTATAATACAAATTAAAAATCATCTTGTGGGCCACCAGAAATTGTCTTGAGGGCCGTATTTGGCCCCCGGGCCACGAATTTGAGATGCCTGCTTTACATAAAAATAAAAATTAAGACCTTTTATGCTAAACTGACTTTTTATGGGCGTTTAACCCTGTTCCCACATCAAAAATATACCTGGAGTTGCATTTAGCTTCACTCACGCTAGTTTGATGAATCGCAGTTAGACGGTCCTCTCCCTCCGAGCGTCAAAACACTTCACTCAGTGTGTGATGTTTTCTCGTTGAGTGTCGTGGCTCCAAGAGTCTACTGCTCTATTTTTAAGTCCATAAATCATCATCAGACTCATTCTAAGCTTTTCTGCCATCTAAACACGATCATTACCACTGTGTGGCTATCTAGCATCTTACGGAGAACTTTCCAGTTGTTTATTTTTAACTTGTGTAATTCACTTACGCCAGTAGATGGCACCAAATCTCAGTTAGTGCCAAACAGAGATACAGATTTTTTCCCCTCTAAAACATAATGATGATGAGATGCTAAGAGTATAATACTAAAATAAATATCAAAATAACAACATTTCACTGTAGCAGCAGCAGCTTTTCATTTACTCCTTTTTATTGTTAAAAATGGCTATGCAACATTTTTAACCCTACATGTATGAACTATGGGGCTTTTTGAGTACTTGCAAGTAAGTTCAGATAAGTGGGTGGAGATAGGGTATAGGTGAAAACAGAAGTTTCCGGAGCCCTCAAGCCTTAAATACAGGATTATTTAAACATGCAGACAATCAAAATACATCTTTGAGTGAGGTCAGTGATGAGGGAATTCCACACGGCTAAAAGCTCCTTAAGGTTGATTTTACATATGTCCCTTTAACCTGAAAAGTTAAATTAATCTTAGGAAGTTTCAGCCCCGATTTTGTTTGCCCAACTAATATTGTCCTTCCTCACTGTGAACCAGGCTGCATCAGATTTATGCCTGTGTTTATAAACTCAAAACAAATCTCATGGTTCAATTGAAATTTAATATGGAGAGCCTACAGCGTCTTTATGTGTGCTGTGTCCTCTGGTGTGCGTTTGTTATTTCATTTCCTCTGTCTCGGAGCACCAGGCTGTCAGCTCATACTCAGGTGGGGAGGAGAATGACTGATAATGGATTTGAGCAAAGAAATTGTGGTAATGACGACTGGTGTTACATTTTAATGCTTTTTGAGCTGCTAAGAGTATTTCCATCTTGTTCACCATGTGGCTATGGCTTTAGCATGAACGTTACTCCTATCAAGGTGGCAGCAAAAGATGGATCTCTGATTTCACATGGTTCTATTATTTTAATCACTCACAGTTTTTCTAATGTCCTGTCAGTAAAAACATGTGGCTTGGAGCAGAGTTTGGACTTTACAGGAAGAAATGAAAACAGTTTTTTTTATGTTAAGTGACACTGATTATAACTTGGTATTGTATATGTTTATGATATCACACTGAAATACATTTTCATTTTGTTTATGAAAAATACAATCTAATCCATAGCAATCAAAAAAAGAAAAGAAAAAAAATATAATAATAAAATAACAAAATAATCATAACAATGTCATACATTTATATTGCACTTTATCTTCTTGCATCACACTCATTTAAGTCATTATTAATTTAGACGAGTTTATTTCTAATATGTATCTTCAACACAATATTGGGTAACGTTCTTTAGCCACCGATGCCCTGGTGTGGACTGATGGAAACAGGGCGGCCAATGTGCGCTATTGGCCCCTCCGAACACTTGTCTGTTAGTGCTTATGTATAATATATTCTCATGTAGTTGAAATCACACAAAAGGGAAAAATATATACTATATATAAATGTAAATATATTTAAAAAAAATTAACTGAATACTGTATCCGTGTGTGTTTTTGTGTGTG
>CM033627.1:19420067-19682567 GCA_019453435.1 Rhinogobius similis | reverse complement strand
ATAGTCACTCAATATCTATCGTGCCTGTGGCCCCATAAGAGATTCATATTCATTCACAATGTCACTGTTAAAAAAAAACTTGGGAAGAATGGGAAAGAAGGGAAAAAACAATAAAGAAAAACAAAAAAACATGCAAAACCTTGAATAAATAAAAACAAATACACAATTAATACATTTTGGAAAAAAATATCTGTCCAGCTGGGAACAGACTTTGGCATGGAGTCTTTGTACTTAAATAAGCAGTGAAAATTAAGTTAACAGCCTTTTTGCCCTTTCTCGGTCAGAGTGCTAAAATTTTAAAGTGCAATTTTACTCATTTAATCCTCTTTTACAAAGGCACAGCCCCAACCACAGCTCTCTCCTCCTCTGTCATTTACCATTATTGTTATTGCATCCTTCATCATAATCACTGTCACTCTGTCACAATTACTGCCACCGCAGCAGTACACATACCACTGTTATCAAATAAATATGTGCTAATAGTCTACCACAGATTCAATCCTACAATGAATGCATCACAGCTGCCCCCGTCCAAACAGGTCTTAAAATAGTTTTCTTTTGTTGTCTACCAATCATCATCATTATGATTATAGCTGTGCTGTTCATCATCAGATTCTTTGTCATAATAATCAGAGCTATTGTCCTTGGTTTTATAAACATGAGTCCTTCTGCCAATATGTCTATCATTGTTATTGTATTTTATTTGGAAGAGACTGCAAAGAAAGATGAGATATCCCAAATGATACAAACTATAGAAATGTAAGTGTAGCATTATGCTAATCAAGCCGGCAGGTGGCACTCATCTCTGCTATAAACGCTCTCTGGCGCTCCTTCTCTGACCCTTCCTCCTTAGCTGGGACTGTCTACAGGTTATGTGGGTCGTTTCGTAAGGGCCAGGAAATGTATTTAAAATGTTTCACAAATATGTAGATTACTAGTGACTAAAAGCAGCAATTATGTGTATTTTTAGTGCTGATGTGAGGCAGAGGTGCACGTTGCCTTCCTCCATAACCGCCTCATTTCGGTGTTGTCCGACTGACGTGCTGGAGTCCTCCGTGTGTGGTAGTCATGTCCCCAGCGGGAGTCCTCGGTGAAGCTGGTACCGGGTCAGAGCATGAGAGCTCGTCAGGGTGGGCTTAACAACACGTGCCCTCGTCTTGGCCTTCCGTGAGATCTAAACAAACTTAAACTTAAAATTAGTCTAACTCTAATGTCCTCTCTCTAGACTGTGGAGACCTTTAGACCACTGCTGTCCACTGCTGTCTCCTGTTGTCCACTGCTGTCCACTGCTGTCTTCTGCTGTCCACTGCTGTCCACTGCTGTCTCCTGCTGTCCACTGTTGTCTTCTGCTGTCCACTGCTGTCCACTGCTGTCTTCTGCTGTCCACTGCTGTCCACTGTTGTCTTCTGCTGTCCACTGCTGTCCACTGTTGTCTTCTGCTGTCCACTGCTGTCCACTGCTGTCTTCTGCTGTCCACTGTTGTCTTCTGCTGTCCACTGCTGTCCATTGTTGTCTTCTGCTGTCCACTGCTGTCCACTGCTGTCTTCTGCTGTCCACTGCTGTCCATTGTTGTCTTCTGCTGTCCACTGCTGTCCACTGCTGTCTTCTGCTGTCCACTGCTGTCCACTGTTGTCTTCTGCTGTCCACTGCTGTCCACTGCTGTCTTCTGCTGTCCACTGTTGTCTTCTGCTGTCCACTGCTGTCCACTGTTGTCCACTGCTGTCTTCTGCTGTCCACTGCTGTCCACTGCTGTCTCCTGCTGTCTTCTGCTGTCCACTGTTGTCCACTGCTGTCTTCTGCTGTCCACTGCTGTCCACTGCTGTCTCCTGCTGTCTTCTGCTGTTCACTGTTGTCCACTGCTGTCTTCTGCTGTCTTCTGCTGTCCACTGTTGTCTTCTGCTGTCCACTGCTGTCCACTGCTGTCTTCTGCTGTCCACTGCTGTCTTCTGCTGTCCACTGCTGTCCACTGCTGTCTTCTGCTGTCCACTGCTGTCTTCTGCTGTCCACTGTTGTCTTCTGCTGTCCACTGCTGTCCACTGCTGTCTTCTGCTGTCCACTGTTGTCTTCTGCTGTCCACTGCTGTCCACTGCTGTCCACTGTTGTCTTCTGCTGTCCACTGTTGTCTTCTGCTGTCCACTGCTGTCCACTGCTGTCCACTGCTGTCCACTGCTGTCTTCTGCTGTCCACTGTTGTCTTCTGCTGTCCACTGCTGTCCACTGCTGTCCACTGCTGTCTTCTGCTGTCCACTGTTGTCTTCTGCTGTCCACTGATGTCCTCTGTTGTCCACTGCTGTCCACTGCTGTCTTTTTCTGTCTGCTGTTACTGTGTTTTGTTCTCTGTTGTCTGCAAGTGACTTCATGTGAACCTGAACTAAATGAAAGGAGCTGTGAATGGAATTAACTTGAACAACTGAGATTATAAAGAACTGTGAAGTAACATAACACCTCTTTTGCAAGTAAAATAAATTATTTAACTTATTAATTCAATATCAGCTCTGTGTCGAATGAACAAACCTCTGTGTCTTTTAGATTTAGTTATTGATTTATTTTCTTTTTGTCCTGGGCCTAGCCCTGGTGTTTTTGGTTCTGTTATAGATTAAGTTCATTTTGGTTCATTTGAATTCATCATATCACCACTCTTTATGCCACATAAGTAAGGAAACATCTTTGGACTGACATCAATTAAGTAAATCAAAACTGGCAGTTGGATTAACACACAACAGTGAATTAAAAGTGCAAGCAATAAATGTTTAAAAGGGATATCTTCTGTCAAATTGATTATGAGCTTTCAACCACAACATAACAGTGGTCCTTGCCATATATTCAGATTGATTGATTCACGCATATTTTAATAATCCTGTATTGTCCTATATTTGAAATTGAGTGTGTAACAAATTTCTGTTTCCTCTTCCCCTATCCCCTTCCGCACTTGTATAAAACACTGTATAAAAAAGAAATAAACTTCAAGCCATATGGGTCAAAAATGGCATATGTCAAAGGCATGTGACATCTTGACTTTTTGGCCCGTATGCTTTGTTTGATAGGACAGTGGACTGAGGGAATGAGATGCAGTAAATATCATGTTGGATCCGAACTCATGAACTACACAAATCTGCCCCACACGGCAGGTATGTGTGCTATCCACTCGTAGCATCAAAAGGCATTTTTCAACAATAAAAACTAGGATGACCAGGGCATGTTGTCGCACTTACTGTCACGTATAACTCTACCTTTAAAACCAAACATCACCTGGTTCATTTAATGATGTTCACATATAAAGACATTTATTTTTCTAGTGACACTGATTTTAGCAAGCACTAAAACAGTTTACAGAGTTGGTCAGAATGGCTGTTTTATAACCTTGCCAGCAACGGGTACAACTTTAGGTGCTCCCATTTTATTGTACCGTCATTACTTCTTAACAACTGTTTTTGCAAACAATTATTGTGTACCCTGAAAGTACAAAAATAAAATCTTTAATAATCACACTCATTTTAGTTTTATTAATAAAGAACAGTGGGACAACCTGCCCTCACAGTGTTTGACAACTTACCCCACCGTGGGACATGTTCACAGATGCAAAATCTATTATAGTCTAAAAAAAAAAAAAAAAAACAGCAGCAGAGGGGATGAAAACACAGTGAATCTCCACATCAGGGAAAAACAAGACAAACATTTTATTTTAAACAATGTTTGCGTTAATGTATGGGTTGTCTTAATAATCCCAAATTCTAGTTTATTTTTAGTGCAGGGCCCCAAAAATAAGCTCGCAACCAACCCTGGACTCTCATTGGGAAAAAATGTTTGTTCACATGTTGTTGTTTGACCTACTTTCACCTTTCAAGTTTACTGTTTCAATAATAATAACAACAGCAACAATATGCGGCAATAAAGGCCCTTGCCCCCCGTGTGCCTGCAGAGATGCCACTGTGAAGAGCCCGCCTCTTACCTTCCTGTTCCCCTCCCCCACAAACAGCCTCTTTGCTACTTTTAAATTAACTGCAATGGTACAAGTTCAGATGTTATTGTGGCTTTGGAGATAGAGTTATGTCCTCATTAACTATTTTGTTCAGTGATGTGAAGAATGCGGTGCCAAATTTCAGTTTTCTATGACAAACTAAAGAATTTCACTCCATTCAAAATTTCTGTTAACCAAAATCCATATATTTCATTGGCACAGTTCCTACATTATCACAGATAAAAGTTTGTCCTTCTTTTTCTGGTCAGTATGGCAAACAGGATGAGTGATCTAAATTTTATTTTTCTGAGAATTTAATTTTGTGACCCCATTCAAATTTTCTCGCGGGCACTGTAGTGATTTTAGATCAAAGCTCTAAAATGGTATTTAAAGGTCCCATAACATGCAAAATCGACTTTTCAGAGGTTTTAACCTTCCTACAGTGCTATTTGGGCCTCGTATGTGTGCCCAAAGTGGTTTTTTGATTGATTCCCGCATGCTTTCGCTAGAGAACTGTCTTTTTTGTCCCCCTCGGCTGAGCAGACAGACGGGGGCTCATCCCATGGATGACGCGGTGTTTAAGCCATGCCTCCGGGAAGCGCGCAGCCGCAGAATAAAAACAGCTAATGCTAATACTACACAGTAATTACACAATGGATACGACAGATCGAAGAGTTAGCTTGTTATTTACCAAACGGCAACGTCCTGGCTGCCGAGGTACTGGAGCACGTCAAACTCCAGGTCAGATCCAGGACGTAGGACTCAGCACGACGCACCGTCAGGACGGATAAAAGGTTTATTCCCGTGTTTGTGTATCGCTGTTTACCGGAGCACACGGCGCATGCCGCTCTAGGCTTCGGCACGAGTTGGGCGGGGGGAGGCGCGCGAGTTGGGCGGGGGAGCAGCCTGCTCTCTGTTCGGGGGGGTCAGATTTCAGAGTGAGCCGTTTGCTTTTACAAGGAGGGGGGCCCGTCCAAGAAATGGGTGTTTTTTGGAAACTGTTATGTTATGGATATTGCACAACGCAAAATTTGATCAACAAAGCCCTTAGAATAGACTGTGTAAAGGGCAAAATAGCAGAATATGGGACCTTTAAAGCGCCTATGACAGGTTGGACTACTCATTTAACTGAAACGCAGATAAGATAAATATATTTCAAATTCTGCTAAAATCTTTACCAATCTCTACCCAGTTTAGCTATTTTCTTTCGTTTTTTCATTTTTACTTCCTGGTTATAAATGATGACATCACACTAGGAAATTACCAGGAAACCACACTGTACACTGGGCTAAAACTCAGCTAATGGCACGGATTTTTTAATTTGACAAAGAAAAATACACAAACACCTTTATTTTGTTGAATCGACGTTTGAAGGGTCAAAAAAGTAGTTTATTTTGTGTAAAGTATGCATAACCTTTGTCTCCTTAGTGTGATGTCATCAGTTTGTTTACTTCCTGTAACTATGCACCCAACTTGAATGCTTTTTCAAATAAAAGTGACTTTCTGTCCATTTTTCAACTTTTCTCCACAAACAGCTATCTGACTGGTGTAAAACTATAATTTATATTTACAAGAGGCATTAATACACAGAATAAAGTAAAAATTAGAAAATCAGAAAAACCTGTCATAGGCACTTTAATGTTGGATTCAGGCCCTTCTTGTGAACAACCTTTCTGATGGCTCCAAGTTAATTCAACACTGTCAGAAATATACAAGTTGTTATACTTGTGTATAATTGTTCTTTTTTTTTCAGGTTAGCCACACTGACATTTTACAATTCAACAAAAATCTAAACCATGACACTGATTTGCACATGGGTCTAGGTTGTTTTGACCAATTCTCAAGCCTTTTGAGTTAAAATCCAAGATGGAGAAAAAGTACAAAGGGTATGATTTGTTAAAACCAGGTTCCGCCCAATAGGGCTGACTTCCTGTAGCCATAATATAATTTGTTGCATGTCCTGACATGGGCTATGTTTTTACCAACTGTTGGTTTTATAAGTGTAAAAAAAAAAAAAAAAAACTGAAGGTGAACTCCCCAGAAATGTGTATGAATTCTGATGAGGCACCACTGAGCCACTTTTCTGGGATATTTTTGTATTTCGTTTTTAACTTCAAATCTTCTTTTGGTGAGCTTAAATTGTAGGTCAAGGTTGGATTAGTTCTACATATCTATTTTGTTAGCAACAATGAAGAGTTTCCAAAATCCCAGGTCTTTCAGAGGTCGCCATGGTAACAGGGTAGCAAATAAAGTGTCCTATGTCCTCATTGGCGTTTTTGTTCAGTGGCTCAAGGAGGAAGAGTGTGTCAATTTTCATTTGTTCATCAGAAACCAAATGTTTTCCACTCCATAGGGGGTGCCGCTGAGCAATTTTTGATATTTTTTATTTAGGGACTTCAAATAATCACATTTTTCACCAAACTTGAATGCTTTTTCAAATAAAAGTGACTTTCTGTTCATTATTCATAAGTGAATAATTTTAGTGAAGAAAATAATGATAATATCGGAAACATTTTTTCAACCATTATTTTTGTCTCAGGTGGACAATAGCCAAAGTCATATTACTAGATAGCCATGTGATTTGCATATCATTGCATTCAATTCACAAATCTGCACAAACACTCTATTTGGACTTTCCAAGATTTTTTTAAGATAACTTTTTGTAGAGGATGTCAAAAGTACGAATGTGTGCATTTTTGTCAGTCACAGGTTCAATCCAATATGGTCGACTTCCTGTTGGGTTTAGGGTGGGGTCATAATAGGATTTTTTTTAATGTCAAGTCATGGCATGATCTTTTTTTGGGTGTTTCATTTTTTTACTTTCAAATGTTTTCAGAATGGGCTCCCATTGGCTCCATTTTGATTTTTGATGTGGCGCTACTGAGCCGCCGTTCAGTATTTTTTCACAGGCTCTTCATTCAAAATTAGAGCTCATAGACATCTAATTTGTGATACCACATTATTCTTGTTTACTAATGGAATTTTGCATTTTCGGTGTTTCGTTACAATTACAATTAGCCTCTCGCCGGGACGATTCTTGTCCCTCGATTCGGACCTAATAATTAAGTAAATGGTTATGCTTTCAAAATCACATCTTCTAATCTAATGCACCTTGTGATCCGCACCACTGTTTTAGGACATGACACAAACAATACATTAATGTTGCAATTATTTTCCAATGTCAACTACTACTACTGGCAGTATATGGAAATTTAGTGGCTAGCAGAACACACAATGGTGTTGCAAGTGTCAAATTGAAATGTAGATTTATTCAGCATTCTACCCCGGAGATAAAATGTCCTGGTTGAGTGACAGGACAAACACATCACCCCACAGACAGACAGATGCATCAGTGGTCATTACTGCTGCACTGCCCTCCTGTAAATGACTGCATCCATTCACTCTATATCACACAGAGACCTAACACTCCAGGTCACAGATTCATGCTCTCTTTTATGGGATGCATTGTACCGGAAGAAAGCCTGTTTATAATCTAGCGCGTAATATTCACTAGGTCAGATAAAAGCTGGTCCCGGGGGCATGAGGAGACATCAGGCGATTATTTAATTATTTAACCTTCATTAAACCAGCAAAGGTCAGTCGGAGACAACAGCATTATTACTGTGATTCAATAATTCAAAGAGGACAATGTGGGTAATGAATGTGACAGCTGTTGGTTGTCAACTAAGGTACATTTTTGTTTGTTAGCTGTGGTTTCTTTCAAGGCGCTGTACCTGATTTTTACTGTTTTGAAACGTAAAAAAAACAGAACTAGTTCATGTTCCCTTTTTTTGCATGTAATAAAGTGTGAGACCACAGTGCTCTCTCTGCATCTATTTACAGAGCATTTTATTCTACGAGAAGCAGGAAGTGTGCCGTTAGCGGGCCAATGTTAGTTAGCTTTACCTGGGATGGTTTACGGTGAATATTTAGGATGCTGGGACTTTCAAGTGAGTGATACATGTGACAACTGTAAAGTATTTAAAATAAACCAGTGTTTTTCTGTAAAAGCTGCACATTTTCTGAATTTAATGATATAGTATTTTACGTCTCATCAACATGTAAGTTGAAAGCAGTGCTCTGATTGGCTGCGCTTAGGTGGTCCACCCTGGTTTGCAATCCGAAAAAAAGCTGTTTTAAAACTATGCAGGTGCCCAAAAATTAATGCATGAATATTAACAATGTGCCAAAGAGTTTGTGATAGCTAGGGATGAATTACACAAATTGAAAAACCTACTTCTGGCGGTGTGGAAATCAGGTGCTCCAGCTTTAATATTAAAAACACAAAGACAAAAAAAAAAAAATCCTGCATCACACAAAAAATACTTTTCATAACAACACACTAGATGTAAGATTATAGACCTAGTTTTGCTCAATATCTCTAACTGCTGCCTTGACATGAGAGGTATGGGAGAAGATGGTGGCTGAGGTGGCTGGTGGTTCTGCTGCTGCTGTGAGATTCAGTGAGTGCAAGAGCGGTTGTGAATGGCTAAACGGCAACAGGAGATAAATCGGTAACACTTAATATAATAACTACACTTATTCCTGCCTTAATAAAACACAAACAAAGACTTAATTCCTTGTTAACCCTTATCCATTATACTCGAATTCCTAGCCTTATTTAAGTACTTACTAAGCCTGAATCATGCTTAATAAACTACATGTTCGTTGTGACTGTCTTTGTTCATGCTTTATTACGGCAAATTAAAGTGTAATTATTATAAAGTTGAACCGATAAATTTATTAGAAGCTTATGAAGAAATGGCTATAAATGTTTCCCTTCTCTGGTGGTATTTTAGAGCAGTTTACTACATGGCGTGTTGCGTCTCATAATAATATATGCATTCTGGTGTAACATTATTTTATGTTTTTTGTTGTAATCTGTAGTAAACATGGCCTACACTTAATATAGGAATCTTCATCTTGCCACTTACCACAGAGCCCTGTCAAATGCAACAGCACAGACTAAGACTAAATGTTTATTTCACCACTTCGAATGTAATTGGAGTGTGCTGTTCCATCTCTGCAGGGACTGTCTAGGAGCCGTCCCCAGTGACTCTCGGCTCTCAGCTGAATTCTTGATTTCTCTTCATCTCGCTTTTCCAATCCTTCCCACACACACCGCCTCCTGCTCCCTTCCCTCCTGAGTCGCTCCTGTCTGCCATCACCAGATCCCTGTTAGGGCTCTCCTCTGTATACGCATGCAGCTAAACCTGTCCTGTCCTCGCTCAAGTCCCCCATGAGCTGCTAGTCCTTCGCTCCAAATCCCAGCCCCAGCCCTCGCCTCTGCTCCCAGGCGCTAAGCTGCTATCATCTCCTTTCTGTCCACCTCCCTCCAGACAGCCATCCCTCCGTCGTGCCCACTGCCTCCTTCCTTGCCTCTGCACATTTTCTTCCAGGGTAACCACCACCATCTTCTTTTGCACTGATTTACTGAAGGACATTTGAACGTTTACCCCGGGGAGATAGAACGGTAAAGCACAAAAGCACGAACATAGTATGCAAACAGTTTAAATAAATGGATTAAAATGTCAGTTTTGAGATTTTCTTTCAGGAAAATCTTGACTTGCAAAGCTAACTACAGTTCAAACAGTAAAACAAATTGCTTTTTTGTCATATTCCATTGACTTGGCATTACATTAGGCCTGTTAACGCAATGCTCTCCTTAATTTGAGGTGATACATCATGCTCAATATACATAAACAAGTTTTGCTGTTGCCTGGAGGGATTATGTTGTGGTAGAAGTAATATAAAGAGTTGACATTTGAAAGATTTGTTTGGTATTTCTAGCAAAAAATGTTTTCAGTTTCCTATTGTAATATTTTGTAACCTTATCTTGACTGAAGCTACAAACCTGACATTAAATTAAGGAGCATAAACAAATGTTATCAACTCTGCTATGTCATTTCCATACTTGAAGGACTTATCATCTTCAAAATTCTCATTCACGTTTTCTATCCTGAGCCCAAAAACCACTTCAGTTTCTATTGCCACTGTCTTTTGTTCTTTGTACCTTTCGAATCTCGGCGGTGAGTGCTATTTTAATAATTCATCCCATTTCTAATCTTAACTTGTAAATAGTTAATCAGGAGCAGTGCAGGGTGACACCTCCTTTTGTCCCATCACTGCTCTCTGGACCGAGCAGCTCTCTCATTCTCTCTTCCACTTTAATGGCGCTTGCACACATGCTGTCTGTCCTCACAGAGTCAACACACACTTGTCACTACATTTGCTGTACATTTCTTGAGCTGTCATGTCAATCCAAATTGAATCCAATATTCTTAACCTGCTTCAACTAATTAGTGTAATTTCTAAGACTTTTTTAGACTTCCATTATGCCCTTGTGTCATTCACTTACTTTTGTTCAGCTTGACCTGTGATTTCCAATTCGCTATTAATACAGTTTATTAGAACCACAACATGGGTTACATTTCTGCCCCAAACAAAAACTGGAGTGAAGTGTCTTGCTCAAGGACACTTGTTTTAGGCTTACTATTTTATGTGTATGTATTTTCTAGTTTTATTCTATTTCTACCCCCACATTTTATTGATGCCTTTTTATTCTGGCTCTTAGCTTCTACTTATATATTTAGTTTAACTTTTAAATCCTTTTATCACTTTTAGGAACTCCAGTGTTTTCTCTGTGGAGCCATCTGCGCTGAGAGTTGTGGTCGGTTATGGCTGCTGGGCCCTGGCTCTTGGGCAACTGGTTCCGGTTTGGTGCCTGCCTCATCTCTCCTCTGGGTCCCGTAACAGTGTCCTGTGACTGCGGGCGACTCGCTGCTCCTGGTGAAGATGGCTCCTCTGATAGTTTTTCCTCAGCTGGTTTATCTGTACTCAGCCGCATGTTAATCTGTACTCAACTTCATGTATTTTACTGTGTGTAGGTGTGCGTGTGTGTATGTGTGTGCGTGCTTGTGTGTAGGGTTACACGTGACTGTGTCTGTGGGTTGTTTGGTTGTGTGGGTCAGGCGGTTGTGGGGGTGGTTGAGTGGGACGTGGGCATTGTTTTTAATGCACTGTAAAGAACTTTTTGATATATTTTATGTATGAAACATACTTAATACATAAATACATTATACATAAATAATGACTGCACAATGCTGACAATGCTGGACTGAATTTAAACCTTTAACATCTAATTAAACATGTAGCACTCATCTTCTTGAGTTATTATATTCTAACCTTTTAGCCAAAAAAACTGAACTATTTATTAGTTTTATTTGTTTATTTTTTTCCTTTTGGAGGTTTTTATTACACTAAAAAACACATGTCCTTCCAATGAGAGTGCTTGCACCTCCACCTGCTTGACTTCATGGAAATGTTGTTTCTTTGGCTATAATTTACCACAGTATGGCATTATACATGGAGAATGGTCTGAATGTTTATGTTTTCCAATTATAATCATGAAGGTTAGGGTTAAGTTTGGTGCCACCTCCCGAAAGCTGTTACTTTAATTTGGTGGGTTTTGTTCATATTTTTGAGACAAGGGCTGCTGAAATATGTGAGTGATATGTGGATTTTCAGAACTACACCCAAAAAAAACTGATGACAACTGACCAAAAAGTTTAGCAAGAAACAAATAATCGACAATACTTAACACTGTCTGCGAGAATACATTTGTCATTCATTTGCAGCAGTGTTTCCTTAAATTCCCACCCTCAAACAAAATGTGTAGCCATAGCTTCAGCCCCAGAGCAATAAAGCTTTATAGCTTACATTTTCAGGCTTTACTGCATCAACATTAGAGCGGAGAAGGATCAGATAATACAGTGGTCTTGACCCACGGGGACACTGTCGACTAAAACAGCTCTGTGAGACAGTGGAGAGAGGCCAGTCAGGAGGTAATGAAAAGTGTGCTGAAATTACTTCTAATGTGCTACTTCAGAGTGTCTTTGGCTTTACTACAACTTAATTCAATTAGGCATCAGTAATGACCAGTTCAGGATCAGTAAGCTTAGTAGCAGCAGAAAGAAGTTTCTTACAACATCCAAAGCAAGTTTTTACAATGAGGTTAAAAGTTTGTGGACCTAAACGGCTAACATTTTCTCCAATGACAGAACTAAAGATAGGATTTACAGAGATGCATCAAGAAACAGTAAATGGCATTTTGACCTAAAATGCCAAAAAAACAAAAACAAAATGAATACAGTAACCCACCATAAAAACCATGAGAGAGTCCTGTTCCACGGTCAGGCGGACATGGGTGGATTAATCCATAGTGGAGAAAAAAAAAAGTAAAGATGCATTAAACCTACAGCATTAGCTATGTATGGGTCAGTAGGCTTGAGGACACATCTCTAACATGCTGAAGCAAAGCCATGCACCAGTAAAGTGAGTTGCCCTTTTCCGCCAAAAATTACATTACACACTTTATCCTTCTGATCACAGATACTCTCTGCCTAGTTGCATGAGATCAACTTATTTTCACAAATTTAGTGCACCCATGCAGTGGTCTTGTAGCCATGGCACGGCTCCAAATGCCTTGGGGAGGAAGATATGCAAGAGGCCTTTTACAGGCAGGATCACGAGGTAGATGTCTCATACTATTTAACAACTTTATGAGCCTTTTATAATCACATTCAAAAAAACAAAACAACAACTAAGTCTACCAGGCAAGAATTAAATTTGAAAAACAGTACTTCTGAATCCACACACGATCATTTTCAAACTCTATAAACTTGTGAGGCCAAGCGTAGACTTCACTCAGACTTAAAAATGTGTCATTTGAATATGCAAAAATCCAAAGCTGTTGCAGCAGGAGAATCAGAATGGCCCTAATGTCTCTCACTTTGCCGTCCTGACTCAGCTGTGAATGAGTCACACTATGTCAGCATCCTCATCACTCCACAAGCCCCGCTAAAGATCACAACCGAGTTTAAACAGAGAGCAAAAATCTCTTCAAGTGTGAAATTCAGTTTGGCTGTAAAACATAGATATTTGTTTACTTTTCTCAATAAAGCCTCTTTGTTCTTGAAAGGGCTGCAGTGGTGGAAAGCAACAGTTCATTTTCTCCTAAAGATTGGATTTATGAAATTCAATAATGGCTAAATGTTCAGTGTACTTTTTGAGTTGAGTTTGAGTTTTACTGAATCTGCATGAAGCAAAATTGACCACTTCTATTTCGTTAAAAAAAGAGAGGACAATGTTCTGAACAAATACTATGTGAAGTCAAAATAGGTGATCCATCTGACAAATCACAATGAAGTGAAGTTTGTTGACTGCCCACCGCAGTAATAATATAATACAACTAAATGACCATGTTGACGTTTCTTAATATTGTTGTTTTGCACAATGTAGCCTAATGATATTCACATTCAATTTCCTTCATGCATGTTTGGTGCTCATCATCATAGGCATGTCTTATCATCCTACCCAACTTTATTCTGTTATGTGCAATTTTATTCTGTTATATAAAGCACTTTGAATTGCCTTGTGCACAAATTGTGCTCTGCAAATAAACTTGCCATGCCCTCCCTTACCACTTCCTTTTAAAGGGGCTGTATCTGATCTGATTTTTACTGTTGTGAATCGGGAAACAGAAACCTAGTCTATGTTCCAGATTTTCTCATGCCTGGGATCCAGAATACACACTTCTTCAATTCTTTACGAAGAGTGAGTCTGGTCACGCCGCCCTCCGACAAGCATCGAGTCAATTCTAAAACATACCGTGCAATCAGGTGTGTTTATTTCTGTGACACGTGTGAAATGAAAGAGTTCATTGATCATCTATATTTTAGCACAAAATCAAACTTCTCTCACTTCAAATTAGAGTTTTGTGCTTCACTCTTTGATTCTGCAGAAATGTGCGATGTTTTTCCGTCCCTGTGATATTTTTTGTCTTTCTTTTTTGCTTGTGAGCAGACATGTTTGTTTGGTTATGGACGGACCATGCCTGTCCCTGATAATCTCCCTGTCAATCACGCCCATCTGAACTTGCGGAGATTACGGAGTGACCAGACTGATATTGATCTGTAGCCTGACCAGTCATTTCCACTATCTTTCAATATCTTTCAATTTTGAAAGAAAGTGTGCATGGGCATGATCGCTAAACCCTATACTTCCTCTATTTTGCGGCAATCGAGCCAATCAGTGCCGGAGAAAAGAGAATGTCACATCCTGTGTGCCGCGATTACGAGCAATAACAAGCAAGATGGCGTCCACGACAGAGAAAATGTTCTGGGCTTCTCTCTTTTAAAAGACCAGGTCACTAAAACCACAGCGAGAAAGCTTTACAGCTACAGGCCATTTTGGACTGACAGCCACAGCTCTCTGCTGCTTTTCGCGCATAAGCCGTATTTTGTGGTGCTGTCGTCATGCCCGCTGTTCGTCTGATTGACGCATATTTGTCCCGCCCCACTGAAGTCAAATTATGTGGCAGCATCTCCAGACTAATCGACAGTATTGAATAATACATGGAGATTAGAATGGAGGCCAGGCAAATTGATCTGTATGGACATACAGAGAGATATCATTCTGGATTTTCTGTACTTTCCTTAGGTAATAAAGTAAAATCCATGTTGCCCCAATACAGATATATTGCAAAAGCATCTATTCAGGTGAAAATGAGACCAGAACTTTTATTTTGCACCTACAACAGAAGCAGTAAGTGTGCCGTTAGCATCCTAATGTTTGTTAGCTTTACCCATGACGGTCTGGGCTCAGAGACTGGTGAAAGTGCTTCTAAACTCATCGCAGTGAATATTCAGGGTGCTGGGACCGCATTAGGTAAGTGAGAGATACATGTAACTGATGTAAAGACTTTGATATCAACTAGTTCTGTTTTTTCATGTATCAAAACAGTAAAAATCAGGGACAGGGCCTTTAAGGTTAAGGTATACGGTTATGGCAGTGGTTCTTAAACTTTTTGTCTGGGGACCCCACAAAAAAATCTTGTGAGGTCTGGCGACCCCACATTACTCCCACGCCGTTTTTGGGCAGACCTATAGTTATTGACACTCCCTCAAAAGGTTTTTGTCATTCCGTCAAACTAAATCAACTAAAAACCAACTGGCAATGTAAGAACTACAAAAATGTATTTCACAAGAAGTGGAACAAAGTGAACAAATAAACGCTGAATAATTATGACATTAAATAATACACTAAATAATGTTGTATTTATGTCTATAAAATACAGGGGTCACTAGGTCAAATGCCCTACAAAAAAAAAGTACTGTGGGATTTTATTTTCTTTACCTCACTGTGCAGTAATTTGTTCACGGTCCCTAAAGAATAACTTATACAACCGCAGTAAAACTAACTTTCACTTGCACTTCACTGATGGCCTTATATCTGACAGATTTCAATGTCAACTATACACTTACAATGTATATAAACTAAAACACTTAAAATTGTACATGAAATAATATGCTTAGAAATGTACATAAAACTGGAGTTGCAGGTCAGGCTGCGAGGTTATAGAGAAAAATTAGTATTGGACACATCTCGGTCCTTGTCTGGGACAAGTTAGTTAGCACTAGGTAGTTAGGACGAAGTTAGTTAGGGACGATTTAGAGATTGAGCTCTTCTCGCCGCTGCAGTGAGCCAGAGCCCTCTGTGATTTTGTGAAGAGAGAGAGAGTAAAGGCGTGGACCGACAGGGAGCCATGAGGCCCAGCCTCAGGTGGGACTTTTTCTCCATCATCTGAGTGAAACTGTCTGGAGAATGTGGACAGGAGCGCACGCAAAGCGCGGTGAGGAGCGGAACACCTGAAGCGCAGAAGCGGGTTTGAATGACGAACGCGCTGCTCACGGAGCGCACAAGCCTCGCTCTGACCGCACGAGCCCCGCCACGGACCTCACGAGTCCAGTTCACGGAGCTCACGAGCCCCGCCATGGACCGCACAAGCCTCGCTCTGACCGCACGAGCCCCGCCACGGACCTCACGAGTCCAGTTCACGGAGCTCACGAGCCCCGCCATGGACCGCACAAGCCTCGCTCTGACCGCACGAGCCCCGCCATGGACCGCGACGAGCCCGCCATGGACCGCACGAGCCCCGCCATGGACCGCACGAGCCCCGCCACGGACCTCACGAGTCCAGTTCACGGAGCTCACGAGCCCCGGCCATGGACCGCACGAGCCCCGCCACGGACCGCGACGAGCCCCGCACATGGACCGCACGAGCCCCGCCATGGACCTCACGAGTCCAGTTCACGGAGCTTACGAGCCCCGCCATGGACCGCACGAGCCCCGCCACGGACCGCGACGAGCCCGCCACGGACCGCACGATCCCCGCCACGGACCTCACGAGTCCAGTTCACGGATCGCGACGAGCCCCGCCACGGACCTCACGAGTCCAGTTCACGGAGCTCACGAGCCGCCATGGACCGCGACGAGCCCCGCCACGGATCGCGCGCCCGCCACGGACTCCACGAGTCCAGTTCACGGAGCTCACGAGCCCCGCCATGGACCGCACGAGCCTTCGCTCACGGACGCGCGCGCCCGCCACGACCTCACGAGTCCAGTTCACGGAGCTCACGAGCCCCGCCATGGACCGCGACGAGCCCCGCTCACGGATCGCGCGCTTCTGCACTCCGGGCCGAGCCCGACTCAGCCCGACAGCAGAGCGAAGGGTCGGTTTCGGGCCGCCCGCTCGACAAGAATTTAAGCTCTAAGCGGCACACACAGCGCCTAGGAATGCGAAAACAGCAGCTCTGAATTTGTATATATATGTTTTTTTCATAGTTTCACCTCACAAAATAGCACGTTAATTCCCGACTGGAAAAATAATTTGGCGACCCCACAAAAGTTTTTGGCGACCCCACTTGGGGTCGCGACCCCTAGTTTAAGAACCACTGGGTTATGGTACACTTTATTGAAATGTGTCTTCTGCATTTGATCCATCCATCCTTGCTGCTGGGGCAAACCTGTCGCCTATTCCTGACCCATCTCCAGATGCCGTGCTAGGCTTGGTCAGGACTATCATAGCTGGACGATTTTACCTATACGGTGCAGTTTAATTTGATGGCGTATCTGGAGAAAACCCAACCCACTCTCCCACTGGCGCAGCTGTTAGTTAGACCATTGTTGGTCTTTGTCCTCTGGCCCACTGTAATTTTGTAAAAACACGTTTTGAAAACATTTGTATCACAGTTTGTAAAGGGTTAACCGAAAACAGCAATTGAGCTCGGGATCACATATAGCAGAATTTTCTGTTAGTCCAATGTTAAATCAATGGAGCTTTTGAGACACTATATATTGATAAATGTGTTTACCAGAAGTGACCCAGCAGTTTATCAGGCTCTTCCATTAATTTTTTGCTCTCTTTTTTTTTTTTACATGTGTTAAAGACCACCCTTTATATTGTGGATAGGATAGGATACGTGGATAGGTTTCAGTGCCACCAATAGTTAATAGGTAAAACAGTTCCATTAAAATTAGCAACGAACTTTCTGAAGCATGGAACAGCATGATTAAAGAAAATGAAATATATGAAAAATGGACAAAGGTACAGTGGAACACACTGCAATACAGTAACAAATGCTCCTATGCGTGGCCATGTAGTTCTCCAGATGACCTTAAGGGGGAGATGTGTTCTTGTTAAATGCACTGTACAAACATCACAAATCTGAACTCCAAGTGCCTTTTTGTGCGATCCTCCACAACCACATTCCTCTTAGCCCTGTGCAGCTGCAAATAGGCACAGATCAAACTGACTCCATTCTCTCACATGTCCTGGACACTAGTTAATGATTGCATATTTACACCAATCAGTTGTAGAGCAGGAAATTTGATCTTTTTAAATATAATAGGTCTAACATGTTTACATTTGTATACATGACTTAAAGCATTATGAGATACAGTATTGTACCCACTATGTATGCAAATATACTTGCCAAATAAATGACTCTTACCAAACTGAGAAAATAAAACAAATGCTGTTTTCTGTTTGACTCCATCTAAACTGTGCAAGTCTGGTTTATAGAAAAGCCAAACATGTATTAGAAACACACTATGGGACACTGATCCTGTGGGCAGAATGCACTGCATAAATTGTACAGCCATTGCCTTTGACTATGTTATAGTAAAAGAGAATTTGGTATTATTCTAACCCCATTACATGGAGACTGATTGACCAGGCAAACTACCACTTAGAATGGATTGTCCAAGAAAAGTTTGTTTTACACATCATGTAAATGACACAGGGGCAGAACTCATCATGACCAGGAAGTGTTGTGTGCCGTCAGCTGGCAATGGGTACTGCTTCATAATGTAGTAGACTAAAAAGATCAGTACATTGTAGGCCTCTGTCTGGATTTTGGTTAGGAAGGGACGATGTAAGTGCAAGTGTTTTCTGAGAAGCCCCCATGTGTTTGCAGTTTGATGTGACAGTTGGAAGGCTATTCTCAGATACATCCTAACTATTAGTCTTGTTCCTAATTTGGAAGGCAGTTAAAAATATTATGTTTATTAAAATTTTCAAATGTCTCTTGGTGATGTTTAAGATGTCAGTTTTGTAAACCTTCTGAGTAACTCAGAGTACCAAACCCATCAAGTCATGTGCACTAGATAGCAACTCATGTGAACAATTTTGTAAGTCCAAGAAAGTGCACATACATGCACATCATCTCTGCTACAGCAGGCAGAGCATCTGTTCTATTTAAGCCTATACGTTAAAATAAATGAAGGCTAAAATTGTCAAGGTCCAATGGTTTATAACTGTCATTGTTAGACATAAAGCCATAAGCAGTGACTGCTCCATTGGTTCTCAGCCTCCTCCTATGCACTGCTGCAGTGCTGTAGTGTAGACCCTCAGAGGCTTTCCCTCGTTGTTCCCTGCTCTCTCTTCACACACTCCTGTGCTCCTATCTGACTTACACTGGGTGTAAACTGACTGTGAGATGGGTGTGGTTCGGGACACTGCGCGGGTCCCACAAGACTTAGAAAGTGGTTAAAATCAATGCAGGCTGTTGCACTGACCGCAGAGCACTTAGATATACATACCCTAAATAAAATGAATGTTAACCACACTTCAGATCAGACTCATCAGAGATGATGCACATGCACTTTCTCAGGATGCTGACTTACACACTTGTGCGTGAGAGTTTAGTAACTAACTTACTAATTCACATCACCCTCTAATTCGTGAACACAAAAAAGACTTATTTTATTTTAAATTAAATTATTTTAAAATGTACACATGTCCTTAAAGGCTGGTATGTGTAATTGTTGGTTGTGCCATGTCCGATGGCTCTCCTACACTGCAGGTTACATAATGGACATTATGGTTTCATTTTGTAAGGATTTATGCAGGATAATCTCAAGCAAATGTTTTAGTACCTCTTTACCAGTTAAATCTGAGATGACTGTACACAGGCAATTTGACTGTTTGATAAAGGACAGGCTGCCATGGAAACGGCTGCAGACAAGAGATGAATGAACAGCTTGGGGGTTCAGCTGCCGCCAGAAGATACTACTTCACAAATGTGTGGAGGGTTTGAAGAGCTCATTTAGGGAAATGAGGAAATATTGTGTTTTAAAAATCATTGGCTTGCTATGAAGAGAATTTGAATTCTTTCAGCAAATGGGCTGGATTTCAGTCAGTATGTTGTTTTGGCTTTTGAAAATAGATGTAGTTGAAGACAGTCTAAAGCTTAACCATAAAGCATCAATAGGTTGATCAGGGTTCAATGCAGACATGTTTTCCCTCTTTCAATCTTTAAATTAAATATAGCTCAGTCTGGGCAGTCTGGAGCCTGCTTATAATAAGCCCATGTGAAGCCAGAGTTAACCACAATAAGTCACGCTACCTTGAGTGACATGAGCATGATGTAAGGGTGTGATGTTGTTACTATATGTAGAAACAGGCCTTGTTGGGAGAGGTCACATTGGCTGGGTTTGAAAATGATCCACACAAACAGGAAGTTGAATGTTTGACTTCTTCAAGGACCTCCCCAAAGAGCTCAGTACATTAATTAAGGTGGTACATTATGAACATCAAAGCCTCAAGGAAAATAAATATATGACATTACAGACTTTACAAAGTGCATGATTGCAGATTTGCATGTTTTTCTAAGTATTTTTCTTTGGTGATTTGGTACTTGTGGTAAATATTTGTCATAGTTTCACATTAGTCAAGAGTGTGTGTGAAGAAAATTTGAAATAATATGTTTTAAAATTACAGGACGTAGAGCTAAGTTCTTAAAAGAAATCTATGTCTTTATCAATGTACAAAATTTCATCCAAAACGCATAGACATGACAGACAGACAGACATAATTGTGTGCAAGGAATTATTTTCTGATTGTTTAAACATTAATTTAAGAAAATGAATATGATAACTAACTTTGGCACTTACATTTGCCTGGGATTCAGAATACATACTTCTCCACTTCCCTCCATCCCCCACATGAACTCGCGGAGGAGGAAACGGTGACCACACTGATATTGATCTGTATGAAAACACAGAGAGATATCATTTTGGACAATCCAGACAATATTTACATTATTGCTGCCAGGTAGCAGTTATAGAATTTCCTCCACGTATGTCAAATTTGCTGCCCATGTCCAACCAGGAAGTAAAATTATAAACATCACCTGAATTCTTAGAAACAAGTTGGTGTAATCCCCTCATTTGTTCAGGAGTGGTCCATGGTAAAAAAAAAAAAAAGGTTTCAAAGATAGTCATCTGAACAGTAATATAATCAGCTAATCAGGTACTTGACAGCTGTGAGTGAGAGGAATTCAGAGAAGTATACAGGAAAGGGCAACTTTCACTAATAGGACTAATCTAGCTGAAGAAAGTCTTTTTTCTACCATCTCAAACTGAGAGCTTCAGAAAATAATAGAAGTCAAAACGTCTTGATTTCAAAAACATTGTCCTGATGACTATACCATCATCAAATTTGTCAAACTCAGAGAAAACAGGTAAGATTTTTAGTAAAATATTACTTCATTTTAACCTGACATTTATTTACAAGTGATGTTAGAATAATATTTGGCAGACAGCATTATTAGCTGTCTGCTTAAACAGCTTAATAACAACATTACATCTGAAAATAATTTTTGATGTTTCTTCCCTAGGGTTAAATGGAGTAATGTGTGGCAGCTTAAAACAATGTATTCAGGCACATGGGTCCGTTGGCAAAGTACAAGACTGGATCTGGACAGAAATGTGGGGGAGCTGGAGGAGGGCCAGGATGCAATTCATTTGCGCCAATAGGGTCCGAGTACTCCGTCTGCCCACATCCCATGGAGATGTGCACCTGATGGTGCATAATGACATTTCCCAAACCAGGACCACAGCAGAGCTTTACACGCAGCAGTCACTCTGATGAACTTAATAAGCCCAGACTAAACCAGGACTGGAGACCATGAGCTCGTAAACTCAGATATTGTAAAAACGATGCACACAAAAGGTCATGTCCACATATGTTGAGCAAAGTACTCCAGCTTCACTCACATCACCTGAGGCTCACACTGCCACAGCTCCTGGCTCTCCTCCAGTTTTTTTCCTTAACTGGCTCCACCATTTGCCTTGCTGCTGTACATGCCCTGTCATATATTTCTCAACCATGTCTGTTTTTCTATATGGTGTCAGAATTTGAGATGGCTGCAATTTCTGCGGTTGTTGTGAAATAATGAACTGTACTCTAATCTTCATTCTCAGAGAAAACAAGCAGAAGCCACACGGACATTTTAAAACAGACACAAGGAGAAGAAAAAACATCTTAGTTTTGTTCAGGGATAATTTTTGTAATATGTTGGAACTGAAATGTATTTACTACTCATGTTGAGTTGACAGGGATGTGTCTGTGCTACTTTTTTCAACTCTGCTGTAAACATAAGAACTGGGGTCAGCAAAGAAAGTGAAAGTTAAGTGTTTGAATGTCATTTCAAACTTAGAACTTGTAATAAACTAGAAAAACAACAAATGTGATGTGTATTGTGCCAGTTTTCTCTTTTCACCTGCAGAAAGCATGGCAAAATACATTTTTGAGTTGCTTGTTGCTACAAAACAGACGTGCAATTAAAGAGCGAAACATGCGGCTCATGTATGTATGTGTGTATATATATATATATATCTCTGTATATTCTGTAGAGATATATTGATATGATGATATTTTGGCCCATAGGCTTTATTGGACAGGACAGTGTAGTGTGAAACAGGGATGAGACAGGGGAAGGACATGCAGCAAATTGTCTGAGCCAGATTCAGACTCAGAAAGCATGGCAAAATGCTCCAGACTGTCTGGTTGTCGTGTGTGCCCTCAACTCAACCATCGAGCGGCACTCTAACCCTGTCAATTTTAGGCATTACTTTGTATTTCGCTGTAAACATCTGACCAACATTGTGCACTGTACTGGCAGCACACACTGTTGCATGGTGGGTAAAGGTCAGACCAGACCCTCCACACACATGCACTTTGAGCCTGCCAGCTGTGAAGGTGAGATACACCAAGAGACCGAAACAAGTCATTAGCACCAAACAGAGGGAGAAGATTGAGGAACCAGGAAATCATTTTGGAGGCAAAAGATATACTAAGTGCATTCTTTTTGAAAGGGAAAAGCTTAAATCATCTTTGCATTTCCCTGGAGATCTCTCTCTCTTTTGAGCTTTTTGAAATTTCACATGCATTTGTATTGGATTGTGTGTTGATGCGGCTGCTTTAAATATGGATGTGAGTGGTGGATTCTTGAGGAAAAGAGCGGCAGCGGCAGGGGACCAGTGAGGAGAGGAAAATGGAAAAAGACACAATTATGTTCTGCGCCTCATTTTAATGAAGTGCAAAAGTAATTCCCTTGGAAGGCTGTGCTAATTGCCCAAACAGTGTTATTATGTGACAATCATACTTAAAACAAAATGCTGTATGTAATTGTGGGGGATTTAAAACAAGCAGAAAATATATTTTTGTGCAAGACGGCTGACAATTTGAGATAATTACAATATATTTTCTTTTTCTTTTTGGAATAGACTGATGTTTCTTTTCATCTGTGAGCGTGTCAGGGTGTCAAGCTCTCCCCTCTGTCTCCTTGTCAAAATAACAAGCAATTATCCAGGGCATGTTTGGCTGGTGTCGACATCAGAGCACAACACAATTTGCTGTACAATGTAATCTGCAGCTCACTCAGCTCCAATCTGGACTCCAGCACCACTATCTAATATTCAAGCACTCTGAGCATTTTCATCTTTAAACATTTAAACGACACAGTTGTGGATAAAGTGGCTATGTTTCTCATTAAAATTGGAACACAGTGTCATGGCATTTTAATGCATGTGGACAAATCCCACTTCAAAGAGAACGGATATTAAAACCCTTTGGATTCACATGAAACACTTTCTGATGTAAAGGCTAATCAGAAGTCATTATGTGAGAGCATATTTGCCTTCACTGTGAGTCAAATATGATCAAACCCAGCCTGCAAGGTGCAACTAACAAACTTTGGGGAAAAAATTATGTACAGACATTGTGACCAACAAATTATTTACTTGAATGACTAGTCCATTTTAAGAAATTAATTATTTGACTGAAGTTTTAATTCAAATTCAAAAAGCTTATTGGGAATCAGCCAAAATGCACTTCATCTCTCGCAGCTGGACCAGAACGTGGTGGTACGACTTTAGGAAGTAAACACTTGAACACATTAGAGCAGTTCTTGCGTCTTTGCACTGGCTCCTGCTCATGGAGACTAAGATGAGGCTTAAAGCCAGGGGACAGGGCTTTGTGGTCGGCCCCAAACTCTGGAACACTCTGCCCCCTCATGTCAGAACAGCCCCCAGAGTGTTTTAAGTCTCATCTTAAGACCCACTTTTATTCGTTGGCTTTAAACTCTGTTTATTATTAGTTATTTTTTTTATATCTATTTTACTGTTGTGTTTTTTATGTGCTTTTAGTAATCTTATGTACTGCTTTTATTTGTTCTGTTTTTCTGACTTTTAGAGTTAAATCAATGTTTTCTGTTCCTATATGTACAGCACACTTGTTTATAAAACGTGCTATAAATAAAGTTGGTTTGGATGGGACTATGGTCTCTTTAAAAAAACGAAAATAGTCTTAGATGTGTTTCAGATTTACATTCATTTTCAACAACCTTTAAACAAAATAAATAAAGTCACACAAGTTGTCTAGGTCACAGCAGTGGATTCATATAGATGTTTTTCTGGTCCTGATGGGAGACGCTCAAAAGCCTGGACATAACAGCTGGGACGGGTCAGCTATGGTGGTTTTAGCCTTCCTTTGAGTAGCTTGATTGTGAAGTTGCCTCATAGTTTTTCCTGTTATTTTGTTTGATAAATGTGGAGAGTTTAATTGTATCTTTTACAGAAGTGAATGTGAACCAGGATATGATGTTTGTGGAAATGATTGACTCAATGAGGGATTTATAGACAGTTGTTAAAATGTCTGGGCTAACCAGTAACATAATAATAATCATTTTCAGCTTTTTCACCCTCTGGACTTCTGTTGAAATAAAATATTAAAAATTAAGTTTCCCTCAATAGAGGATCACACCATCATCTATCTTCAGTAGTCTGGCTTAGCCTTTTTACGATTTACCAGTTGCAGCGTCTGAGAATATCAGCTGACCAAGTAAAACAGGCATTCCAAAAAAATAAAACAGTAACAGAAGTATAACACAGCAGGGTCAAAACCATCCATTTCCTGAAAGGCAGGTTCGCTGACCACACAACATCCAACTTTACTGAGTATATGTATGAAAAATGTTGCAATCTATTATTTATTACACATTATCACATTACATATGACATTCACACCACATTCATTAAAATGTAGAAGTTTTAGTTTTAGAGTTCCGCTCCTGTTGAAGCTTGACATAAATTTTTCACTGGGGATCAGGTGGCCTACTTACCGCTGAATCACACACTCTACATGTAATGCTCAAAGATCTTCCCAAGGCTTCAGTCGCACACGGAGACAAGCTTGAAAAACACAAGCAGCAATCATTCATTTTTAGTTCAAAAGGAAAATTACATGGACTGACTTCAAGTGTTGACACCTGTTAACACATTAAAACAAACAAAAAGAGAGATGAAAGCAAATCGAAATACAAGAGTAAATAAAATTGACAAAAGTATCTTCATTACCAATACATAGGGGGTCGCGAGATGATTTCAAGCTCTAATTTAAATTAATATGACACTGTATTTGCTCTATTTTTCTAATTAAAAACAATATTTCTTGGGGAAATATGGCCTAATTAGCAACTAATAATTCAAATAACCAATATTAAACTTTGAACATGCTTTGACACTTATTTTTCATTTCGCTTTGGGGGTCCTGAGTCAGTTGCTGGGCTATTTTGGGGGTTCTGGACAGAAAAGTTTGGGAACCCCTGCTATAGGACACCGGAAACCAAATGAACAAAAAAATATGTTAATGATTCGAAAGTCTAGTTAGTGCCAAACAATATCAAATTGCAATTTTTCAGACAAGCATTGTGATTAGATTTACGATTATGTTTTAAGTGTAGAATTCTGTTGAAAGTTAACATTTTAATGATGTTCCAGGGCATTAACATCTGAGAGAAGACTGAGAAATGAACATCAAAACTGTAATACATGAAGCGGATTCCTTTCAGAACACCATTGTAGAGGTTATACATCAGTGAGAAGGGATTTTTTTTGTAGTTTGCACAAGACATTTTCACACATGAAAGTACCAAGAACCAAGTCCCTTAATTCCCCAGTCCCTATTTATTCAGAGGAACCACTCAGCCCCCCTTGCTTGCAGTCGCAGTCACACAGCAACATCTGGCTTCAAAGTTAAATATATATATATAAAACTTAAAATAAACTATTGAAGTTTAAACTTATGTCTTTGTTGACAAAGCTTACCTAAGTGTACAATGTTGACTATCAGTGACCTCACCACCATCTGACTTCACCGCACCAGAATGCTTGGCTTTGAGGTGATATGTTAGGGATTACTAACATATTACTTCAGTGGTAACGGAACTCCCCTTTGTGTAGAACGTACATTTCTTTGCGTTGTTCTTTTGTTCTAAAATGCCGTCTGGTTTCAAACAGAATTGTCCATTCAACAGCGTCATTATTTATTGACCTTTATTTAACCAGGATAGTCCCAATGAGATTAACAATCTCTTTTTCAGGGGAGTCTTGACCCCAGAGGGGAGGAGCCTATTGTACATGTTTTTAGTGGGAAAAGTAAGAGTGTCTTCTTCGCTCACTTAATGCATTCTGGCGCGCTGGAAGAAGCCGTGCAGCGCAGGCTTCTTTCACCTTAGACCTTTGTTGTTTAGTCAAATGAATCGATATGTCAATTAATTTAACGCGATAAAAGGAAAAAAATACGCATTCAGATTTTTTCCCCTAGTCATAGCAGTGTTGGTAATGTATGTCTGACTGGACTGCACTTGCCCCGAAGCAAAAAAAAGTCCCCAAAGTGTGGCCCCAGTCCTAGTTCCTACTCTGAGCATTCCTACTCTGAGTGCTTCAAATGGGAACTGGAACAAAAAAAAAGTACCAGGAACTGAAAAAGGTTCCTACAGTGGGAAAACACCTACGTGAAGTTTTTGTAATTTGGTAAGTCTAACCATTGAAATTGCAACTTTGATTGTTTGCGATGAATCTTGCAGCTCTAGGTCTAGTTGTGACAATTCAACTGTCGACAAAAAGTTGCCAATTTCAGTGTGGGACTTGTCTTTTGGGAGTGTGTATGCATGCCAACACTCCCCTGCTGTCGAGCGAAGTGGCATTTCATCTGAAGGACAGTCCGTCTGACAGGTGATAATAGAAGTGAGTGTTCTCGCAGTCATTTTTCTCCACAGTTTAATTCCAGTCTGTCTGAGGCTATAAAAAAACACATCAAATGTAGGAGCTATAGGTGTTTCCCACGTCTTGACTGAGCGAAAAAAGCCTTGGAAGACACAGTAATGGAGAAATTGCATGTTTAATGATAGGATAATTAGGTGCATTGAGATGGATAATGACTTACTGCATGTTGTGGTGGAGTTGTACATCATGTCTAGATTATATAAACTGCTCATAAATGAATGTTGCTGTATTTGGTTTTCTTTGATTGTATACGTATTGGGTAAAATGGTGACCAACTATACACTGATAGGTCCTGCATGGTCAACCCAATCTCCACTATTGCCTGTTGGACCACTTTGCCACAGTACTTTAAACTTTATGGTCCCCACAAAGGGAAATTTGTCTCGCGTTTAGGCGCCTAGACAACACAAATAAAAACGATACAATACAGTATACAATACGATACAAAAAAATGATGGTACTGTAATAAAATGTAAAGGGTTATAAGGGGTAAAATAATATGTACCTGCTGATGTAAAAGCTCGGGAAATGTGAAGAAAGTATCACGAGAGTGATTTTTAGTGTTTCCTCTCTTGCAGGACTTTATTACAATGAGGAGAAACCCCGCGAAATCCCCCTTGTGGTTGGTGGAAGGCATTACCAGTCAAACCAAAGGATTTACTAGCCGATTACCTTGTATAGGATCACAATTCCCTTGAAGAATAAAATTACAGTATTTCTAGGAAACATGAACTATTTTTTAACTGTATTTATATGTTTTTTGGAATCTTAGGATTAACATGAATTAATATTTATTGCAAACCCATCTGTTTTAAGCTTTTTTCTCCATTAGTATGAAATTATATTATGAATTGCATCACTGTAGAGCAGTGTTAATGAGTATCATTCTAATCTATCGCACTGATTTGTTGATAAATTTGTGCAATGCATCTTTTCCACAGTTTAAATGTTGTTTAAGTATAGAACTGTCTCTGTTGTATGTTTTCTTTGAACAGTTTGCATGGCAACTCATAACCAGCAACAATGGCACAGTTTTTAGAGATAAAGATAAAAGAGCATTTTGTGTGTCAGGTCAAAGGTTTCAAAAAGAATAAAACAAATTGTTGCTCTGACTTGAAACGTGCTGGTGTCAGTCAAACCTGCAGGTGGTCTGATTGAAGAAGAAACACGGTGAAAACAAAGAAAAGTTAACTTAATGGAAGAATGGAAATATTTCATGAGAAAATATGCCGTTTTTTTGTTCAGTGTAAATAAATAAATAACGTAACCTACAGTATATATGTATAATCAAATCAAATCAAATCAATTTATTTTTATAATGCCCAAAATCACAACAACAGTTGCCTCGATGGGCCACAGGTAAAAGCAGTTCAGATAACTGTCACAGAATGCCCCTGTCCTTTGACCCTCCTTCGCGGCGAGGAAAAACTACAAAAAACCCCATGGGAAAAAGTAGAAACCTCGGGGAGAACCACAGTGAAGGAGAGATCCTACTCCCACGGACGGACAGGCTGCAGATGAACTAGGACTGACACATCCACTTGGACTGTGGAGCCAGAACCACTCAAGAGGGAGGTGGCTTTAAAGAGTTCCTCCAGGCGGACGAGGAGCAGTCCACCAGTGTAGAGAGATCCTCCAGCAGGAGATGAGGAACAGTTAATCTAAGTAGATGGAGTTCGTCCAGGCAGACGAGGTGTGGCTAATCCAGGGTTGAGGGAGTTCCTCCAGGCGGGTGGCGCATAGATCGTCCAGTGTAGAGATCGATCCTCCAGACAGATGGGGGTGGGGGGGTCGTCACTGGAGCAGCCGCCGCAGTGCCTGAAACAGTCTCCACTCCCCGGGGGAAGTGGAGAGAAAGAGAAACATGTGAACAGCAATGAACAGACTACAGTTGAAGTAATATTAAATATTGTTGATAGGTAAAGTAGGAAGAACCAGAGGATAGTGTTCAAGCTGCCATACTTCCCCCAGCAGAATTGCTCCAAGGGCAGCATAGCTAAAACTGTAGGTTTTTATTTCTGTTCCTAACTGGCCTGACCATAAGCTATTTCAAAGAGGAACGTTTTGAGCCTGGTCTTAAATGTAGAGACTGTGTCGGCCTCTTTTACATGAACAGGGAGCTGGTTCCATAACATAGGAGCTTGGTAGCTAAATGCTCAACCTCCTACTGTGCTTTTAGAGACTCTGGGGACTAACAATAGTCCAGCATTTTGAGAACGAAGAGCTGACATGCTGACATGCTTTCATTGAATAGAACATAACAACTGTATTGTGGCAGATAGAACAGCTCACATCTTCCATTACAGTGTGCCAGGTCCCTGCAGATTATCATCCTTGAGAAGCCATGCATACGCCGCCATGACACATAAAATAAAATAGTATTCAACTTATCTGACATAAGAATCAACAAGAGACAGACATGTAAAAAGCCCTATACTTACAGGATTTTCATTATTATGGTTGATGAAAACACATGAAAGATGAATAAGCAAATACAATTAATACTAAATATTCATTATAAATGTTTCCAAAAATGTACTTTATAAAAAACAAAAGCATGGATTGGAAAAAAAAAAGAAAAAAAAAATCACAGGGGACTGAAAAACATAGTGGATTTCTGAAGATCAACGAGCGGACCAATGACCAGACTAGATCTTCTGTATAGAATATATCAATCTGGCAACATATAATCTGCATCACAATAACAACTGGGCCAATAAAAACTAAAACAATATGTATGTATGAATGTTACAGAACTGGACACATAAAAACAAGTACTCGTTTATAGTTGTAACTTGAGTTTACATTAGAAATATTATAACATTTGTATTCATGCATGTATTTTTGCGTGTTGATATCTTTTTAATTCATCTCAGCTAACACTCTTTGGTCCGAGGTCTCCCCTGGACCACAGTGGAGATCCACTTGTTTTACGATGTTGCATGGTGCTTTGGCCTGCTGTAAATTCTGACGCTGGGACTGAGGCTGGCAGAAAGCCCGTCTTTGACAACCAGTTTAATGGTCCAGCAGGTTCATCACCTACGCTGATCCATCGTAGTGCTTCTTTCTGTGCTCCTTCTCCATCCTTCTTTAAACTCTGTCTATCATAAGTCATCTCAGATTTTATATCTTAAAGGCACAACGGTGGAATAACCAACAGACCCCTTGTGCAAGTGTGTGGATCACTCTGTGCCATGGTCTCGCCTTCACCTCAGCATTTTAGCTCTGCCGGCTGCCCACAATTCCAGGAGTTCTGAATCTTTGATAATGGAAGGGACAGATTTATAAATACAGTCATGGCTGAAAGTGTTGGAACCCCTGAAGTATTTCTCCTCAAAAGTTATAGAAAGTCCACATTTTTTGCTATACTCATGTTTATTTCCTTTGTGTGTATTGGAACAATAAAAAAAAAACAGATTAAAATAATAATAATAATAATAATAATAATTGGATGTAATTTCACACAAAATCGGGCAAAATTGTTGGCAGTCTTTCAAAATTATGGATAAATAACTTGTTTAAACCTGTGATGTTCGTTTAAACCAACCTGGGGCAAGTAACAGGTGTGAGTAATATAAAAATCACACCTGAAAGCAAGTCTTTTTGGGAAGAAATACTACTTTTTCTACTATCTTCGCGTCAATTTGACCCTTGATTCTTTATTTTATATGGAGATAAGTCTGGAGATAAGTCTAAAGTTCGGGAGCAGGACCACACCTCATCCACGCCCCTTCCGGTGACTACTCTATTTAAGCTTCCTGGTCACACATACCAGCGTTCGTTGTTTCGTGCCCCTCCATCCCACCCTCTTCTAATTATTCTGTCTTATCTCCTAGTCGGGGGGTATCAAGGCCCGGGAGCCTGCAGCCCTCATCGCTAGAAGCCCCAAAACTGCATTAACATCTACTCTCATGCATTTTATCGTTGTTCTCCTTCGCAATAAACTTTCTGCATCCAAGCTTGAGGTTGTGGTCCTTGCTAGTGAATTTTTTATTTTATTGCTATGAAACTTTCATAGGTGGTCCAAAACATCACCTAACATACAATTTATGTAATTTATTTTAATAAAATAAGTATTTTTATTTATATTATCCCCCTCCTTGAACCGCCACCTTAACGTGGTGGAGGGGTTTGAGTACCCGAATGATCCTGGGAGCTATGTTGTCGGGGGCTTCATGCCCCTGGTAGGGTCACCCATGGCAAACAGGTCCTGGGTGACTGGTCAGACTAAAGCCGGTTCAGAAGCCTCTATGACGAGTGTTAAATCAGGGCGTGTCGTCGCCCGGACTGGCGTCACCGGGGCCCCCACCCTGGAGCCAGGCCTGGGGTGGCGCTCGGCGGCGTCTGGTGGCCGGGCCTTTCCCACGGGGCCCGGTCGGGCACAGCCGAAGGGCGGCGTGGGGCCGCCTCCCGTGGGCCCACCACCTGCAGGAGGATCCGCAGGGGCCGGTGCAAAGAGATCTGGGTGGCAGTCGGCTGCAGGGCCTCGGCGACCGGATCTCCGGACACAGAAACTAGCTCTGGGGACATGGAATGTCACCTCGCTGCTGGGGAAGGAGCCTGAGCTCGTGCGGGAGGTCGGCGCTTCCGACTAGATATAGTCGGCCTCGCCTCCACGCACAGCCTGGGCTCTGGAACCCGTCTCCTCGAGAGGGGCTGGGACGGCTCCATTTCTCTGGCGTTGCCAGAGGAAAGCGGCGGGCTGGTGTGGGCTTGCTCATAGCCCCACAGCTCAGCCGTCACGTGTTGGAGTTCACCCGGTGAGCGAGAGGGTCGCATCCCTCCGCCTTCGGTGGGGGGACAGGTCTCTCACCGTTGTGTCACCTCACGGGCCGAACAGCGGTGCAGAGTACCCGGCCTTCTTGGAGTCTCTGGGAGGGGTACTGGACAGTGCACCACCGGGGACTCCGTTGTTCTACTGGGGACTTCAGCGCCCATGTGGGCAGCGACAGTGACACCTGGAGAGGGGGTAATCGGGAGGAACGGCCCCCGATCTGAACCAGTGGTGTTCAGTTATTGGACTTCTGTGCTAGTCACAGCTTGTCCATGCGAACACCATGTTCAAGCACAAGGGTGTCCATCAGTGCCGTGGCACCAGGACACCTAGGCGAGGTCGATGATCGACTTTGTTGTCGTGTCATCTGACCTTGACCAGCGTGTCTTGGACACTTTCGGGTGAAGAGAGGGGCGAGCTGTCAACTGATCACCACCTGGTGGTGAGTTGGATCCGCTGGCGGGAGGAAGCCGGAACGACTTGGTAGGCCCAAGCGCATTGTGAGGGTCTGCTGGGAAGCGTCTGGCAGAGCCCTCTGTCAGCAGGGTTTTCAACTCACACCTCCGGGAGAACTTCTCCCAGATCCCGGGAGGCTGGAGACATTGAGTCCGAGTGGACCATGTTCTCCACCTCCATTGTCGATGCTGGCAGCTCGCAGCTGTGGTCGCAAGGTCTCTGGTGCCTGTCGCGCGGCAATCCCCGAACCGGTGGTGGACACCGGGAGTAAGGGATGCCGTCAGGCTGAAGAAGGAGGCCTACCGGGCCTTGCTGGCTTGTGGGTCTCCTGAAGCAGCTGACAGGTACCGGCAGGCCAAGCGTGCTGCAGCCCGTGCTGTCGCCAGAGGCAAAAAACTCGGGATTGGGAGGATTTGGGGAGGCCATGGAGGAGGACTATCGGTTGGCCTCAAAGAAATTCTGGCAAACCGTCCGGCGCCTCAGGAGGGGGAAGCAGTGCTTTACCAACACCGTTCTGATCTTGGTGGAGGAACTGTTGACCTCGACTGGGGATGTGGTTGGGCGGTGGAAGGAATACTTTGAGGATCTCCTCAATCCCACTGTCACGTCTTCCGAGGAGGAAGCAGAGGCTGAGATCTTGGAGGCGGACTCATCCATCACCCTGGCTGAAGTCACTGAGGTGGTTGCAAGCTCCTTGGTGGCAAGGCTCGAGAGGTGGATGAGATCCGCCTGAGTATCTTAAGTCTCTGGATGTTGTGGGACTGTCTTGGCTGACACGTCTCTGCAACATCGCGTGGCAGTCTGGGACGGTACCTCTGGACTGGCAGACCGGGGTGGTGGTCCCTCTGTATAAGAAGGGGACCGGAGGGTGTGTTCCAACTACAGGGGATCACACTCCTCAGCCTCCCTGGTAAGGTCTATTCCAGGGTACTGGAGAGGAGAATCCGACCCGATAGTCGAACCCGGATTCAGGAGGAGCAGTGTGGTTTTCGTCCCGGTCGTGGAACACTAGACCAGCTCTATACTCTCCATCGGGTGCTCGAGGGTTCATGGGAGTTTGCCCAACCAGTCCACATGTGCTTGTGGACCTGGAGAAAGGCATTCGACCGTGTGCCCAGGCGCCTTGTGAAGTGCTCCGAGAATATGGGGTCCGGGGCCCTTTGTTAAAGGGCTGTCCGGTCCTTATGCACGACGGGCAGGAGCTGTGTTCGCATTGCCGGCAGTAAGTCAGACCTGTTCCCGGTGCATGTTGGACTCCGCCAGGGCTGCCCTTTATCACCGGTTCTGTTCATAGTTTTATGGACAGAATTTCTAAGCGCAGTCAGAGGCGTGGAGGGTGTCGGTTTGGGAACCACAGGATCTCATCTCTGCTGTTTGCGGCGATGTCGTCCTGATGGCTTCTTCAAACCGGGACCTGCAACATGCACTGGGGCGGTTTGCAGCCGAGTGTGAAGCGGCTGGGATGAGGATCAGCACCTCCAAATCCAGGCCATGGTTCTCGACCGGAAAAAGGTGGCTTGCCCTCTCCGGGTGGGTGGGAGTCCTTGCCTCAAGTGGAGGAGTTCAAGTATCTCGGGGTCTTGTTCACGAGTGAGGGAAGGATGGAGCGTGAGATTGACAGGCGGATCGGTGCAGCTGCCTGCAGTGATGCGGGCGCTGTATCGGACCGTTGTGGTGAAGAGAGCTGAGTCGAAAGACGAAGCTCTCGATTACGGTCAATCTACGCTCCTACCCTCCTCACCTATGGTCATGAGCTCTGGGTAATGACCGAAAAGGGCGAGATCAGCGGATACAAGCGGTCGAAATGAGCTTCCTCCGCCCGGGTGGCTGGGCGCTCCCTTAGAGATAGGGTGAGGAGCTCAGTCACGCACGGAGGGCTTCGGAGTAGAGCCGCTGCTCCTCCACGCGTCGAGAGAGCCAGCTGAGGTGGCTCGGGCATCTGTTCCGGATGCCTCCTGGACGCCTCCCTCGGGAGGTGTTCTGGGCATGTCCCACCGAGGCGGCCCAGGGTGGGACCCAGGACACGCTGGAGGGACTATGTCTCTCGGCTGGCCTGGGAACGCTCTCGATCCCCGGAGGAGCTGGAGGAAGTGTCTGGGGTGAAGGAAGTCTGGGAGTCCCTGCTCAGGCTGCTGCCCCCGCGACCCGGCCCCGGATAAGCGGAAGAAGATGGATGGATGGATGGAAGTATTTTTATTCCTGATATGAAAACGTATATTGCTCTTTGACCAAATGTTCATTGCACAAACAAAGAGAGCACAAGGGTTAAATATGTACAATATATACAAATAGACTAGTATTTCACTGTTTGAAAACAGTAAAATAAAATATGGTACAGGGTTTTAAACTGTCAGAAAGAAGAAGCTGTAGGAACACAGTTGTTGACTTGCTCTGTGCAACTGAGACTTAGAATTCCCATTTTGATGTTTTCACTCAAATGTAACATGCTCTTTCACCAGTCCCTTTTTGGGTGCTTAAATTGCCATCACATCTTTTTTTTATTGTCATGTTGATTAAAAATGCTCTTAGACATTTAAACATGCATCACTTTACTTTTAAAAGGGGATTTCCAAAAGTATGACTATGTTTATTAAAAGACAATCCTATTTAAAAAGCATGCCACAAATGGAACAAATCCCGAAATTTGTTTGTCGACTTCACATGTCAGAAAGGGCACTTTTGTTTCGTCCTGGCACCGCTCCGCAGACTGCCAGAGCCCACTCTAAATCCTTCCTCCATCTGTCTGTTCTCTCCATCCTTTGATAGAATTCTTTCCTCTCTATCATCAGCATCATCTTTGTCTTTGTCCCGGTCCCCTTCATTCCAGTGAAGGGGGACATTCCATCCCCAGCAGCAACGACAAAAGGCCCGTTGTTGAAAAGGCCACTTGAACAGCACCATGCATTGTTGAAGTTTGCAGTGGCTCTCCACACTCCTGAAATCAGACGACAATAAAAGACCAGTAGGAAAAAACAGATCCCGATTGATTACGGGGCTGTTCAAGGCAAACTAGGAATTGCTTTGTCTGCTCTAGACTGTTGTTTTTTATTAAGATTAATACGCTAGCATTTTCACAAAGGTTAAACAAGTTACTTAGAGGTCCTAACTACAACAAGACAAAAACACATACCCACATTCACAATGCAATGTGGAAAATATACACACTGAAAAAAGCAATATCGAAGTAAGTTAAAATGAGTTAATTACGGCTAATTTATCTTGATTTGAGTAGATCTGAACTTGATAAGTACGGTAGATAAACTTACATGTTGAATAAACTCAAATCAGAATAACAAGTTCTTTATTGAAGTTCTTTTAACTCATTTATATATTACTTTTTGCAGTGATATGTGCAGTTTGAAAGTGTGTGGTCTTTCCTCTTCAATATAGCAAATACGTCTATATAATCATACATATATTTATGTTTTGTTTTTTCCAAAATTCTCTTAAAGAACATATACATTCACCTGTAAACAGTTTGCCGAACATGCAGACAAAGTCAGTCTGTTCTAACATTCAAAAGACACAAAATCAGACAAGATGTGGAAAATGATTGCTTGAGAACAGCAGCAATAACATAACTCAGTAACTGCTGTCCCAACTGGCACCCTTTCTTCAAAAATTCCCAGGGTTCTGCTCGACATATACATATGCTGAATAGGAATATTACTTTTCCAGTCAAATATCCTGCCATGTTTTACTTGGTTGTACCCACTGACAAAATATTTCACCCAAAAAGTGAACTGACCTGGTTATGGTACTGGAAGATATAGTAAAATAAAACAGCTGTTATTTACCGTAGATCATCCATAAACAACATATGGCATGTGGATACAGTATTTAGTAACCCTGCTCGAAAGAAGCTGCTATTTATTCACTGTGTGTCCGTGTGCGGAGCGGGTGAAAAGAAGCAACATGCCGGAGGTGTGTGGGCGCTGTTTGTTTTGGGATTAATGATTATCCATATAAATTACCGGCATCTGTTTGGAGGTGTCAGTGTTTAAGTATGCAACCTCATGCCTCTCTAAGAAGAGCTGTGTGTGTGTGCGTGCGTGTGTGTGTATCTGCGCAACGTCGAGGGAACCAATCATGACCTCATTTCCGTCTGAAATATATGCAGACCCATTGCTGCCACATAAACCTCCAAATAAAGCTCGTAAACCACGGCACAAGGCCTGTTACCTTCAAAGATAGAGACGCTCTTTCCCAACACGGACGTAAAAGTGGACCCAAGCGTCGAGAGGAAGAGATTTTCTCTCTGGCTGTGTCTGTTGGGGACGAGGGACAAGTGCCATATCTGAGCAGATCTGTTTTCTTTGGGATAAGTACTGGACGGGTGACATGTGCACGGCTCAGGAGGATAGAATGGGTGTGGGGAGATGTTGGGAAGGCCGTGGCCAAGCATTAGCACAATTTTACTTTGTTTATGTCACCAACTATTTAAGGTTTTGTGTTCTCCAATACTTAAAGAAAATAAAGCCCGGTCAAACTCAAACAGTGCAGGCAATCCGATTTGTTTATATCAGTGACACATATGACACAGTGAAACAAAGCAGCTCATTGGTCATCTGTCATTTAAATCAGACTTCTCTCACCTCTTTTTTCCCTTTATTTTTCCTCATATGCACCATATTTGTTTTGATATGGAAGATGATGAAATTGATGACCAGATATCCGTCTGTATAAAAATACTGAAAGATATCCTATGCACTTTCCAGGCAAGAGGTCAGGATCTATCAATGATGAAACAAAGGGTGGTCCAATATGGTTTATGCGGATGGTCATGAAGTGCACTCATATTGCTTGAGCTCCTGACTTCTCAACATTAGATTCAAGTGCACTTCATCTTGTGTTGAGTAATGGCTCAAAGCTCAATTTGGTTAAATTCTCACTCACACACACCTTTGCCCCTCTAGTTCTTGTGGTAAATGGAGTGATAAAGTGGCAGTGAGGTGGGTTGACGTTGAAGGAAGTTGCGGAACTCTTAGTAAAATTCTTCAGACGTTTATAGAAGAAATGCCCCTGCTGTTTACTGCATCTGCCTCTCGTCATTTCCCATTCATTTTCATCTTCTGCTTCCCAGGCTGTGACAGTCGACAGCAGCTCTGTTCATACATCGCAAAATGATTCTAAATGTCAACAGTAACCTGGTGCTGAATCTATACATTTAAATTTCTTTTAAAAATGTAAATTTAAAAATTTAGCAGATGGATTATTTGTAATCCTGAGTAATCCTGTGTTGACTCAGTGCATAACGTACGACAGCTGCTCCTCAAGCACTCCGCTGCTCTTCTCACCAGATACTGCATGTTACCAGTGCGCTAGCTCTCGACATGTTACAAGAAAAAAGTAAGTGTTAGTTGAGGAAGAGAAAACAGGTTATTAATGCATGCTAGATATCTAGGTTGCTTTAAAGCATTGCATGTTAGCACTGCTCATTAGCATAGCCTTTTACCCTCGTAGTTGTGGATGTAGCTGGAAATGTGCAATTTAAATCCCTTTTCTTGCTTACTCAAGGGGAGCAGGAGAGAGTGAATCCACATTTTTTTTCAAACAGTGTCTAATAATTGGAAATCGATATGCATAAACCCCTGTACAGTCATAATTATGTATGTAATCCTTATCTAAGTATTCTTTGTTCCAAATTTTCACTTTTTAATTACTCCCAAAATTCTGTCAGAGACTTTGATCTAAAAAGGGGGTATTGGGAGTCCTGTGCCCAAACGGGTCCAAGTTGAAACAAAAGACTTGTAATGGCCCGAGGTATAACAAAAAGTAAGAAAACGAGAGCAAAAATAACTAGATGCTGTTGCAATAGCTGAAGCTATTGCGAGTGACTGCGCAATTGAATTTGTGTGATGTTGGTCTGGTCCGGGATTCGAACCCACGATCTCCTTATTGGGAGGCAGAAGCTCTAGCCGCTCTGCCGCTGTGCACCTGCCTAAATCAGTTCAAACAGCAACATTTCCTGTAGAGGACCAACAGAAAGGCTCACACTGTAAAAGATAGGGAAAAATTGCTCGGCAAATTATGAAAAAACTACAAAAGGTACATGTACCAAAAGTAATAGCAGACATTAGAAGACTAGGAACTATTGAAAAATGCAAAAAAATTAAAAGAATTTAAAAACTGTGGCCTGTGAAACGTGCCGAAAAAACGGAAAATACAAGAACAAATAGTGACTGCCTATGCATAGGCAGTCACTCAATCATGTGGGGGTTGGCTTCTGATCCAACTAACACTGAATTCAACACTGGCACATCTATGAGCAACACTGACAATAATTTATGATGGGGATTTAGCCAAACAGCCATGTATTAATATTGCATGAAGAAAAAATCAATTTCGACAAACGTGATCTTTATGAAACCTGACCACAAACACCAGAAGTATTACATTCTCTGTTTACACAACTAATAGGTTTTCAGTTAGTAAAGCACTCAAGCTTAAAAACTCAATTTGCCACTTGAGGGTACCCAAGTGTATAAAGGGCAGTGTGTAATTCTAGTCATTCTAAAATGTGATGATTTTGACGCTGAGGAAAGGCCTGGTGAGTGTTTTCGGAGAAGCAGTTCAGCACCGCAGGTTCTTTTCAAAAACAGGTTAAATGCTCAGTAGAGAGCAGCGGAGTGCAGTTCTACTAGGATCAGACTCAGATTTCAGATTGAATTTAACTGGTATTTTTATGCGCACATAAAAACAACAACAGTAATTCCAAAAATCTGTATGTAAATATTAACAGTCGTAAAAAATACCAATACTTGTACTTGTACTTAATTCAGAGCAGCAGAATTTCCATCCTATCCATTTCTTCCAGTAATTAAATGTTTTCAATGAAGTCTGCTGCAGGTCTTACATGCATAAGGGGGGCATGATGGATGTGCGTGTGCTGTGAAATGAATTAGAAACATATTCAGGTCCAACACATGGGATGATAAATTGCACACCGTTTATTAAATGAAAATCCAATGAGTTATAATCCAATGCATTATAATTCTCACTACAAGGCTATGAAAAGTCCATGAAATTCTACAACGTAATATGGCCAAAGTTTAAAATCCTTTCACAGCAAGAGACAAAGAAACATGCTCAAAGTATTGGCATTTAGAAGCTGCATGTATTGCTTCTAAATACTGCTGTGATTGTTCAATGAATCAAAAGCAGGTAAAGTTGATGTATATTCATTAATTCAGTTCATGTATAGTCTATGTGAACTTTAGCAAAGCCCTGATTTTGTCCTGGTTTGATCCGATTTTAGTCCAGATATACACTTGTTGTTGCCCTGTTCTTGTCCTGGGTTGGTCCTGATCTAGTTCAAGTTTAGTCCCCATATAGTCCCAATTTTGAAGTGGTATACAGTATGTACAAATATGAAAGCATCATACGTTATAAATTCCCCTGCTTCGAAACCTTTCCTTCGTTTTTTCAATCAAGCAAAATTAACATCTTGCAACAGTCCATTATTGAAAGCATTATGTGGGGAAAAAAATTTCAAAATTGTACGGTATTAATTGACGTGTGTTTGTTTCTGATCTTTAAAAACATAAAATGATTCAGTTGGCTGGGGCAGTGAAAGCTTGCATTTCTTTAACAAGTATCAGATATTGGTCTTTGAGTGCTAAACAGTATTTCTGTTTGCCTTGAATGTCTTAAATCCTTACAAATTCATTTAACATCAAAGCGCTCTGAAAGTGACCCCAGATGGGCTGTTCTCTGGTGCACATCAAAGATTAGTGAAAATTAAACCCTCTCAAAAGCAAACTGTTATTCATTCCCTTCACAAAGTAGAATTCAAAGGGAGGATTGTGGGCTGTGATGGGAACAACGCAGTGGTAAAACAGTGTTCAATTATCCCAGAGTTGTGCTCAGAATCATTGTGTATGTTTGGCTGTGCTTGGAGCAATGAGCACCAAATGGGACGTGCGTCATCTTTGAAGCGATCGTTCCCTGTGCCACAACACCACCTGCTGTGTTTGTCAATGTATAATACATTTTTTAAAGATGTTAGACGATTCTCATCAAAGGAGCTTCGATCCAGCAACATGATAAACGATGTTCATGCATGATATTTTCTTAAGATGAGACACTACAAGCAAATATTCTTTCCCCCAATTTTTTGTTTTGGGTCAGTAGTTCTCTTAACATATGGATGTTTTATTATTTAATATCATCCACATCCACATTGTAACTTCAAAGGCAGTTTGAATCATTCAAGATCATAAAGATTTGACATAAAGATCACCACTGAAGGGAAAAAATATGATGCATTTTTTGTATTGCCATTAGCTTTTAAACATGCTCTTGAGTACCTTAAACTTGCCATCTCATGTTTTGAAACAAAATAAAAATGTTTATTATGAAGTAAATTGCATTAAGTTTATGCAGCCTACCACTTACACATTTTAGTTATGTTATCACGTAAAGATAAAGAGAAAGAGGGGGTGCACGGTGGCAGAGCGGCTAGAGCTTCTGCCTCTCAATAAGGAGATTGTGGGTTCGAATCCCAGACCACCCCAACATCGTGGTGTCGAATTCCGAACCACCCTAACGTCACACGATCTCTCTGGGTGGAGTCATGTCCTCCCCGTGTTACCGTGGGTTCTCTCCGGGTTCTCCGGCTTCCTCCCACCGTCCAAAGACATGACTGTGTAGGTTAATTGACAACTCTAAATTGTCCCTAGTGAATGAATGTGAGAGTGAATGGCAGTCTGTCCTTGTCTCTGTCTCTCTGTGTCAGCTGCGACGAGTTGGCCACTGTCCAGGGTGTACCCCGCCTAAGGCCCAAAGTCACTGGGACAGGCTCCAGTCACCCGCGACCCCTAACGGGAATAAGCGGTAGAAAATGAATGAATGAATGAATATCACGTAAAGAGACTGTGTGACATGCGATGATCAGGCTAGTAGTACCAGTTATCTTGTTTAGGCAGAAATGCTCAGAACGAGTCTGGCGATGATTTAAGGACTTAAAACAACAGAAAATTCTTGGATAAGTGACTTCAGTGAAATCAGGAAAAAAAAAAAAAATTGATCGTGAGAGTTCAGCAGGGAGTGCTTTTGACAGTTGGAGGGGAGAGGATTTTCTAATCAGCATTCCTCAAAACAATGTGAATGCAGCTGAATGTAAATGTTTTTGATGATGGAACATTGTTAGAACATTGTTAAAAGCTCAAAAAAGTCACTGTAGCAGAATATGTGTTCCTTAAACTCGCACTTACACACGTCAAACTTTAAAGTCTTGTGCTTCACAAGATTTTGAAGGAACATACAAAGGGACTTGTTGATATCTAATTCTAAGCCTGATTTAGCTTTAAGTCTAAACAAAGTCATTTTTTCTAACTAATATGTTAACAAAATGAACCGGGAAGTTTAAACCTGGTTTAGTCTTTAATTTCGTTTTTTTTCCCCCTAGATTTAAATTACCAAAATATTTGCAATTTAGGCTGTTTTTACTCATAAAATTCCTTATTTTTATATGAAAACATTACATAATTAAAAATAACTTGCGATACATTATTTTGTGACTAAACTACAGGAGAAGTGTCAAATTGATATCTTTAAATTCAAGCTTTTTTTCTATGCTATGCAGCGCCTTAACCTGTTAAGACCCACCTCATTTTGGCAGTTTTTCTCGAAAAGTACATACCCAAATGAAAAAGCTTATTGCATGGCAAACTTACAGTCTATAGACTTGTATGATGTGTCATTTGAAAGCTAAGACCTTCTAGTTTCAGAATCTGTGCATTAGATTTGTCTGAGTGAAATACAACTGGCAGTACACCTGTTCAAACACACCCCAAAAGTTGTTTTTTTGGTCTCGAAAAAAAAAAGAGAAAATAAAAATGTCTTCCTGAAGACATACTTCATGCTGTGCTATTGAAACTCCCCACAGCAGTTATCCACCTTGTTGACAACAACTGTGTGAAATTTCAGACTTCTAGATACAACCATTTTGATGTTGATCAGCTTTTTGTATGAAATAACCCTAATCCGAACAAGAGGTCCTTCTCTGTGCCAAATGTGCCAAACTGCTTTTCATGCATTTTGCCACTCTAATGACCCTGAAAACCACATTTGGTCATTTTGGTGACTATAAATATCCATTATAGATTATTTTTTTCATAAACTTCCTCAAATCAAAGGCAGGTCGTGCGTACAGACGTTCCGCTGCGTAAATGATGCGTAAAATGATGTCTTGGTCTCTTTACGCACGTAAAAAGCAGATCTTGGCTTCAATGAACCGGCATGTCCCGCCCCTCTTTTGAAAGCTCTGGTGATTGGCTAGAAGAATATGTGATTGACTTACTGAATCACCAATGGCATTGCAGGCTGTGACGCCATTACGCACGCGGAGCTGACGCTCCTCGCGTGTCAAAATGGATGCGTTCGCTTTGTTCAAAGGGCTCTCCCTCTGGAAGTACTCTACGGAAAATTGCACGGATAGGCTCGTTTTGAAGCCAAGACTGAGTAGAAAACGACCATACCCAAGCCGAACCGCTCAAGCCGAAGATATCTGTGTAAAGTGATGCGCAAAAGTTATGATTTTATTGCTTTTGTGTTACTGTCAAATGAAGAAGATGCGTTTACGGGTGGATATCAACAAATGGATTATATTATTTGAAATAACAACTGGATATTCTTATTTTGTGGACTGTGATGGGCAGAAAGAGTGCACACACTTCTGGATTGGATTTTGTTTGCGTCTTGAGGAGCCAACGAAAGGTAAGAAATGCGAGACGAACAGTTTGGTTATGTTACAGTTTGATAACTTACAAGTATTTTGTGAGGTGATTTAGCGAGGATTGAACATTTTAGACGTTTAGTGGTGACTCTAAGCTTTCAAATGACATATAACATGTCTGTATTGAAAACATTTGTTTTTAATGAATGACGCATGTATGTAAAAACTCGAAAACTGTCCCTGATCAGGGACGGTGGGTTTTAAAAGACACCTTCTGATGATAGTACTTTTTTTTTTTTTTTTAAACATGCATTTGCTTTTGTACCCAGCGTCTCATGTCTATCTTCTTTCTGAATAGCGATTTATGTAAATAAAACATCTCTTGGCTGATACAGCCTCAGCTATTTGAAAGCAAAGATAAGGTACCAACGCTGTTTTAGGGGTCGTTTCATCAAAGAATAAATCTATACATAGACGTTAGCACAAATACAGTACGGGAGAATCTTGATGAGGAGAGGAATTGTATTGATCCCTAACTATCACTGGTGGGCCTTGAGCAGAGTGTATGCCAGTCCTCCTTATATCACGTACAACCACGAAACAGGCAGATCACAGCCAGATTCATCAACAAAACATGACCCTCCGAGCCAGTCGATTTCAAATAAATCATACATCAAAAGCGTAAAATTGGTTTGAGAGAACAAGGATTTTTGGATGGCTTTCAGTGATTGGTACAAATGAGAAGTGAGGGAAAAGAGGTTGAGCAGAAATGGGAGAGATTTAAGAGTACAAGCGGCGACGTCTATGAAGCGGTGTGAAGAGCGAGAATGAAGGAGAGCCGAGAGGGGAACAGGTTACCATCAAGTGGATTGGCTCACCAGCTGAATGCAGATCTCAAAGCCGCAATGCCCTGAGTCAATTTCCCTCCTTGTCTCTTTGAATTGGCTTTAACAAGGTGCTGGACGGGCAAATAAGACGGAACACTTCACCATGGAAAATTACAGCAAACGGCAACAAATCTAATATTCGTTTCACAGCTCTAGTCTCATTTCAGGCGCATTACAATCAATAGGCAAAGTCTCCCACTCTGCTGGCAGCCTTGTGGTCTGGTGTCACATGCTAATCAGATGCAAATAATACAAAGAAGAGATAATGAGAAAGCAATTATAATCCTTGTGTAACGCTGGAAATGCAAAGATAGGTTTGTCTGAGCAAACTAAAGTTAGTCACGTTCTTGTATCACAGTGGACTGTCAATGACTCTCAAAGTGATATTTGGGAAGAAATTGCATTTAAATCATTGCTCTGGTATTGTTTTACTGTGATAAAAAAAGAAGACATTGGCTTTTACTTGCCGTTGAATAGACATTTAAATTTGTTCAGCTTTTTCTATCTTCCACTGATATAAAAGGATTGGTCGAATCAGGTTCAGTTTGTAGTGTGTGTCCTTTCAACCAATTTCTTCCTACTATACTCAACATATTACAACTGAATTATGTCCAACACAATATAGAGATCGCAACAATCAAGAAAATATTTCAGATTTACAACAAACAAGTAATGTTTCCATTAAGACCTGAAAAATTAAACAATCACGTTTTCAGTCACATCATGTCAGTTATTTCAAGCTGACATGGACTTCAACAGTGTCAGATGCATCAATGCTTGGATGCGATTTGTGATTCCTGCCCGTCACAGAATCTGATTCTGTTTCGCCTGATGCACATCTGCTGTTATATTTTGGTGTGAGGGATGTTGGCAGTGTCAGCCACGCTGTCATTTTTGACGACATAATTGGAAAAAGCCTACGAGAGTCTATATTTTTGCAAGCTACCGCCTAACCCGCCCCATCAGCTCACACAACAACACCCTGAGTTTAGATGTTTTATATTTTAAATAGAAAAACTCCCAAAAGAAGATAAGGACATCTAAGAAAAATGATACTATCATTTTAGACCAACGGTATCTCTACGTAACTATATGTATATATTTTCTGGTCCACCACCCGCTTTACTCCATGGAGATGTTATTTCTTTGCCTTTAATGTTCCACAGTAAGCAGATGATGCTTTCTGGGTAACTTATAGGTCAGAGGTGAGGGTGAGAGGAGAGGTGAGCATGCTCTGAGTAAGAAACCATGTATTTTGTTATTGTTATTGCTATTGTTATAATCATTTTTCTATAAAATAATCTGTAGTTGAATAAAAGATAGATCAGTTAAATGCATTTCTGTGGAGCAATAGAGACAAACATCTCCATGGAGACAAGCGGGTGCTGAACCCTCCACCAGAAAAGCTAGTGCACCTTTACATAAGTGTGTTTCTTTCATAATAATACACACATGTGAAATAACCTTTTGTACTGTAACATATTTTACTGTTTAGCAAAAGTTTTAACTTTCCAAAGTGATGCCCAATAAATGTCTTTACATTTGGCATCTGGATGTGCTCCTTGAAGCAAAATGATCTTGCAGTTAATGAATAGTAAAGAGGGCACTTAATTTGGGCTTGGACTATAACACTAATGAGCATGCTATTATATTCTCTACAAAACTGATGGATGGTCTGTCTGTAGCAGTGACTGTCAAAACTCTGACAAAATGAGGCAGAAGATGGAGTGCAAAGAGAGTACTATCTAAGGCAAATGTTATTGTAGTGAAGGAGGACGGAGGCCACATAAAGATGGTTAGGGAGAGAAAGTGGTGAGACAGAAGAGGGCAGCCGTAAAACACAAGCCTGCTTTAGACTGAGAAAGGATAGGAGAGGTACAGCTGGGGACAAGTTGATGGATAGACGAATTGGGGAGCAAATGAATGTGTGCAAGCGGGACGGAGGAGACGAGGGGAGGTTACGTAAGGTGAAAGACAGATAAGGGATGAGGAGTGTAGTTAAGGCCAGTATAGGGTGGAGGCAAATAGACAAATACAGTCACAATCAGAACTAAATAGTCATCAAGAATAGCTCTTTGCTGATTTTCATAGATTGGCAAGCAAAAGAACAGCTATGCGTGGTCAGACTTTATGTTTATTTTTTTCTTTAATACGGGACAGTGCACATTGTTGGTCCAGTATTGTCATCCGTAGTCCCATGGACAGGTTGACGACAGACAGAAACAAGTCACCATTAAATGACCATTGAAGATCAGTGAAAATACAACAGACTGAACATTTGTAAAATTAGAACACGCTATTATCACATGCTGTTCACAAAACACAAGAGCGGCATGATGTAACCAAGTAAGTTACACCTATTAAAATGTTGTTTATGAGCTCACCGTAGTCCCGGAAGTAAAATTTCCCATTAATTTTAACCATAGAGATTTAGAAAATAGTCATATATTTCAAAATATATAAAGCTGGGGTACTTGATTTTCACACCGCAGAACCCACAGTATCAAAACTGACAGCAGATGAGCCCTGAGAAACGTTAATTTATAATGTAATTATAAAATAATAATAATATATAGTATGATTTTTTTTATTTTTTATTTTTGGAATCCTTCTGAGAAATATGAATGGAAAATTTACCTCCAAAACCAATTGGTGGGCCTGTGCAGGATGTGACCTGTGTGACATGCGTTTTTCACAACTATGGCAGTATAGCCTGCATGTGGGCTCTGCCACTTGGGGGCAGTCTTTCCGTTGGTTAGCAGTGGCATCTTTAAAAGTGCTTCCTTTCCCCCCTTTAGCTGTCTGACCTTACACTCTTACTTCAGTCTCCCTGTGTTCACGCTGTTCGTACATAACTCTCAGGTGGTATCCAACATTCAGACTCTATGTGCAAGCTCCAAAATTATTTGTATTGTTTGCTGATTAAATGTTTGATATCATGCTTGCTGCCATGGGTCGTCCGTCACACCAGATATCGGGCGTGCTGACTGTCTGACATCTGTGTCTGTCCAAGCCTCCGCTGCACTCATCCAGCTATAACGACAGGTGTGTGGCTTAACAGAGGTCCCCAGACAGTCATTCTGGGGTCATCACCACTAAATACTGCTACATGACCTATGTTTTACAGTGTAGATCTGAGCCATGGAGCTAAAAAGTGCACTGCTGTGGCCTTGTCTTATGGTGTACCTGTGATGCTGTTCGACTGCTCTACCTGAACTGAATTATTGGTCTTAAAAAATGAACTGTCAAATGATACTTTTTTCTAACTTAAATGTCAAACCAAACTAATTTATGAAAAATGTATAAATAAATTATAGACTTTTACTGTATTTTGAATCATGCTTCTGCTTATCGACAACAAACATAACAGCTGGTCCTAGGCTAAGTCCCAGGTGGAGTTGTTGGTGTTTTGTCTTTTTCATTAGTGATAAGTTTTTGATTTGGTTAAGCTTTACTTAAGTTAAAAAACCCTCAGAATACTACACATACACACATTTAAAATTTAAAAATGTATTATTTAGTGTCCTAATACAATAGACAAAATATGACACACAGTTTAAAATACAGAACATGCAAACAGACAATCAAACTTCCTACCTCATGACCTTTTGCACTAAAAAACAAAATAGTTGTACTTTCCAGTAGCAACCTGGACAGAATCAGTGTAACTGCTTCTTGAGGTTAGTAGATGATTGGAAAAAAAAAGAACACACTTCAGATTACTGCAAATTAAAGATGAAAGTGGAGGGGTTATGACAGATGAATTGTAAAATGAGCGAATACAGGAAGGACAGACACATGAAAAAAATAAAGAAAAAAAATGACAAAAAGATGAATGAGCATGACATGGCATGATGGATTAATGGAAATGTGAGGTGAGGGGGACCAGAGGGACAGGTAGGACAAGGACACTCTGAATAATACTGTGCCAATGTTCTCAGCACTCACACAAGCACACAGAACACAACCTCTCTCATCCACTTTGCACTTATACAAAACAAAAGATGTCTGTAAAATTGTTGACCTTTTAACTGGATTTCCACATTAATACGGGTGCTGGGCGAGCATTGAATGCTGTGACGGTGGCTTTTGAAAGGAGCAGCTTGAGACATTGGCTGGGTGCATGTGTTCGATATGTGCCCGCATGGCTGACCTTTTCCTAATGGCCTGTGCCACTCATGCTGCTGCGGCACTGATTCGGATACTGCGGCGCGACTCAAAGTTCAGCGGCACTAAAAGGAATGCTCTGAGCAACATATGAGAAAAATATAATTTTTAATCAATGTGTGTTTGTGATTCCTTTGCTGGTATGACTTGTGTTTCTGCCTTTGTTATCTATACCCCTCACAGGTGACACTCACTTGATTCAAACTATTTATTTTTTCTTTTAATGCTATTAGGCCATTATAATTAATTATAATTAGGGTATTATAATGTAAGGCATTACATAGGACATGTGACTGAAAGAAGAAAAGTGTTAAACACCAAAAGGATACTTTTTATACATCTCATATCACATATTGAATAATATATATATATATATATATATATATATATATATATAAATACTATTATGAGAATAAAGTTGTTATATTTCGACATTAATGTTGAAAGGTAGGAGATTAAAGTCGAGGCCAAAAAAAGTTGTGTATTTACGAGAATAAAATCATAAAACTACAAGAATAAAGTCGTAGTACTACGAGAATAAAGTCGTAATATTATGAGAAAAAAGTTGCAGTAAAAAAATGTGTAATTTTACTAATAATAAAGTCGACATTTACACGTTAGGAACTGATGTCAATGTTTCCAGTCAAAGTGACGCAAATGAGTAATTCACTTTAGACACGGCTGAATGAGTTTGGATGAGTTTAAATTAGCTACAGTAAAGCCTGTATATAATATATATAGCCTGGACAGTGCTCCAAGCCACAGCCGCCCGCAGACAGATGAAAGAGTCTCGGTGCGATCTTCACACAAACTCCGTGGGCACTTTGCGCACAATCACCGTTAATAGAAGTGCTTATTGTGGATAAACTTTACCGCAGCCCCTCGTTATAGGCTCTTGGAGACGTGCGCACTGGGAAGCACCACTTTTACATACGGATTCCAACCTTTTTGGCTTCCAACCTTTTTGGCTTCCCTTTTCGACATAAAACGTGATAACACCACCGCAGCCTGACAGCAGATTGGCAGTTGGTGATACATTTTTGGGGATTAACCAATTCTGTTAGTTTTTAATATTTTTTATTCAGACAGAACACCAAAATAACTGGACGACTATATTCTCGTAAATGTACGACTTTTCTGGCTTCGACTTTAATCTCATAAAATTACGACTTTAATGTTGAAATATTACGACTATATTCTCGTAAAATTACGACTTTTTCTAGCTTCGACTTTAATCTCGTACATGTACGACGTAATATCCAAATATTTTTAATTTAGAATGGCCCTTAAACTCAATTTTTCTGACGTTTTAAAACGTGTTTAATTTTGAATGTTAGGGTGACTGATTAAATTATTGATGAATCTGATAACAGTAAAATTATTATTAAAAGCTAACCTAATGGTCCTGACTGGTAACACATATTCCCAGTCAGGAAACACTTCACACACATTAGTATTAGTACATTTTAAATTAGGAAACACATATCATACAAAATACTAATAATATCTGTTTTCTTATTAAGGTTAAGGTGTACTCACACTGTAAAAAAAATTACTGGACATCCGGAGCCTGCTAGCCGTTCCAGAAAGGAAGTATCCATGGAGGCTGTTCTGGCTCCTTAAGCTGAGCTTCCATTGACTTTTTGTTGGAACATTGGTTCCCTTTACTCTGTAACTGCTTCAGTCAAGCTCACCATCTTGGAACTAAAACGTCTGTTTTGACACACTCTACATGATCCTAGTATTGTTTGTTCTTCCCATTATGTTCTTCATACTTCAAGTTATTATCAATAATAACTGACCAGGTACTTCCTTCCCAGAGGCCGACAGATTTGATTGACAGCTAGCACAGCTCGTTGCCATGTATGTTCCCTCCCGCCTAACAACATACTGTATGGGAAACCGTTAACAACCTCGCTCCTGATTAGTCCGTGTGGTTGCCATGATACGGGCACTGGGATTTCCAAATATGGAACTTTAGACTTTACAAAACAAGCGAGGACTTCACCAAAGGACACTTGTGTGTTTATAAAGGGACCTGTTTGTGTCTCAGTGTTAACGCTAATGCATAACAATTTAAAAGTAAACAACCCAACTGCCACCTTGTTCACAGAGTCAATAAAAGGTATACTATTCTTGGGTTCATGATTGGGAATCCGCCACTCTGATATTTCAAATCTATCGCTCAGTGACAGGATGAAGACATAAGAGGGCTGTCTGGCAACTGCAAACATGAAGGAAGTAAGGCTTTGCACCAAAATAACAGTGCTGTAACCAGTGGCGGCTGTTGGTATATTTTTTTTGGGGGGGGGGTGGCATTATATATATATATAAAAAAAATATATATATATTGACCTTATTCTGCCCCGCCCACTTTTGCCGTTTTTTGCACTTCCGTCTGTAAACGCACTTCCGTTTGACGAGAACTTCGTTAAAGCTAATGACGAACGAGGGAAATTATCACCGCTAAAATTTTACATAACGTAGTTGATTTGTGTAAAATGTTTAATGAACATGAGCAACAACAAGTCAACAACGCACCGATTTCCTGGGCAGTCGGATAACGGCTTTTTAGTCCGTGTAGAACATATTTTCTGTTGAGCTCATCTGCTCCATGTAAACTAATACAACAGAAACAAGACGGCGGCGCGTAAGGCAACTTCCAGAATAAGGTGAATAGAGCGAGAGAGAGAGAGAGAGAGAGAATATTGCTCAAGTGAACTTCAAACCCAGGTCTCCCACATGTAAGGTAAATGCTTATCCTGTTGAGCTATACTTCCCAACTTAATGGTGAGGTCCAGTGTTGTTACTTTACTGCTCAATCCAAATTCCCACAAGCAAGCCTTATACGACTAAATGATTTCTGTATTTTACATTTGTAGACAAGGTTGAAGATCAGATCTGAAGCTGAAATAGTCATTACCAGGGCTCTCAAGTTTTGATCATGGTTTGGAGTGAGATTTGTGTGTGTGTGGGGGGGATTTTATATATATATATATATATATATATATATATATATATATATAACCAAATTTCCAGTAATCCACATTTCCAGTAATGCACATTTAGTGTAATTTTGGTCATTATAGTCAAGATTTATTATACTGTAATTATTCAGAAGTATAATATAGATTTTAAGAGTGCATTGTGTTTATAATGACAAGCCACAATTTGAACAAGGAATACAAGGGGAAAATAATAAGCTCCATGTTATGCAAACTGTTCAGTTCACACCTTTTGGGTGCTGTGTGAAATTTAAACAGGTTCTCTAACAGGGACAGTTAGAATATAATATTATATCTCAAACGTAGAAAAGGTTTCAAGGGTTGTCAAATGACTTCTGGATAGAAGTCGAAACGTCTCGATCTTTAAACAGCATCCGAATGAAAACCCCTGAAACCTTTTCTACGGTGAAACACGCCTGGATGAATGAGGGATTACATCGACTTTATATCTCAAACTTTAATTTTAAGATAATAAGACATCATTTTTTAATGTTTGAGCACTGGCCACTGTTGGACTCACCTCTGCAGGTGCGGTCTGTCCCTCGGCTCGTCTCCACATCCTTCCGCTGTGTTTTCGCCAAAGTTATGCCTTTGGCGCCATAGAGCGGTTGTGGTCTCAAAAAAGTTTCAGCTGCGTCTGACGCCAGGTTCACTGATAAACACTAAACATTTCCTGTGAGATGCTTTCAAGATAAAAGTTCCTTCGTTTGCTCCCTGTATTGAGGGCTTTATTGTGAAAAGGTTGGACCGTGAGCCTGTGCACTTCACTCACAACAACACACGGCTGAGCGGAGCGAGCGACTTCAGCCGACTGAAAACTATTTGTATATTTTGCGCTGTTACTTTGCTGTAAAAGGGAGGTGGAAAATTTCAGATGCTACTGACGGATTGGAGGGGTTAAAACACCCCAAAACCCTATTTTAATCACATACATTTGGCACTATATTAAGGTCAATATCTTCAAAATTGTGACTGATTTTTCATCGTGAGAAATGCGAGGTGTGGCGTGTGTGCGTGTGATGGAGGTGAATTGAGTGTGTCTCACGGTCAATGCGTGAGACTTGAGAGCCCTGATTATATTATTTGAAATAACAACTGGATATTCTTATTTTGTGGACTGTGATGAGCAGAAAGAGTGCACACACTTCTGGATTGGATTTTGTTTGTGTCTGGAGGAGCCAAAGAAAGGTAAGAAATGAGAGATTAACAGTTTGGTTATGTTACAGTGTGATAGCTTACAAGTATTTTATGAGGTTATTTAGCGAGGATTGAACATTTTAGACGTTTAGTGGTGACTCTAAGCTTTCAAATGACATATAACATGTTTGTATTGAAAACATTAGTTTTTAATGAATCACGCATGTATGTAAAAACTCCGAAACTGTCCCTGATCAGGGACGTGGGATTTAACAGGTTAATGTATAATATTAATCATTATTGTAATGTAATGATAATATTTTAAATAAAAATAAACAACCATGGTATTATGTGACATTTTCACTGTGCACTAACTGTATTTTTCATATCATAGACATATAAATTATGAATGTTTATTTTTTATAGATGTATTAATTTGTTTTATATTATATATATTTGTTGTTGCATACGTCATCAACAGCTGGTTGCTAAGCATATTTTTTTTTAGCGTCCTTTCTTGTTGCCAGCAACACGCACGTTAGCGTTAATGCTAACGTTTCTTTCACATAATGACCACGCAAATGCTTCCCTTTTTGTCATGGGCATAATGATTTCCAAATAACCTACCTACGTGGATTTCAAAAACTACACACAGGTAATGATCTTAAACTGTTCGCTTTTAGCTAAAGCTAGCTACAACATTTTGCTAACTGACCCTTATGTTGTTTTTCCAAATCCATTTTAGACGCAAGAAGGGATGATACAACTAAGTAAGTTAAATAATTTAACGTTAGTGAATGTATAGATGTGTATGTGTTCTACGTGAGCTTTAACGGGTAACTAGTTGAATACTAATTTGTTGAAATAAAAACAACGAATGTTTAATTTTAGCAACCACCACAGACTATATGAAGAGAGCTTTCTTCTCTCGTAACATAACGTTGCGTAACGTAACGCTTCAATTATGTGTATGTTTTACGATCTTTTACAGATAATTCCCTATGTTTAACTGAAACAAATTTACGAGATTAATTACTTGTTGATCAGGAATATATTAAAAATACTCTGTCGCTCACATGAGTTTCAAGGAGGCAGTCGAGATGGGGGACATCTTGGCAACTGAAGCAGATCTTCTTGGGATGATTAAAGAGGTAGATAAGTTGACAAGTTTGTCTCTGTTGTACATAATAAGATTTAATTCATTGGCGTTTCTTTGTATTAACAGTGTTTTTTGTGTTTAATAGTACCTTAAATTTGAGGATTTTGAGGAGACTCTTATCAGCTTTGAAAAAGAGTGCCAATGCAAAGGCAAACTAGTCTCCAAGCCTCAGGGGAGCTCACTGAGAGACTCAAAGATGCGAGTCATCCAGGTAAAACAATTTTTATGTAGTGCATGTGTTTCCATTTAACCCTTTGACTATTGTTTGACTTTGTGTGTCACAGAGAGACCTCCTTACCTCATTTGATGATGGAGACCATAAGGTGTTCTTTGAACTGTGGACCGACCATATTGCACCTGAGGTGAAGGATACAGAGGCCGATGCTCAGAGTCCGAGTAGAACTTATTTTCTGTTGAGCTCGTCTGCCCCGTGTAAACTAATACAACGGAAACAAGACGGCGGCGCGTCCTGCACTTCCACGTTTCCCTTTTTAAACTCCCCGATCGTGATAAAACTGGAGCACTGTTTGCCTTTTTTAGTCCCGACCAATTTCTCACCGACTTCCAGCGCTCCGTGGTGCAAAATGTCGCTCTGCCAGTCGTCCGAGCCCGTCGCGATCTTGATCTTGCTGATTTTGGTCGACTTGTTGAACACGATCATGAAAAAGTCGCCGGTGGTCGGACGGTTTGCCAGAATTTCTTTGAGGCCAACCGATAGTCCTCCTCCATGACCTCCCCGAACTTCTCCCTATCCCGAGTTTTTGCCTCTGTGACAGCACGGGCTGCAGTACGCTTGACCTGCCGGTACCTGTCAGCTGCTTCAGGAGTCCCACAAGCCAGCAAGGCCTGATAGGACTCCTTCTTCAGCCTGACGGCATCCCTTACTTCCGGTGTCCACCACCGGGTTCGGGGATTGCCGCCGCGACAGGCACCAGAGACCTTGCGACCACAGCTACGAGCTGCTGCATCGACAATGGAGGTGGAGAACATGGTCCACTTGGACTCTATGTCTCCAGGCTCCCCCGGGATCTGGGAGAAGTTCTCCCGGAGGTGTGAGTTGAAGATCCTGCCGACAGAAGGCTCTGCCAGACGTTCCCAGCAGACCCTCACAATGCGCTTGGGCCTGCCAAGTCTGTCCGGCATTATACATTTGTTTTGCTGTAAATCCACTGTTATTTGACAGACTTTGTCTTGTTTAATTCATACAGTTTTTATATTTACTAAAGGAAAAATATAGTGTATTTTTTGTATTATTATTATCCTTTCAACGTGCCCTTGAGTGCCTTAAATTTTCCATCTCATGTTTAGAAGAAAAAAAAAAAGTTTATTACGGACTTAATGAAAGGGATTCTCTGCTGTCTGAGTTATGCAGCCAGCAGATGACCCCACAATTTAGTTGTTATCACTTTAAGAGACGCTGTGATTAGACTAGTAGTAGCAGTTATCGGCAGAAATGCTCAGAACAAGTTTTTTCATGATTTAAAACAGCAGAAGATTCTTGGATAAGCGACGTCTAAAATCAGAAATAAGTCACTGATTGTGGAAGTTCAGCAGGAAGTGTTTTTGACGCTCAGACGGAGAGGATTTTCTAATGAACATTTGTCCAATTCCAACTGCGTGAATGAAGCTAAATGCAACTCCAGGTGTGGTTCTGATAATGAACGTTATTAGAACAGAGTTAAATGGGACTGTAGGGGGCAGTGTGTGTCACAGACTGTAGGGGGCAGTGTGTGTCACAGACTGTAGGGGGCAGTGTGGCTTGTCCCGTAGAGCGGTCAGGAGCGCTCCTGACGGTCCTGGATGGTTGTAGCTCAGGGCTAACGCTCTCAGATGGGAGTGGGCGGTGCTTAGAGCTGAGGCCAGAGCAGCCCCGCCCCTTTCTGAGACCATACATGCAGACAGCCTAAAGACACACAGTATTACTGGAGCAAGCAAAAAGGACCGGCTGTTTATAATGAACACGTCGTCAGAGGGCGCTCTAGAGCCCTCATGGCAGGCGTCATCAGCTCCCTCCTCGAGCCGAACGGTCCATCTCCTGTCACTAAACAAATGAGTGTGTCGGAAAGTCTTTCCTGTAAATAGTTTTAATTTGTAGTTTAGTAGATGACGGTGGAAATGACGTCACTTCCTCCCTAGTACTTTTCCGTTGTTTTTGGCCAGAAGGCACTTGTCCTCCGCGTGTGGTACCATATGTGTGCGTTATTGCCCAAAAAGTAAGTGTGCCATTGTTAAATTGTATTCTCTTATTTCCATATATGTTTTATAGTGTTTGCTTGTGTTCCTTTTTGTTATCTGAGATTATTTGTTATACTATCAGCCCTTAATTGGCTCTTGTGTAAATAGTTTATGATATGGTGCTTTGTTATTGTATATAGTTTACTTTGCAGTATTGTGTGATGTTCGTTAGCCTAGTGTAGCCTAGATTACCCCGTTTTGTGTCGTTAACTTGTAATCCGTCGTGTCTTCGCTATACCGTCATTTCATACTTGTAACTCGACACCAATTAACTCCGAAAAGCCACGCGGTGGCTCTGCCTGTGCAGTGGCGCTACAGATCCTAAAGAGGGCGCCAGAGACCACCATATCATGCCAGAATTCATCCCCCATTGATCCCCTTTGTGTTATTCGTGAAACTTCTGTGTTTGTTTATAGCCTATTATCCCTTTATTATGTTCATAGTTATATTCCTCTATATTCATTATTAACATTGTATTATTTCCTTATTGTTGCAGACCACACATGACCCTCCACACCTACCCCTCCATTCACCTGTAACCACCCTGTAAACTCAATATCCACAATAAAGTTCTCCTGGTGTACCCGCTCTCTCCGTGCCCACTCTCTGACCGGAGTCCCTCTCTACAGTAACTATCAAATCAGCAAACCCCAGAGTGTCCCACTCTATCACATGGTCCTTCGAGCCGAATTCGATAGTCATCTGCAGAGAATATGGAGTCATCACAGCCTACAGACCCAGCAGTGCGTCCCAGACCCCAGCGGGAGAGACGGCAACGATTGAAAAACGTGCCTCTTCTGGATTCATGATGTAACCGTATGTGTGTGTGGGTGGGTGTTTTCCGTTTGCGTCCTGTGTTTTTTGCCTGGTTAAAAACACCAAACCCCACCAAAAGGGATTGCAGAACTCTGAAGAGAACGCCAGGATCTCCATCACCTTCTTCCGGCTTTTCCGCGTGATGAGGCTGGTCAAGCTGCTGTCGCGCGGGGAGGGGATTCGGACCCTGCTGTGGACCTTCATCAAATCCTTTCAAGTGAGGGGAGAAGCGGACACTACATGCTAACGGGCTAACGGGCTAATGGGCGCAGGCAGACCATCCAGGCCCTGAGCCAGCCTCCTTTCCTCGCTTCTTCCCTCAAATAACACTTTTATTTCTGAAGTTTTTTCTAATTTCAGACTTAAATCTCAGTTTATCGTGTTTATCAGCGCTCAGAAGTGGTTGAAGAAGCGCTCAGTTTAGTAAAAGTACAGATACAGGGGCAAAAAGAGACTCAAGTAAAAGTATCACATCCAATTAAAACTGTACTAAACTAGTGAAAGTGTTTAAGTACACAATAAAATGGATTCTCTGAGAAATCAAGTTAAACTTATTGAAGTGCCCGGTCAAAAATATAGCTTTCTTTGAGTAAAAATGTAAAACTATTGAAGTACCTGATCAAAAGTATACTTTGAGTAAACAAGTACATGTATTGAAGTAAAAGATTTAAAATACCCAATAAAAACCTACTTTGAGTGAAAAAATAAAAAGATTTGAAGTACCCAGTTAAAAAATATACTGTCTGGAAGCACTCAATAAAACGTCAGGGCTCTCAAGTTTTGATCAGAGATTAGAGTGAGATTTTGGCCGGAGGCGGGGTAAAGTGAGTTGAAAAGTATCTTGGAGCATAGAACAGACTCTTTGTTTTTTCTGCATGATCTAACTTACCCGAACAATAGGGTAATAAATCAAAAAGAACACTGAAAGACAAAAATATGTAATTTTAGCCATTTTTACACATAAAATATCTTATTTCTACATGAAAACATTACAATGAAAAACTTGCAATACATTTTTTCTTACATTTATGTGGACTACTACAGTTTACAAGTTTACAATTGATATCTTTAAATGTAAGGTTTTTTCCAATTCACCTGTAGTGTCCCACCATAAATATAATAATGTTCACTACATTTTAGTGAAATATGTAGTCTAACCTGTCATATATATTTTAACATCTTCATTTAACATGACTAATTTACTAATAACTACTAAATAGGTTTAAATTGAACTTAAAGCATGTAAATGTACCTGGCGCTTTCAGGGTCGCTACCCGAGAAAAAGTGGCAAATAATTCTGATTTACAGGGTGAAAGTAAATAATGGCTGACTCTCGGATTTGGGATTTTCGGCTTCAAAACGAATCAAATGACAAGGAGGCAGGCAACACGGACCATTAGCTTGGCAGCATTCATGTTTTCAAAACGTAAGAAAGACCAGGGGCATTTCTAGGATTTGCTGAGGATTTGGCTTAGTCCGGTGTGTTCTTTAAGTCATCACGCGAAATCCTGACGGGGGGTCTGGGGGTCCCCCCCCAGAATTTTTTTTCCCAAGGGAGACTTATTTCTTGTATTCTGGTGCATTTTAAGAGGTTTTGAGCAACTAAAAAATAAACGTTTTTTCTAGGCACACATGAGTCTTTTATTACAAAACAACAATTATTGTTTTGAACTCCGTTGACTGTCATTGTGTTACTTGTTAAACTGTTACTTGTGAGAAGTTGGGACCATGAGATTGTACCTTCTGGATTTCATCTTTGCAAACTGGTCTATTATCTAGTTATGTTTAATGTTCGTCAACCAGCGTTTAAAAAATAAATAAATGCAATGTATTATAGATAGATGGATAGAATTTAAAACACAAAAGTAAAAATTGTAATAAATTATATATCACTAGTTACAGAGCTAAACACCTGATATATTTGTATTACAATATTACTGTCCCAAAAATGAAAAAAAAAGAAGAAGAAGAAGAAGAAAAATAAGTCATGCAACATAGGTTCCCAATTTTCTTCATAATTTTTTAATTTACAGATTTTTCCAATCATCACGGAGCTGGTCACCCACTGCATTTTATAAAAATGTTTCATTGGATTAAGAACAAATTAGTAAATATTATTTTATACTTTTTGAAATTTTTGAACCCTCACCCATAGTTTGAGAACCACTGACCAAATATAAAGTCATATTATTAAGGCGGTTTGGGGTCACTGGGTCAAATGCCCTACAACAACAACAAAAAAATGCACTGTAGGATTTTTTGTCTTTACCTCACTGTGCAGTAATTTGCTGATGGTCCCTGAAGAAGCACGGATACCGCTGCAGTAAACTAACTTTCACTTGCACTTAACCTGTTAAGACCCACCTCATTTTGGCAGTTTTTCTCGAAAAGTACATACCCAAATGAAAAAGCTTATTGTATGGCTAACTTACAGTCTATAGGCTTGTATGATGTGTCATTTGAAAGCTAAGGCCTTCTAGTTTCAGAAGCTGTGCTTTGTCTGAGTGAAACACAACCGGCAGTACACCTGTTCAAACACACCCCAAAAGTCGTTTTTTTGGTCTCTGAAAAAAAAAGAGAAAACAAAAATGTCTTCCTGAAGACATACTTCATGCTGTGCTATTGAAACTCCCCACAGCAGTTGTCCACCTTGTTGACAACAACTGTGTGAAATTTCTGACTTCTAGGTCCAACCATTTTGATGTTGAGCAGCTTTTTGTATGAAATAACCCTAATCCGAACAGGAGGTCCTTCTCTGTGCCAAATGTGCCAAACTGCTTTTCATGCATTTTGCCTCTAATGACCCTGAAAACCACATTTGGTCATTTTGGTGACTATAAATATCCCTTATAGATTATTTTTTTCATAAACTTCCTCAAATCAAAGGCAGGTCGTGCGTAAAGACCTTCCGCTGCGTAAATGGTGCGTAAAATGGTGCCTTCGTCTCTTTACGCACGGGAAAATCAGCTCCTGCACTCAATGAACCTGCAAGTCCCGCCCCTCATTTGAAAGCTGTGGTAATTGGTCAGAAGAATTTGTGATTGACTTAATGAATCACCAATGGCATTCCAGGCTGTGACGCCTTTACGCACGCGGAGCTGACGCTCCTCTCGTGTCAAAATGGATTCGTTCGCTTTGCTCAAAGGGCTCTCCCTCTAGAAGTACTAGACGGAAAATTGCAGGGATAGGCTCGTTTTGAAGACAAGACTGAGAGGAAAACGATACTCAAGCCGAACCGCTCAAGCCGAAGATATCTCTGCAAAGTGATGCGTAACAGTTATTAGGCCCGAGCCGATGGGACGAGAATCGTCCCGGCGAGGGACTTATTGTAATTGTTACGAAAACGGGGAGATCGCGAAATACGCATAGTAAACGATGACGGAGATGGCCGTGAGTGGTGTCGAAAATTAGAACTCGATGAGCTCTAATTATGAGTGAAGGCCCCGTGAAAAAATATTGCACGACGGCTGAATAGCGCCCCCTCAAAAATGGATTAACATTGGGCCAATGGGAGCCCGGCCATGAAAAATGTTACGCTAAAAATCCAACTCATGGCCCAAAAAATAGAACAGGTCAGGACATGTAAAAAATCCTCTTATGACCCCGCCCCCAACCCAACAGGAAGTCGGCCATATTGGATCAAACCCGGGGCTGAGAAAAGCACACACCTGTGTATTTTGGACTCCTCCTCCAACAGTTTTCATCGAAATCACTTCAAATTTGGCCACAAGACACTAAACCCATGTGGAATGACATACTATCAATTTGAATGTGATACATCTTCAGATATGGTCATGGTGAATTTTCTACAAACTCTTAATTTTTGGAATATTAATAAAAATTATCTATTTTGCACACAATTTTTTCTTGGAAAATGCTAATAGAGCGTTTGTGTAGATTTGAAAGCTGAGCGGACTGATATGCAAATCAAGCAGCTATCTGATAAAATGGCTCTATAGCGCCCTCTTCAAATTGTATTTTAAAAAATTCATAACAGCCAGGCTGTTTGTCATGAAGGACTGAAAAAATGTACAGAGGGTTTATTTGTGATGGGCCACAATGTGACAAAGTTGCATGACTCTAGCTATTGTACTTATGGAGAAAAATAATGGGGGAAAAAGATGTTTCCGTTATTATTATTATTATTATTATTATTAGGCCCGAGCGCCACAAGCTGGCGAGAGGCCTATTAGTTTCGCAGTGCCGTGCGGCTGCGTATGCGAAGAAAATCGAAATCGAAGCGCCGCTTCGCCGCTTCAAACACTCACTAACGCATTCTCAACTCATGCACGTTCCGTGCATACCAATTAGTAGTGTGAAAATTGAAGATTATCATTGTAAACGGCGAAGCCCGTGCGAAAATCTTGCGCAGTGCGCACTAAACGGCGCTTTACGTGGGGATGACGGCCGCGAACCAAAACGTAGGAAAGCGCGTGCGCTTTCCGAAAATGTATAGTTTATGAACTAAAAAAAAGGGGAAACATTGTTTTCGCATCGGAATATTATTCTTCTTCTTCTTCTTCTTTCTTCTTCTTCTTGGGACCAACCCCCCTATTTTTCACCCAGTGAACATTGACGAAAAGTCAGGAAAATTTGCACACCTCTAAAAATCGTGCCTCTCTACATTCTGGCTATTTCCGATTTCCAAAATTCAAAAATATGGCGCGTCAGCGCCCCCAAGTGTACAAAAAATGCATTACGGGATAGGAAAGTGCCAAAAAAAAATTTGATCGTAGAATCATGAAATTTGGCAGAGAGGTAGATAGTGACAAGAGAAGCAAAAAATATTATTACGGCAACGCTGTCCGCCCAACCAATTGTCGGCCATATTGGATGAAAATTCGCTAAACCTGATTCAGCGTTTTTTTTAAACTTCGTACTTTTACGAACTCCTCCCAGGGCGTTTAACGAGCGAGGCTGAAATTTGGTGAAAATGAAGTTGAGGAGTGTGGCATCAAAAGTTATCCAAATCATGAACCTAACTTTTACAGTCTCTGTGCGGCGAAGCCGCAAAATTTGGCCAGAATTCCTGAAATTTTCAAATTTTAAATTTTGCTCCCATTTGCACATATAAAGTCCGAATTGCATCAAATTTGAATTAGTTGTTAAACTCACTGTCTGAAACCTATTAGAGGTGAAAAATTAAATTTGGCGCGTTAGCGCCCCCTACAGATCAAAGCAAACTTTTATATGGGGAGCAAAAAACTTAGTTTTTTAGATTTTTTTGAAATTTTGCACAAAATTCCATTTCGGCCTACCGATCAAAAAAGCCAATTAGACCCATGTCATATTTTACTGGCGGCCGTACCTAATGACCAAAACATCCCATGTTATTCCAATGGGAAAATCGAAAAATTGTCTCAAATTTGGATCTTTTTACTACGCATTTTAACGAACTCCTCTCGGGCGCAAGCCCGACCGAGCTGAAATTTGGTGGACATCTTCCTGAGGAGTGGGGCACCAAAAGTTATCCAAATTATTAAGATAGGTATTACGGTCTCTGCGCGGCAAAGCCGCGAATTTTGCCAACATTTTAAAAAAGACAGAAAACCCCATGTTATTCCTATGGGAAAATTGCAAAATCTCTCAAATTTAACTTTGTTCTTTAACGAACTCGTCCTCGGGCGTAAGCCCGACCAAACTGAAACTTGGTCACAATCATCTTGAAGAATGGCCCACCAAAAGTTATCCAAATTGTTGAGATAAGTATTATGGTCTCCGTGTGGCGAAGCCACAAATATTGCCCAAACTTCAACTAATGACAGAAACATCCCAAGTTATTCCTCAGGAAAATCACTCAAATGAAAACTTGTACTTTAACAAACTCCTCCTCGGGCGTAAGCCCGACCAACCTGAAATTTGGTGAAGATCTTCCTGAGGAGTGGGGCATTAAAAGTTATCCAAATTGTTGGGATAAGTATTACGGTCTCCGTGTGGCGAAGCCCCAAATTTCGGCAACATTTTTGAATAGACAGAAAAAACCCATGTTATTCCTATGGGAAAATCTCAAAATCGCTCAAATTAAACTTTGTACTTTAACGCACTCCTCCTCGGCGTAAGCCCGACCATCCCTGAAATTTGGTGAAAATGATCTTGAGGAGTGGGCCATCTAAAGTTATCCAGGATTTTAGCACAAGTATTACAGTCTTTGTCGCGGCCGCAAACTTTGACCAATTTTTACACATTTTCAATGAAATATGAGCAGTAGGAGGCGCGGTAGCGCTGCGGATTCGCAGCAAGTATTTTAAGAGGAGGGAAATTGGGGCGCGTAAGCGCCCCTTTGGCGCTATGCGGCGGTGTGGCGCGGCGAGGGTTTATCATTGCCGCTATGCTATATTTATTATTATTATTCTTCTTCTCTTGAAACCGCCCTTGATTTGACCCCTGAACATTAACGAAAACTCAATTTTATTTGACCCAAAATTCAAGGTCGGTGAAAATTTGTTTTGATATTCCAAAAAATTAATGATGCTAAATGACTCGCTAGCGCCATCTCAAAAATCAAAATACATTACGGCAATGGGAGGTCAACTTCATCGTAGACATATGAAATTTGGTACGAAGGTAGGTCATGACCAGACGAGTATAAAATTCTATTATGACCCCGCCCTAAACCCTACAGGGCGTCGGCCATTGTGGGCGGAACCTGCTTTTTTCGCAAATTTACAATTTGCGTTGTATTTTTTTACACCGTGGATTTTCAATCAGTGTGCTTGAAACTTTGGAACAATGACCTAAACCCTTGTGTGGTTACAGATGATTCATGTCATTTTTGATATCTTGAAAAATGTGGGTGTGGCCAACCCGCAAATCAAAACACTCAATTTTCAAAGTCTTTAAACTTGCGTATCTCTGGCCAGAAGCGTCCGATTTTCCGGCATTAATATACGTTTTTGTTCGAAATCACGGGCTGAACGTAAAGGTATACAATACATACGTGTATGTTCTATAATTGCTCTACAGCGCCCCCTTGAAATTTTGAATTGGACAAAAAATTTAAGTTTGCCGGAAACACACGAAATTCGGGAAACAGATCCTTCTTACCATTCTGAACAAAAAAGCCAATGAGATCACACCTTTATCTGTAAGCATGTTACCGTGGCAATGCAATATATGTGCCATTGAAATACATGGGATTTGGTAAACACGACACAGATTCTGCTCAAATTCTCCCCAAACACAGTCTGAGGCTTTGGTGATTGACACCCTGTCCCTGCACTGGCCCCTCCTCCTTGTAAAAGGTGAGGAGGGAAGAGAGGCGGGGCAGCAGCGGCAGTGGCTCAGTGGCAGAGAGATTGTCTTATGATCCAAAGGTCAGTGGTTCGAATCCCGCTCCTCACATAAACATCCTTGGGCAAGACACTTAACCCGCCTTGCCCCCAGTGTCTGCTACTCTGGTGTGTCAATCATAAATACATATGTGACCGTTTACCGAGAGGGGAGAGAAATGAAGAGGAGAACAGAGAGCAGTCTGCCCCCTACTGGCCAACCCGCGCAACTACCCCGCCCAACCCGTTACGTGCCTCAACGTGAGCGCGCCTCAGAGTGCACGCGCCTCCAGCCTAGAGCAGAGCGGAGCGAAACACCTCGTGCTGCGGTAAACAGCGACGCACTGGAATACACTTTTTCTCCGTCATGGCGGTGCGTCGTGCTGAGTCCTACGTCCTGGATCTGACCTGGAGTTTGGTAAATAACAAGCTAACTCTTCTAGCTGTCGTTTCTGTCGTGTAATTACTGTGTAGCATTAGCATTAGCTGTTTTTAATCTTTTGACGTGTACTTGCTGCAGTTGTTAAGACTTTGGCCACAGAAACGGAGGACGTGTGCTGTAGAGAAAGTCCGAAGGCGAATGTGTGTTTGTGTCATGAATAAGAGTTCAAACTGGGGCAAACAGATCAGATGTTCTGACAGATGACATGGCTAGCACCGACCCGTTGTGTTCACAGTAGCAGCGCTGGAACTAAAGAAGTGGCGTTCAAAGCGAAGTGACACTGAACAGACGCGGTTACGGTCGCCCCAGAGGGCTTTACGGTTCTGCCGCGCGCTTCACGGAGCCACGGCTTAAGCTCCGTGTCATCCGCGTGAAGCCGCGTCATCTTAGTGAGGAGCCCCGTCTGCTGCTCACCCGAGGGGGACGGTTTGGTGTTCTTTACCTGCTCAGCTGTTTGTCCCGGGCTGAGACGGGCTGTTAATGGGACATACGGGCAGTGTGTGCGCCGCTCTCTCTTTTTCTCTCTCACGCGGCGGAGCGGCTGGCGCTGGACCGGAGGAAGAGCGCGGTCCCCGGGCCTGACACACGGACTGTGGACCGGGTTTGGAGCAGGGACCGAGCGCCTCGACTCATGGACCGACAGCGCCCCGCTCTTCTTGTCGGTGACGCCGTTCCTTTTCCTTTACCTCGCGGCGAGAGTGCCGCCCGCGTGAGGCGCAGCGCCAAGAGCGGCCCAGCTTTGGTCTTCGTTTTGGGATTTTGAGTTCTCAAATACTATTTTTTCTTTTTTGGATTGTTGTGGAGCCCGCGTCTTGGCCCCGTGTATTTTTGTTCAGCGCCATGAGGCGGAGGAATCTGTTCATGGCCCGGGAGGACGGGGAGACGGCGCGCGGCTGATGGACTAGGAGACATTAAAGGGGATGTATGAACTTTGGTGGATTTTTATATTTGTTTGTGGAAAAGAACAAATTATACTTTGTACTTTAAACAGATTGCATTTTGTCATTGTTTTGTTGGCTTTGAGATTCACAGGACATTACAGGCCATAAAAAAGTGAAGTCATTTACTCAGACGAATATTTGTGGTGATCACATCACTCATTATGGGTGAGTGTTACAACCCCATATCAAGATAAGTTAAAAATTATATTATGACCCCGCCCTAAACCCTACTGTACAGCCGTGACCACGTCTGAACTTCACTCATCGCAATGAATGGAGCAGCAGTATATGGAGGTTGTTTGTGTGGGAGCGGTGATGCAGGGGGGAAAAGCGGGCGGGTGAGAGGCGGGCTCTTCGTGTTGGCATGGGGCGGGGGCGAGGGCCTTTAACGCCGCTTGCGGCTTTAATGTTTTTATTGCTTTTGTGTTACTGTCAAATGAAGAAGATGCGTTTACGGGTGGATATCAACAAATGGATTATATTATTTGAAATAACAACTGGATATTCTTATTTTGTGGACTGTGATGGGCAGAAAGAGTGCACATACTTCTGGATTGGATTTTGTTTGCGTCTGGAGGAGCCCACGAAAGGTAAGAAATGTGAGATGAACAGTTTGGTTATGTTATAGTTTGATAGCTTACAAGTATTTTGAGAGGTGATTTAGCGAGGATTTAACATTTTAGACGTTTAGTGGTCACTCTAAACTTTCAAATGACATATAACATGTCTGTATTGAAAACATTTGTTTTTAATGAATGACGCATGTGTGTAAAAACTCTGAAAGTGTCCCTGATCAGGGACGGTGGGTTTTGACTGCCTTATATCTGCATTTGACAGATTTCAATATCAACTATACACTTAGAATGTACATTAACTAAAACACTTTGAATGTACATAAAACTGGAGGTGCAGTTGCAGTTTTGAGGCTGCGCAGGTTATAGAGAAAATTAATATTGGACACATCTCGGTCCTTGTCTAGGACAAATCAGTTAGGATGAATTAGTCAGGATGAGTTAGAGGTTGAGCCCTTCTCGGCGCCGCAGTGAGCCAGAGCACTCTGTGATTTTATGAAGAGAGAGAGAATAAAAGGCGTGGGCCGACACGGAGCCATGAGGCTCAGCCTCAGGTGGGACTTTTCTCTGAACTGTCTGGAGGATGTGGACAGGGAGCGCATGGAAAAGACGCTGAGAGCAGCAGAAGCGCTCTCGCGCCTCACTCTCGGAGCGCTGAGTCCCGCTCATCAAATGTAACAGCGTGGACTTTGAATCAGAATCACTATAATTTTGGGAAATAATTTCATTCGGGGCTGGACGTAAAATATCCGGGGCTCAAGCCCGTGAATTTTGCGCTTTAAATTCACTGGCCAGTGTTTACATTTAGAGGAGCTGGAGCGTGACGAGCGTAACGCGCGAGCGAGAGAGACAGAGAGAGATGGACTGACCTGATTGGACAGTGTGCGTTCATTACAGTAACACAGTTCCATGTACAAAATACGGCTGCACATCCATTTCACATATTTCAACACGGAGCATGGCCTTATTTTATTTTATGGCGTCTTTAGTTTTGAGCGTGAGAAATATGAAGTGTGGCGTGTGAGCGTGTGAACATACCCAAATGCGTGTGTCTCACGGTCAATGCGTGAGACTTTAGAGCCCTGCTTGAGAGCCCTGGTCATTACAGACAGTGGAAAAAATGCACCAAAGCAGAGTTTGTGACTATAGGCGGGTCAGAGCTGCAGCTGAATCACAACAGGTCAGAAACATGACAGAAATACGTGAATCCCAATCCCTGTGCTCAGGGACGGAATATCCCCAAAAAAGTATAGCTAAATCCAGCATGTTTCAAATGTGCAAAACATCCACATAAATGCTTTAGCTACAAAACAATACTTTAAAAAATAAAGATAAGGAGCTGTGGAACAACCCAATAAACCGCTGGGTTCTACTAGTAAATCCATGTATCACACTATGCATGTAATGTTTTTGAGTGCTGAGTTTAATGTTTAGCATCTCAGAATCCCCATTGGTTTAACATTAGGCAAACTGGAAATTCTATGAAGTGTGATGAAACAATTAGCTCACAGTGTTTAATCAGGGTTGTGCAAACTATGACTCGTCGGCCAAATAGAAAAAAAAAAAAATCACCCTCAGGCCTCCATAAGCAGTACTTTTTTGACCTCAATAACAAACATTGCATCATGATATCAGACCTAACATTAATGCAAGCTTTATAGAGTGATGCAGCCTCTGTCAAAGCTGTATATATATAACAATATTGGGACACCCCTAAAGCCCTGTTCACACCGCAGCGACAAAATCGCGTCTGTCGCCCCTAGTTTGTCGCCTGTGCATTTAAGAACAGTCGCTTTGGTCGCCGAAAAAAAAGTCACCAGCGACACGCGGCGCGACCAGCACAGCTAACCTGCTGCTAGAGTTTAGATTCCTGGGAGCGGGGCGTTCGGGACCACATTTTCCGCTCTGTTGTCTGGCTGGGCCGTGGACCTGGGCCGTGTGGGCTCGGTCTCAGGGGGCAGAGACGAGCACGTGTGGTGTCACGTTTGTAACATGCGCTCCACGGTGAAAGAGCGCGGTGTGCAGCTAGCACTGTGTTGTTTTCCTCCTCATCCTCCGATAAAGTGGGCAAAATATGTGACAGCACCAGAATAAAAGTGCGCGGCTGCTACACGGAGCAGAGGAGAGAGAGAGAGACACGGATGCCCTCCCAAAAAGCTGAAGAAAAGAGCGAGGGAGAGAGATCATTGGGCCAGCGTCAGCGGAGGGACAAGCACTTCTGGAACAGGAGACATCCCGTTGGTGCAGGTAGAACACTAAACACTTGAAGCCCTGTCAGGCGCTTATTCTGCTAATAAAACTCTGCACAGAACCCAGTTTATGGTTCTACTCGTGCGCGGGCTCGGATATCATGAGTTTGGTTTGTTTACGTCCTTCTTTCCGGATAATGATATGCGTAGTAACGTCTCTCAAGTGTGGTCTCTGATTGGTTGCCATCCGCAGCGGTCGCTGCGTTGGCCGCAGAAAGTTCAGCTTTGTTTATCTTCTGCGACGGTCGCCAAGTCGCGCGAATGAAGCGAATTTGCGGCCACCGCAAAGTCGCTCTTGTCGCGTCGCGCCGCACGACAGAATCGCAGGATTCGCGCCGCGCCGGTCGCGCCGCAAAATCGCAGGAGGCTTTTGTCGCGCGACACCATAGACTTAACATGTAAACTGGTCGCGTTGGTCGCGGCGGTGTGAACGCCCCTTAACATGCTGTCAGTGATTTCTACACATAACTAATAGTGATGTTCAAGTATTTATATAATAGGAAAGTCAAAAGTAGTGACGATAACTGTGAGTGTCATCTCTGTGCACAGAGCCAATCCGGAGCTCTATAAGGATTGCAATATTGTATACCTTCATACTGTGTGGGGGATGTTCATTGAATTGCTTTCTGCTCTTTAGTTTGAACCTGGATTAATGAGCGGTCCATCATTTCTCCGCTTGGTTGGACATTGGGATGATTGTTGATAAATAGCGCAAGGTACAGAGAGATCCAAGAAAGTGTTCTTCTACAGCAAGGTCAGTAACCATGGTGACAGTGATAAATGGAAAGCATCATCATAATTTATTTCAGTGACAGATAAATTCCATCATTTTGACAAAATATATTGGAATGTGTGCCACTTCTACTGTACTTTATGTTCCATCTTTTTTGTAAAATATATGTTATGGGCTTGATACCATGACCCTTGACAAGACAGAAGCCAAATAATGTTACGTTACATTTTGCTTTTTCTCTCTCTGACTTCACCGCTACACAATTTAAACATTTCAGATGCAGCACAAAACAATGCAAAATCTTCATTCAAAAATCCAGTCCACTGATCTCCAACAGGGTGACAGACAGCCAATCAGAAGCACTAACAGGAAGACAGTCAGCGGGAAAGGCACAGGGAGCACAGCGGGAGACGCACATCCAAATCAGACATCTAACTACTCACCCAGTCCTTCTTATACATACCTGTCTCCTCTCATTCCTCCGCAAAGGTATACCCCACCTTAAAACGCAGCAGGTAGATTGGGGAATTGAAAGTCGATCTTGGAAAAAATCCAGAAATGTTGTCGTACCCGCATATACCACCTCAACATTGCCAGTGCATTGGAAAAGAGCCGCTGACAGGCACTTGTACGTGGGCCAATACAGCAAACCGACAGCTGGGAAATTGTCTCAGTAATGTAATGGCCCCACGCCTCTTATAGTTTGGAACCTGCCATTTCAAACTAACTGTGTATGTTCAGCTATGTTTGTCACGACACAAAATGATGCAGCATGTCCCAAGTAAATGAGTTTTTGACATCTATCTGTATCAAATGTAAAGGTATGAAGTTGCAGGGATGTGGACTGGAAAATGTTGTGGCAAAATACACATTCCTGGGAAAGATGGGTCGATAACACGAGGAGAGCATGGGGCTATTTTCATCTGCTGCCAGTGATGCCACGCGTCAACTGTGTGACATGAGCCAAACTGCAAGCAGCAAGTGACAAGCGGCTGATGAAGCTCCATAAACCAAAGTATAAAGGAAGTACACATGGATGGAGCGGAGGATTGTTGTTGACATTTTTATATAGAGTTTTCATTCAAGGCCTCTTTTATGAAAGTCAAGGGAAGACACTGGTAGGTACTTGAAGGTCACATTTTGTCTAGCATAACTTTGATGGTTATGTGATGTAATTTTTCAAGTAACTAGTTTCAGGGGCGCATGCAGGAGTTTTTGGGTGGTCACAGTAAAATGTGCACATATACATTTTTACGTTTTCTCTAAGTTTCTCATTCTCATGCTCATGTCTTACCTGATGCTGGGGGCTCACAGGTCGGAGTCTAAATTTAGGACAGGTTTCTCTCGCGTGCTGACTTCTAATGTCCACTGCCATTCTTTAAGTGATCCTCAAAGTTTAGTGAACAAATGTATTATGTTATGTTTCTGATTTCATGCTTTCAGTACTGACATGGATGAAACCATTTCAGTATGTAAGAGTGGTATATGACCTGTCATGTCAGTCATGAGCAGTGAAAGAGAAGGGAGGGAGATTGTCTACTTGGAGATGTTATTCCTTTGCTTGGGAGTAGTTTGTTCCACATGGCATCAAGCTAATCTATCTTGCTTTTATTGAAATAAAGGTGTTTTTGTTGCCACAACTACTTTGCTAAATGTGGACTTTAACTATGAGATGGGTTACTCTCCACAAATCTGACCTGTGACTTGGCCAGCTGGCATTAACTGCTTGTCTCCAAGGTTCTCCATAATTGGAAAAATTCAAGTATTATTTTCAGGTGTCAGACTCTTCACAAGAAAAGTCACAAAAGTTACAACACTACTCTAAAATTTAGGATAAACCGAAGTTGTTGTTAACCTGATAAGTTGGCTCCTGTCTGGGGTGTACCTGGGATAGGCTCCAGTTACGCGCGACCCCTAATGGGAACAAGTGGTAGACAATGAATGAATAAATAACTTTGTTGTGCCGCCACGTCATTATGAACGGTCATTTTTTAATAATTTATTTTATGTCTTTAGTTTCTATTTTGCAGCTACCTTTTATGGCAGCAGCCAGAAACTGTGATTAAATTTAAATCTTACGTACAATGACAGAAAAACACAATCAACGTAACCACAGGAATATCACTTACCAAAAAAGTATGACATACACATATAAGCTTGTATCTGTCATAATAATTTACATGTGTCAAGACAGCTCCCTGGAACTCTTAATAGCAGCATGAGACGTGGGAAAAGAGAAAGAGCCCTGTGGGATTTGGACCTTGGAGAATATGCTCACTCAAAAGAATAGACACTTATTTTGTTTTGTGGGTTGACAGACACTGCGCTGTGTCTGGGGAATAAGACATGATCAAAATGGCAATCACAGAACAAGTGACAGCGTGTGAAACTTAAGAGGCACGCAGATAAACAAGTAGGCACACGCAGTCAAAATGTCTTTTCCAGATGACGACCAAATACAAACATAAGCCCCTCTTTAGCCTCTCATTGTGCCAATAAATACAATATAATAGTGTCCTACCATTCTTCTTCATAATGACATTATCCCCATAGGGCCAGCTGGTGTGAGGAGACAAATGTGAAGTTATTACTGAGATACAGAATCAGGGAAAACTAATAAAATGTCACTGAAAAAGAAACAAAGCAGACTGGACTATTGGAACAAGTGCACTCTGCTGCAACAAGTGAGAGGTGGAAGGTCTACAACCAGTAATGTATGAATCAATTAGATCAGCGTATTGATAATTTATGAACAACCATGGATGTGTAAAAGATTAGTCAATTTTGGTTTGTCTCCCGTTTCAGTTTGCATTTTTTAAGACCACGCTAAAATAGCAGGGGATTTTCTTTAAACCCACAGTACGTTTTGATGGTTTACAGCCGCCTTTGTCAGGAGTCACACGTTGCCTTGTGGGACATGTTCCTGTCTGGCGGTCAGACTGACCTCGCCTGCTGGTGGTCTTTGGACATGAATCTGATGTGGGAAAGTTGAAAATCTCCTTAGTCTTGATTGTAAATGAGCTGAGACATTGAATTTCTATTTTAAAACCATTAACCATGAATACTGTAAATGCGAACGCTGGACACTTAAACGGATTGCACCTGATTTTTTTTCATCTAATAATAAAGTAAAATCTGTTTTGCCACAGTACTGATATATTGTGAAAGCAACAGGTCAGTTCCCTGTGTGCTGACTGCATCTAATCATCAATTGTTTTATTCTACACAAAGCAGGAAGTGGGATGTTACCATGCTATTTTTTTGTTAGCGGTACCATGATGGTAGACTAAATTGACCAAGATCTGTTTTCCACATTTAAAAGTGTAAAAACTCAGGTACAGCACCTTTAATCTATTTTGCACTGATCCACTGTTGTTATCTCCACACTGTATTTTACATATATATTTGGTCAAAGTTTATTTTATTTTCAAAACCTTATTTTATGCAAAGCTTTTATTTGATCATATTTTATATTTTGCAAATTTAGCCTTTTTTTTTTTTTTTTTTTTTTTTTACAATCTGTGAATTGAGTTTATTAAGATTTGCTATAAGAAAAAGCTTTTCTGATTTTGATTCTGATGTTGACGGCGTGTATCAATATAACAAATGTGTTGCTCTACTATGAATCGAGAACTTTGAAGACAAAAATGTGTTGGTGTGAGGACAACCTTCATCTAAGTTTATGATTTAAAGTGGTGTTTGTTTTTAAAGCAAGGGTAAATGTAACGTGCACAGCAGTCATCCAAGGACAAGGGAGAATTCTGGCTTCAGTAAATTCAGCATTCCCTCACGGCCCCCATGCCACACTGGACAAAGAAAAAGGCCTGGTATAAGAAAAATAAGGCGTAGTGCAAACAGAGAATCCTTGGAGAGACAGAAACTGAGTGTGTTAAAGCAAAATATAGAAAGGATGAGAAATGAAGCCTAAAGGACAAAGCAGAATGATGAAAAATGACACTGGAAGGATAGAGATACAAACAGATCCATGGACAGCCTCGTACAGCTATATTTATAAAGAACTTGAAAAAGGTTTTTTATGGCGAGTATGTGGGTATGGTGGATGCTACTTAATTCTTAAGTGTGATCTGAATTGATCATTATTACGTAACTAAAGAAATGTAAATGTGTGGAAGGTCTCTAAAGTGGTTACAAAGTTTACACCGAATGAAAATAAGAGACATACCATTTGCTTTTACACATTTCCATGAAGCAATATGTCCATTGTAAGATTTTGGCTGTCTGACGAAAAATTACTGACTGTGGGGAAAATCATTGCTTAAAAATGTCAGCCGTGGGTCTTACAGTCAATCGGTGTGATATCTATTTAGAGTTTGCAAAGACTACACTCGGGACCGTTTTTACCACGAAAGGCGAGATGTGTATGATCAAGCAGTGTCTGATATATTGGAATCTTGGTCACAGAGTGAGTCCTCTTGCTACTTCTGTAATCCATCTTCGTCAAACATGTGAGTAAACCACAAATTGGACCACATTTGCTTCAACAAACTTTGGTCAGAGCCATTTTTTGTTTGAACAATCACACAGTGTAAATGCTTGTAATTTCCGTGATTTAAATTCTCTGCGTCATGTATAGTGTGACATCGCAATGTTTCATCCGCTTACAGATACGCATAGATGCTGTCCATCTGTTCCCGGCGTTTGTTGTGTCCTTCATTTGGTGGTCCCCTTAGAGCCTCTGGCTGCATAAATGCTTCTGTCACCTCATTTTTTTAAAAGTTTCTTTCCATCTTATATTATCTGACTGCGAATTTATGATAATTTACAAGAACACAGATTTTACATTATAAACTGGAAGTTCAAAGGAAGTGACAGTTACCACGTTGGAACGCACAGATCCGTTTATGTACAAATTGCAGTAAAAATTAGTCTTAAAATGTATACAATACCTACATATTCATGCCCATTCTGATGTTTTTTTTCTCAAACAAAAACCTAATCATTCCCTTTTGCCAATAAAATCAATCACATTATATAACTTAAAATAGGCTAATCTGTGTATTGACAACAAGCACCTAAGATAATTGTGTAGCCTGTTGAAAAAGAGTCACTTCATTGTTGCCAGCAGCAGAGTGTGTAAGAAGAGAGACACAGAGAGGTAAAGCAGGCTAGGCAAGCTTTAGATGCCAGGCTTTGTTACTGTCCTGAGGGTATGCATATATACAAAAATGTTTTGTATGTGACTTTCCATGTTAACTTTGTGATCTTTGACATGGGAATGTGCAGTCCGGACCACAAATTCTGAACCCTGCCTGTGGGGGCTTACAGAGATGAGGCAGAGAGAAATCTGAGCTCACTGAGATGAAACATGAGTGATTTTGAAGGAGTTTATGTTTTGTCCGTACTTTATGTCAGAAATCCACGCAAGTTCTGTCATTGATACCTTCATCTATCCGTTTTTCTATTCTGTTCTATTCTATTCTATTCTATTCTATTCTATTCTATTCTATTCTATTCTATTCTATTCTATTCTATCAGAACAATGCCAAGGCATCCACGTGTGACTGCTTATACAACTGCTTTGTGAGTCTTAGCCTTGTCCACTGTGGGCTACATGGAAGAGGAAAAGAAGCTTACAACCCATTACTCACTCGCTCGCTGTGTTTACTTTCAACTAATAGGAAAAACAATATAAATGGCTTCCACAGCATTATAAGTCGATGGATTAGCCAAACACATTATAAATCATGTGGCTTTGTTGGAGCAATAGACTCTTGGTCATTGATTTCTGCATAGATTTAATAACAGGCTCCCAACAGGCGAAGGAGATCACTCGGCTGCTATCTAAATTAAGCTCTACTGGAGGTAATCACACCTCAGTCCATTTCACAGACACTCACATTAACCCCTAACCTGGCTCACGCCAGATTGATATGTGTATCACTCTGAATTTAGTTATACACATTACCAATATGGACAGGCTCTTGCCAAAAGCCGTCAGGAGAATGCAACACGTCATGGCAAACATTTGAACTGATTGGTCGCAGCATCACAAAAGCGGAACAAGCCGAGAAATCAAGAAATTCAGTTGAGAGCAAAGCACAGACTTCTCCCTCATCCGCAAATGCACAAAGCACTTCTATGTGCACATTTTCAAAAGCAAAATAGTTTGTAAATATGTTGAAAAAGGCAGAAGCACATTGTCAGTGCCGCCATGTTTGTTTAGGTTTGTCATTTTGACTTCCGCCCAAACCACAATGCAGCTCTGTGATTCGTTCAGCACACAGCGGCCGGTGCAGCCCCAACGGCTGCACACCGCCCAGATGGATTCTCAAGAGTTTGTGAACTCACAAACATCACGAGAAATCATATGGCAGGGCCAGGTTAGTAACCCCACCAAATGCACGTACACTTTGCATCTTATTCAAAGGCTTTCGATCTGGATGAAAAGTTGATAATATTTGTATTCAACATTTAATTTGTTGTTGAAGAAGCATTGTGCAGTCTGATTATTAGCTCTTGTCTCGGGAAGTTAAAGGTTCAAGGTTCAAGGTGTCTTTATTGTCCCCTAAGGGGGGAAATTCGTTTTGCAGCACAGCTCAACATAAAAGGACAATGTAAAAACAATATAACATACAGATACAAATAATAAAACAAACCCAAAATCACACTTCCCTCAAAGTGCAAGGAAAGTTCGGTTCTCCAGATTAAACACTTGGCACACTGATCTGGCATGTCTTTAAATTTCCTTTCACAATTCCTGATAAGGTTCTTTATAGTGGGTTAATACTATTTTTTAAAAGCATTGGACTTTTACTATTTGTAACTTGGGTTTGGCTTGTCTCCAGATATTTTATTGGTTAGCCTTGAATGTTCCACAGTATAGCATAAAACTTTTGTCTCCAAGGAGACAAGCAGGTAACACCAATAGGCCAAGTTGGAGATCAGATCACAGTAAAATGTTTGTTTTTCAGGGTATTGTATTTAGCTACAAACCACGTATGATTGAATAAATGCAAAATAAATAGGTCTCACATTTCGCTATAATTATATATACATATATATAGTATATAGCATATATATGATTCCTTCCTGGTTCCTCATCTGCCTGGAGGAACTCTGTCACACTAGATTAGCCACCTTCCTTCCTCCTGAGTGGTTCTGGTCCAAATGGATGCGCGTCAGTCCAGGACCATCTGCAGACTGTCCGTCCGTGGGAGTAGGATCTCTCATTCATTGTGGTTCTCCATGAGGTTTAAGGTTAAGGTTAAGCTCTTTTACCTGACATGTTTCGGCGGGAGGACTTCAGAGGTGACGTCTAATGGATGTGACGTGTCTTATATCAGATGTTGTTCCCAGGTGTGGTCAGCTTGACAGATCTATCAAACTGACCACACCTGCCCCTGCATGGTGGTCTCTGAAGAAGTGAGTCCATCCATCAGACGTCACCTCTGATGAAGACGGAAGTCCCTCTGCCAAAACGTGTAAGGTAAATGAGCTTATAGCTATTTACAACTGTCTTATTAGAAGAAACTCACACACTTGACTTCAGCAGAGCAGCATGACTGGAAGAAAGGGTGGTGTGGCTTTGGAAAACAGGTGGAAAAAAGTGGCACTAATGTGGAGCAAATAACAAGAAAACAAACTTCAGTGTTATGAAGGCAGGCCTGTAATACTGTATTATATTAGGCTGCAGTACCTCACCTGACCTCTAGAGGTGCAGCCGCCTTGCGAGTAGTTTACTGTGTTTTATACTGACCTGTGCATCGGAGATGGTGATGTTTCCTTTTTTCCCCATTTATAATGTATTGTCAGGGTAGTGTGCTCCCATGAGGTGGGTGTGTGGCTGCACAAAATAATTGGGTTTAACCTAGAATCTGATTGCTAAAAGTTGTTACTAACGTTCTAATTGTTCATTACATATATCAGCGCCGAGCTAGGTTAAGTTGCTAAATGCTAAGCTATCTACAGTTTTCTTTGGCTTTTTCTATTATTTGTTTGATATTCTTTTGGTGTATTTATGTTTGGTGTGGCCTTTTACATACAATTTGGTTTATGTTTATGTATGTGTTTATTTTAGTGGTAGAGGTTTTGAGGTCTACTTTTTTTCACATGGCTGCAGAAGGCCTACTATTACTTTTATGTCCAATTTCACCTGTTATATTGTTTAGATTTTTATTATTTGTCTGGCCTATTACTAACATATTACTGGACTATGTATATTTTTCTATTGCCATTATTTATGACCTTTTTCTAATCATGTTTATCTGTTCTGTTTAATGAAACACACATACACAGTTTTTAATAAAGAAGAATAATCCTAATCCTTGCATTCTGACCGATGTAAACTCCGCGATCACAACTCTACTGAACCCAGTAGTGAAATCCCCGTAACATTCAGTGATGACAGCTCTGTGCGGAAAACATCCAAACACGAGCAAAACCTGGACAGATCAGTATCTGCAGGTAAAACACAGGTCAAATCTTACTGCAGACTGTAATATAAAGCATTAACATGACAAAGTGAAGCTACTGTGTCCTCTGTGTCCATTCTAATGTGACTGAAGAGCGGGACACTGGATGAACACAATCACAATGCACTAATTTGATTCAAGTATCACTAAGCTTTAGCTGCTTAAACCTTAAAGCTCATATTGACTTTGATGCAGCAACAGTCAACAGGTCTTTGTGTACAAGGAGAATAGTTCTATTGGTTTTTATTTGCATCTGCTCACACTCTCAAAAAGTGGCGATATAATAAGCATTTCGATTAGCATGCCAAGGTTTATATCATGTATCTATTATCTTCAATCAGAAAATGTTGGTACTGATGTTGCAGTAGTCTATATCTATCCCTTATATCTATAATAAATTATTATATATATTCAACTTATGAGAAGGTCCACGGTGTCCCTTGGACCCACAGAACAAATGAGCCAGTCTTAAAGGAAATGGGGACACAGCAACAAGTATAAGGAAAAGGAAAGTGCAGATCTTTGGCCATATCATCAACATTAGGGCCCAAAACCTCTGCACCCATATTTTTAAAGAATATACTGATGGCAAGAGAACGAGAGCGAGACAAACGAGACGATGGAGTGATGACATCAAAGACTGGACTAAAACTTCTCTTGGGAAGTGCACAACCTTTTGCCTGGCAAGTCCAGAATGATATATCTATGCATTATTTATACACAATATATCAGTCTGGTCGCCCTGCCCTCCGCCGTGCCTCGAGTCAACTCCAAAACGTACCAAGCAATCAGATTTGTTTATTTCAGTGACGCAAACGGCGTCACTCTAGCGCGGCGGAAGTAGCAGAGTTGGCTACAATACGTATTCTCAAAGGCTGTGTCCGAATGTCCACACTCTCTCTTCTTCTCAAATCACTCAATCAGCACATAGTCCTGCCCTATTCAGAGGACTAAATAGTGCACTGAGTCCTGGAGCAATTTGGACATACAGCTCACCATTTTCTCCTCGCTGCACGTCATGTGCCTCTGGCGTCTGGGAGAAAAAAAAGTCGGCAAAACTCCGAAAAAAAATATTTCTGTAATGAATATGGATCAAATCCGCCTGACACGCACATGTTTATGGACTAATAAAAATCATGCAAGTTTTATTCATCATGGATCACACGTGAAACATCAAACGGACTGGATTATTCAACTTTTTGCCGGAGATTTGCGATCTATTCACAGCTGAAGCTAAGGTAAGCGGCTAACGCCAGCAACGCTGCTGCTAACGGTTTGTTTAAAGTGTTTTGTTCATAATTTCGGCTCAACACTTCGTTTAAACAGCTCCTCTTTCTGCTTTCATTCAGTTCACTATAGTTTCTCCGACCCTCGCTATGCATTGTGGTTAATTTTGACCGGCCTAGTGACCATCGCTGGACACCACTTTTCAAGGTGCATTGTGGGAAATTTTGAGTGCACAACTTTTTCATCTGTTGGACATTCGGACAGCACTAAAAATGTGTGACCACTACACAATGATAACTGTTGGTTTACTCCGCTTCCTGTTTGCTCGGGTTTGCTCCGCCCTAGAAATTGAATTGACTCAAATGCCGACCAGACTCATCAGCTGGTACAGCGGTGAGTCTGGATTTTTCCGGCAACAGAGTCTGTGGAGGAAGCTGCTCAAGATGTTCATGATCCCCGAGCCTCAGAAATGAGGATGGGGACAGGCAAGGCAAGAAACATTTCATGCAGATCAGTAACACCACCATGGAAACAAGCAGGTTATGGATCCCACACTAGAGAAGTTACATAGTGCACCTTTACACATTCAATCCCACCCATGATTTAGTTTTGTCTATACTAACGTCATACTAACAGAACTCAAAAACAGTGTGTGAAAGCTAGCCAGTCAACACAAGCGCAGTGCTCATTCAGCTAAACTTACGAGCATCTAATTACGCGGGGAACACAGCTGTTTGGTGTGGTCCATCAGCTGTCAGCCATGAAGCGCCATTATGAGCCATCATTACAGCTGTCAAAGAGGAGGAGAGGCTCTCTTCTGATAAAGCACAGCAGCTCCGCAGTCCTGAATACAAGCAGAGAGGAATAAGAATGAAATAAATCAACTGGTGACACTTCAAACAGCATATGTCGGGATAATTAGCCGGCCAAGACGCATCAGCAATTATTTTCTTTGGAGTGCTAAGGGACAGACCGAAACACCATCACAAGAAAAGGGGTAAATGGAAATTCATCAAATTTAGTAAAAACAGATGCATGTTAGACAGACGTCTGCTGATTGGGGTAGACAGCAAATTGTTTATTCCATTTAAAAAAAAAAAAGAAAAAAAGTTGCCCAAGTAAGTTGAGGTAATTGAGAAAATAAATATAAGCACTCAAAATTCTAGAAATCTCTTTGACAATCATTGCAGAGTTTTGTAAGGTGCATCAAACAGTACCTAAATAGGACTTTTCAAGAGAATAAGCTGGAATTTGCCGGAACTACAGAGTGAAAGGTGCAGGACTGCTCTGGGTCAGACAGGATTTTCAGTGACAGATTCCCTCTGGAGTTCGGGTCTCTGAAATAATTCTTGAAAATGAATAAGAGCACCACTTATTGACAAAATAAGACCACTGCAGCAAATTTGCACATGGTTATAAGGGATTTTGTGGCAATATTAAAGGGAACATATTCTGCTACGGTTTTTGAGCTTTTAAGCATGTTCTAACAATGTTCTGTCATCAAAAACACACCTGAACTAGCATTCAGTGGCATTCACGCTGTTCTGAGGAATGTTAATAAGAAAATCCAACCCTCTGAGTGTCAAACCCATGTCATGCCGAACACCGTCGACCAGGGACATATTTTCGGATCATCTATGTCACTTATCTGCTGTTTTTAGCCCTTACATCATCGCTAGACTCATTCGGAGCATTTCTGACGATAACTGCTACTGCTAATCGTCTTTATTGCTTTTTCTGACAGATAACTTCACAAGACTGTATATAGAGCTGGTGCCATCTAATGGCTGGATGCACTGTAGTGCAGTAAATGTCATTTCATACAAGGCTGATAAAAACATTTAATGAATAAGAAACATTTTAAATTAGTTTCAAAATGTGAGATGGCAAATTTAAGGTACTCAAGACCATGTTTAAAAGCTAATAACAATACGAAAAATGCATAATATTTTTCCTTTAAACTGCACCATCCTCAGCAAATAAATACACACATACAAGAATAAACACATAAAATAAAGTTGCAAAAATATATATATAAACAGAGAGAGTAACATTTTATAAAATGCTGAAACTAACTTTGTATTCCTCTTTTAAATGCACCATTTCTCCAACTTATTTAAGTTCTGCATTACAGTCTATCGTAAGATTCTCTGGAGGCAGATTATTGCACTTCTTGGTCCTTAGAAATACACCATATAAATAAATAAATTCACCATAAAATACACAATAAATACACCATATACCATATAAATAAACCAAATTAAAGACAGTATATATATATATATATATATATATATATATATATATATATATAATATTATATCATATATAATAAGCATACCCCATGGACACCTGTAAAATCAGGTCTTATGTTGTAGTCCATTGGTCCTTGTTACTGTGGACTCAGTGAAACCAAACAGACCCTTACTCATGGACAGAACCCTCATAAAGCTCAAGAGACCGTGGGCTGTCCGTTGTGTCCTTGCGGAGCACCATCTCTAAGGTAAGGACTGGCGCAGGTGGCAGCTCAGCTCACTGACAGCTCCTTAATTAACGGCACACCATTTAGATTACAGTTTACAAGCGAAAGGTGACAGCTCACCCTCTTAACCTATTTCTGCTGCTGCTGCTATATATATGTGTATCCACGGGAGACCACACAGACAGCCAGGCTCACCGCTGTCACTCAGTTCAAGTCAGCACCTAATACAAACCACAGCAAAGTCAAATGAAGGACTGTATGACGAAAGTTGTTTTCAAGGTAGGAATTGTTTTTATATTAAACATACTGTATACAAGTATTATGTATTACGAGTGGAACGCAATGCATGACTTTCTCGTATTCTATCAGTATTACACAGCTCCACTGTGAGAACTGTAGATATCCTGACCAATCATGCTTCTGCACAGGAGCAAACTCACAGGAGTGAATTCATGTATGCTGCATTTTATTATTATAAGACCGTGTGCTGTTGAAATCTGTGAAGACACAAGGTTACTAAATTCAAATCTAATCAAACTTTATTTATAAAGCACTTTTCATACATAGAATATAACATAAAGTGCTTTACAGTGCATTAAAAACATTCCCACACATGACCTTTCCCACCCCACCCAGCCAAGCAACCAACCCACAGTCACATATACACATCTGTGTACACACGCACGCACACACACACACACGCACGCACACACACACGCACACGCACACACACAAACACACAGATACATATACTCTAAGATACATGAGGCTGAGTACAAATTTGTATATATTTTGTATATGTATATAATGTGTGTAAAAAGTGGTGTTCTTTATGTCCTCATAAAGAAAGCTTGAACACCTCCTTAACCTTTGTGAGAAAAATGCGTACACTGGAATATTTTTAACTGCCATAAAATTGTCAAATTGTACACGGGTTCTCTATTAAATTATATGTTGAGTTTATAAATTACCAGAATATCTTCAACTCAAACACCTTGGACGGTAAATGGGTTGCCATATTCAACAATTAGCTGCACTTTTTAGGTCACACCCATGAGGCGCTCCTCAACTAGTTTAGTTTTAAATGAAGGTAAATTTTAAGAACATGTTTTTACGACCAAGTTCCGACCTGAGAACGGTTAAGAATTATAACAATATTCCTATTAATCTTCAACACTGTTTCATAAACTTCAGGGACAAAGGCCTGTTGCCAAGCGCCATAGTAACCATCATGATTTCAAAGACTTTGCAAAAGTTACGTCCTCATTTGTAACATGTCCTCTTCCCGATTCCCGCGGTGAAACAAAATAACAAGCAGGATATGAGATCGCAGCATGATGCATATCGTGTTGCCAAATCCTCCATGGGTGGGCTTTCAGACGAAAAAGCTACAAATAAATTTCACCCCTGTTGGTCGTGTGTTGGGAAGTGGACATAGAAAGGCTAGTGCAAATTACCCTCTTCGTATGCACTTATTCAGTGTGTGTGGGTCAAATGTGCTAGCACACTTTTATTGTGGCATATTGGTGCCTTTGAAGCCCCTAAATAAGTCATGAATTTGCTTGCCAAGCACAAACTCTCATGTAATAACAACAGAATGCACAGTAGCACTATCTGTCTTTGGCGTCCACTGGTGTCTAGTAAATAGATTACATCAAAGCTGTTTGTTTTCTTGTGCAGAAGCCAACATTGCGTATTCTCACTGCATTCATTAGTGCACAGAGGCATGAGGACTACAACGTACATAATCAATAGGTAATAGTTTTATTATCAAAGAAATGTAGATATGCCACTTTTAATAGGATTTTTCTCTTCTTTTGGACAGCAGAAAAAGTGTGGTATTTTTCTTGGGTCTATGCCAGTCATGCAGAAAGTGGGAGGTGAGAGTTTATATAGATGCAGACTTCCACAGGCCCAAGGTCGTAGCTTTGAGATGGGAAATAAGGAAACTCCTAAGAGACTGTTTGGTCAGTGCCCTTAAACAAGTCAAAGTACATACCACTTACTTATTAAAGTCTGAAAACTTCTAAACATTGTATTTGAAGAAATGTATCTATGCAAACGTTCAGCCTTCCAGTTTAGTTCTACAGTAACAAAAGGTTTGTATGAAGGACAAGAGCAGGTCAAAAACATTTTTCTACTCATTAGAATCTTGAGGTTACATTGGTCAAAGAGATAGATGTTACTGTATAATAAACAATCACTGTAAATAAACAGGTTCAACATGGATGCATATGGATTTATTTGGATTAATACAATTTAACATTCATTCATTCATTCATTTTCTACCGCTTATTCCCGTTAGGGGTCACGGGTGTCTGGAGCCTATCCCAGTGACATTGGGCCTTAGGCGGGATACACCCTGGACAGTGGCCAACTCGTCGCAGGGCTAACACAGAGAGACAGACAAGGACAGACAACCATTCACTCTCACATTCATACACTACGGGCAATTTAGAGTTCTCAATTAACCTACACAGTCATGTCTTTGGACAGTGGGAGGAAGCCGGAGAACCCGGAGAGAACCCACGGTAACACGGGGAGGACATGCAGACTCCACCCAGTAATATATAGGTGCCTGGTATATAAAAGAAAAGAAAATGATTGTCTGAATGTAACATTAAGTGTGTGATTCTTTTTAGTGGGGAAAAGTATACCATACAAAATAAAATATAAAAAGAAATGAGTATTAGTTTTGGAAAATCATTTCATCCACCCGTTCTGTACTTAAACATAACAACAATGTGTTTTTAAGTCCCTGCTCTGACCAAATGATCCATCGATCAGCCATGGGATCATTTTATATTGCTCCTGTCCTTGCTGGGTGATGTGGGCCACACCTGAGGGTCTGCGGCCTTCACATGAAGCAGAGGGATAAATAATAGATGGACCATGGCGCATTGGCTGCTGGAGAGGCGTGTGTGAGGTGCAGGGGTTATTCAGCATATTTATGTAGGTCACCCCTCATTGCACTTGGAAAAGGCACACAACTATTTTAGCTTTTTCATTGTTTTAAAAATGTGATAAATAGAACTAGTGATGTTTAAACTCTTTAGAGCAGTCCACGTGTATTTTTCATTTATCTATACTCCTAGCATCTTGCAATAAGGTATTCAGCGCTTTTCACAACTTTCAGAGGGAGTGAGCAAGTTTTTGCCATCACAGTGAAGCAAACAACTAGCATGCTAACAACTCTATCTAATTAGATGAATCGCACTGCAATCTCATTTTCAACCTGATCTTTACAATAAACTGTATCTGTACTGAGACTGAGTTTACTTTATAAAAAGAACAAAATAGAGGTAGAGACCCTTTAAGAATTGTATAGTATTGTGGAATAATCTTAATAATAGTAATAATATTACAAATAACAATATGTGAATACATGGAAAGCATTTTGTATGAAGAATATAATAAAAAAAAAAAAAGTTACAGTAAGTTCCTGTAAGTGCAACCACAGTTTTCATCTGGCAGTGTAACCAAACTATAAACACTCTTGTAAGCTTATGATGCTCCAACAAACTGCACCCCTTGATTGATCATAGGGGGTCGATTTCAAAGCTTGCCGGAGAGACAACATTTACAGGATTATAAGATTGTTTTTGTGTGGTCACGCAGAATGTATTATCATATCCAATTCGTTCACAGAATCTGCACATAAAAACGTGGAAGAAAAGACGGCTTTGTAACAATGGGGGATGTGTCCTGCTGTCAGAAGATGTGTAGTTTACTCAAATGCTGATTCTGCTATGCTGAATGGAATAGCTCTACACAATAATTTCATATCTGACTCAGTGTGAAACTGTGTCACTAAAACAGTGACTAACAACTAACAGAGAATAAGAATCACTCTGGCATGTTTAGCAACCCACAGCTCACCTATCACAGTAGGCTCTGACTGTTCCTCCTCTCACCACTCAATCATTTAGAAATAAATATATGGTCATGCTCAATTGAAATAATGAACTAAAGAGGTATTGCAAAGATATGCTCCTAAGCTTTTGCTGAATATTATTGTGTAAACCCCTCCTTAACGTGATGGAGGGGTTTGAACACCCGAATGATCCTGGGAGCTATGGTGTCGGGGGCATTACCGGAGGCCCCACCCTGGAGCCAGGTGGGTGCTCGATGGTGAGTGCCTGGTGGCCAGGCCTTTCCCCACGGTGCCCAGCTGAAGAGCCTCAAGTGGAGGAGTTCAAGTATCTTGGGGTCTTGTTCACAGGTGAGGAAAGGATGGAGCATGAGATTAACAGGCAGATTGGTGCAACGTCTGCAGTGATGCGGTCGTATCGGACTGTTGTGGTGAAGGAGGAGCTGAGTCGAAAGGCAAAGCTCTCGATTTACCAGTCAATCTACGTTCCTACACTCACCTATGATCATGGTTGTCACTGGGCTCCCCCTTAAGAGATATGGTGAGGAGCTGAGGAGCTCAGTCACACGGGAGGAACACTGAGTAGAACCACTTTTCCTCCACGTCGAGAGGAGCCAGCTGAGGTGGCTCGGGCATCTGTTCCAGGTGCCTCCTGAACATCTAAGGAGGTGTTTCGGGCATGTACCACAGGGAGGCGGCCCCGGACACGCTGGAGGGACTGTCTCAGCTGGCCTGGGGTGAGGGAAGTTTGGGAGTCTGCTGACCCTGGCTCCCAGATAAGCGGAATAAGACGAATACTGTGTAAAGACATACGTTCACATTTGACCTATACCCATATGCTATGCCTAGCAGCTGAGGGAGCATTTCAGTTGAGCACTTGCGGTGCAGGAACACAGGGTCTTTCTGTCTTAACGTCTGTGGTCTGTATCTCTTCCTTTGGCCACCTTATTATTAGGAATGTAACGATATGCAAATCTCATGATACGATATTAACCTCACAATATGATATGTTTTGCGATATCATGGAGAAGCTCACAATATAGTAGAAGAGCTCAAAATGATGTATCCATGTTCATAATAACAAGAGAGACTATGTAATATGCTCCTGCCATTAATTATTAGGCCTTTATTGTCATTTATTATCGAACCATAATAATAGTAATGATCACACATGGCAGCTCTAAGGTGCAATTTTCATGTTATGTCAGGAACAGCAATAATGACTGCTATGTATTCTGTGATGTACCTTGTTATTTTTTATTAATAATAATATTAATAATTTCTAATCAATAATGCTTTAATCCAATGGAGCAGACTAAACCATTAGCGATGTCTCGCTTGCTCTTAGCGTACAGCTTGATGTCATCCATGTAGAAGAGGTGACTGATGGTGGCCCCATTCCTTTTCGGTATCCATAAACAGTCTTGTTGATTGTCAGGCTGAGGGGGTTCAGACCTATCCAGAACAGCGTTGGGGACAGTGGCCTCGAGGGTGGTCTTCCACAACCTCATTGAGCTTGCTATGAAGGCCCTTAGTGTCTTATTGATGTACATCTTCAAGCACTCAGCGATCCATGTGTGGCATTGAGTCATAGGCTTTCTTGTAATCAATACAGGTAGTGCACAGGTTGGTGTGTCAGGCTCTGCAGTCTTTTTCTGTCAACCAGGAGTTGGTGTTTGGCTCCTCTTGTGTCATTGCCTATTCCCTTCTGTGGCTTGTATTGATCCATGTGCTGTAAGTATGCCTGACATGAGCGTCCATGTTGTGGAGAGACAGGTTATTGGTCGATAGTTGGATGGGACTCTACTCTTGGAGGGATCCTTCATAATCAGGATTGTACGCCCTTCGGTTAGCCATTCAGGGTGAGTCCCATCCCTCAGTAGCTTGTTCATTTGTGCTGCCATATAGGCGCTCATGGAGTGCAGTGAATTTCTTTAGCCAGTAGGCTAGATCATGTCTGGGCCTGTCCAGTTTTTCATGCCTGAGACTCTTCAAAATCTGCCACTGTGATGGTGATTGGATTCTGTTCTGGGAGGTTGCTGTGGTCCTCTCTGAGAGCCACGAGCCACTTTGCATCGCTGTTGTGTGATGCCTCCTTTTCCCAGATACTTTTCAAGTACCTTTCTGTTTCCAGCCTTGCTGGATCTGTTCTGTTATTACCCTTCCACAGAGAGTACACTTTTGCAGCTCAATGGTTTCAGTGATCCAGTGGTAGTTGATCACACTCAATGCTGCGTTCACATCTTCTAGGAGACTTTATGATTGGAACTTCACTAAGCCGTTGTAACCGGCGTCAGAGTGTTCTTGCCACAATCCTATCTTTCAGGTCAGTCGCTACCTCGTTCAGCGTTATCATGGTTGTTGGGGCTTCATACCCAATATCTGGTTGGGGAGTTGATGTTATTTCCTCTTTGATCTGGCGTCCTGGCTCCCCCTTTCCGTAGCATTTGTATCTCGTCAATCTTAAGTTGTGATAGCAGTTGCCATTCGTGGATGCTGGAACACTGAGCTACTAGAGTTGTTTCGCTGTGAGCCTTGATTGTGGGTTTTAAAGCAACCATTCATCCCACATTCTTTGCATGTAACCCCTCTGACTAGGGATACTCGAGTAGTAGCATTCCAACAGAGCCTTGTTCTCGCATCTCGCCCATTTGTACCTTGTTCCAGTAGCCCATTTGTCATCAGGGTACACTCGTTCCCTTACACCTGACGCAGACTTTGTTTGGCCGGGTGACGTCTGAGCCAGCATCTCATATGTTTCATTGTCACTCATCATGGTATGAGGTAGGCAGTAGCGTGAAGGGTCTTGCCTAAGGACCCACACTGGAAGATGGTAATTGCTCATTTGCCCCCCTGGGAGATTCTAACCTATATATATGTATATTCATTTATTTATTCCCTTCTCACCCTCCGTGAGTGGTCTCACCCATTTTCTAAACATGGGTCCTACCAGAGGCCAGGGAGCTTGAGGGTTCTACACATTAACTTAGATGTTTCTAGCAATACACTTTTACTGTATGTACTGAGATGTCCGATGTTTTTCCAGGGATTTGCTTTAGTCACTCCTCCAGTTTGGGAGTCTCTGTCCCAAGTGCTCCGATGACCATGGGCACCACTGAAACCTTCACCTTCCAAGTCTTCTTCAGCTCTTCTCTGAGCCTTTGGTATTTTTCTAGTTTCTCATGTTTCTCTTTCCAAATGTTTCCATCACTTCGTATTACCACATCAACCACAACAGATTTCCTCTGCTGTGTCAGGCTGGATAGCTGAACTACTAAGTCTCCAGACTTTCACATGGGGGACCTGAGTTCCCTAACCCTGAGCACATTGACCATAGCCCTTTGTGCTACTGCCTACCTCATACAATGTTGAGTGACAATGAAACACACAAGAGGAATAGCTCAGATATTGCCCAGGAAAACACGGTCTGAGTCAGGTGCTGAAGAATCAGAGCACCTTGATGTAAAATGGGCTACTGGAACAAGATGGAAATAGGCAAGGTGTGTCTCTACTCCAGGTCAGAGGGAGTAGAGACAAAAAAATCATATGTGATTTTTATATTACCCACACCTGTTACTTGCCCCAGGTGGGTTTAAACATACATCACATGCTTAAAAAAATATTTATCCAGTTTTTAAAGGGTGCCAATAATTTTGTCCGGCCCATTTTTGGAGTTTTGTGTTTTTTGTTGTTTTTTTTTAATTGTTGCAATACACAGAGAGAGATAGATAGAGAGAGAGAGAGAGAGAGAGAGACTGAGCCTGCAATGGACCTGCTTATGAATAGTGTTTGCTTAAGGCTGGCTCCCGTAGTGTTCTCCAGTGAATAGCTGTGGTTAAGGCTCTGGCTGGTGCCGCTGAATCTGGTCGGCGTGAAGCGGATGAATGGTTGATAGAGTTGGGATTAGGCCTCATTCAGCTCCACTGCCTCCAGGCTATTCCTCTGAGCCCCACAACAGAGCATTTGGTTAATCCTACCTCCATTACACACTGCTTGTGCAAAACAAAAGCGGTCTGCGAAAAATAAAAATATGTATATGTAGACGTCAGTTAGACATGTAAAGAAGCATAAAGGCTTAGGTTCTTTTTATTTTTGATGTCCTTGGTTGACTTTTCCCTCATGTGCAATATGCTGTAGCTCTTTCTATAGATGGCCATGACTTGACCTTGGACAACAGGAGGAATGGTTCTATTATAAACTGCATGCACTTAAAATGAACTTACCATACTAAGAATGTTAATTTGCACAAGCAATTTGCCTGCATGGTGTTAATTATGTAGACTACTGTATTATTTTAATGCACCAACACAACTGAAAATATATTAATGTAAAAGTAATTAAACTTTAAGCCACTGGACACAGATAATGTCCTTTAAATGTTTAATACAAAAACAGTTACAACAAAAAATGCTGACACTATGTATGGATTAAAGTACAACTGATGAAATTGGTTTCTAGCTTTTTCATATTATGTTCATCTCTCATCTCTAAGACATAAATAAGAACACACGCGGTTGAGTATCTCTGATTTGGTATCCCATGTTTTATAAGTTATTGTATCTATTTAAAGCATACATTTCTTTAAATCTGTGAAGCGTTCCCACATCTGGATTTGTTAGCCCGCTATCTAAGGGTGGCAGAGGGAATTTCAAAATGGAAATAAACAAGAGCTTTCTCCGACAAGTTAACACAGTTGTGATGAAAGCAATTTGACACCAGAAATTATCAGAACAAGTCTGACATCCTGATTCTACCAATGACATAACATATCTAGGACATTTGGAACTGAGTGTTTTCTGAGGCTCAGAGGGGAGTGGATTCTCAAAAAAAAAAAAAAAAATCAAACATATTTAAATGGGGATAAATACAACTCAAAGTATGTTTTATTAATGACGGAATAATGTTGTAACATGGTTAAGATTTTTAAAAAGTCAAATTTGCAGTGATGATCACTTAAAGATGCAATACGTTACATTTTTGGTGAAAGGTCCACCATACCGCCTGCTTGTCTCCATGGAGATGTTATTTCTTCATCTTTAATGTCCCATAGAGATTGCTGAGTGCCATACTTCAATGTGCTTCCGTAGCTTCAGTGATCCTCATACCAGTAGTTGAGAAACAGTGACAAGTAATCGCACTTGGTGTATGTCTCTGTGTCTGTTGCAGCATCCAGGTCTCGGCTTCATAGCTGTCTCTCAGCTTTGAATATTATGAAGCGGTGCTCTGAAAAATAGCCCCCAGACACTCCACAATATACATTACACACTGGGCTCTTCTTTGAAATGGGAGCAGCTCTACAGCGTGTGATGGGAATGCACAGTGGTTATTAATTCTCGGGGCTATCTGAGGAGTAGCGGGAGTGTTTTGTGTCACATATACCTGCTCAGTGCGTCTAACCTCTGGGGTAGAATATCTTCAGCCGGGTGGTCTGATGCTTAAAGAGGATCACACAGTAGCCAAGAGCTTTCACTTCTGTTGCATTATGTCCGTTCCACTAAGAATGTCCTTGCGTGGGTCACGCTCGTTCTAACTGCTTTATAGGAATGGACCACGGCAAGATCTTTACTCGAGCATGGAGTAGAGATTCATAAGGAATTCAGCAATTCAAAATGCATTATGGCAACTTTTCTGTCCAAAGCTCATCATGTTAAAACTGATTAAATTCTGTTGCTTCAGGGACCAGTAAAGCATTTGAAATAGACTATGTAATTTGCATGGACATCAATTTCCCTGTGTCTAATTTCTGGCATTTCTGCTTTTTTTTTTATTTCTTTCTACTTAAGGGGGGCTTCAATGAATAATGGGGAGATAAAAAGGCAACAGCATAAAGTTTGAGTCTCTACTGGTAGTTTGAAACTTAAATTTTGTATTAAATTTTTTATAATGTTATTTTGATAATTAAGTTGGGAAGTGCAGTGCAGTGCAGTGCAGTGCAGTAAGGGCTATTTGGATCTGCAAACCAGATGGTCTTGGTCCACTTCATTTGTTTTGTGTGTTATGTATGTTTTCATATTAAACTGGTAATAGCAATGAGAATAAGATTTGTTTTCTCATTGGATACTAATATATATGTATATACAAATGTGGGAGAAACACAGGTGGCAATGGACATTCCTCCATCAAGGGACAGTCCATACTTGAAGAAAAGGGGCACCGGAGAGGTATGTACAAGTCTGTAAATACTGAACCATTTGTTATGCAAAATACTACTCCCAGTTCTACCTGTGTGTTTATCAGGTCTCTTCATAACAACAGGACAAGAAAAAACAAGGTACAATAAGGCACACGCACCAGTGAACACATTGTTTTCCTTAAAATGAGATATGAAATTATACTCACTAAAACTTCAAATATTGACAATGAAAAGCCAAAGAGATGGCAGAGGCACAACAGCTGTAGCTCCCCTCTTCCTCTGGAGGCTGTTCGGTGTGTGGGCTTGTGCACTGCAGGTTGGTCTGAATGTGCTCACTCTGTCACTTCTGATTGTGTCTTATTAGTGCAAGAGGACTGTGAGTTTCATACAACGCTGCCCACAGGCTAACTAAGGTGACATTACTGCTTCGAACCAGAAGATAAATGGGTTAACAGAAGACTTTACATGATTTAAATGTCCTAATGTGGAAAGTCCCCAGACTGCATCAGTCTGATACATATTTTCAAGTGGATATACAAGATAACCAACATCATTTAGCTGGCTGTTTTTATTTTTATTTTATTTCTTACTGTGAAAAAAAATATCACACTTATATGTGTGTGCATGGCTATACTAGCCACACAACTGAAGAATGCCTAACAAAGAGGGAAGGTCTGTTTATATTGTTTTTGTATTATTTTTTTCTGAAAGCAAGCTAGCATTTTCTTTTCACTCTTTTCACATTTGATGGGTGTGTGGAGGTGTATATATGATTTGTCCTTTGTTCAGCCCTACCCACAGAAATTTCAATCCAAATGCGCAGCAAATCTGTGAAAACCCATGGACACTGTAATAGAAAAAGAGTGTACAAAGACATTTGTGAGTGTACAGCATGATTCATCTGACCCTGTCCACTATGAGACAGCACAGACTTTTACCACTGATTTTTCTTCCTCTGATATTTCTCAATATTTCTGTTAATTGAATCTGGGAAGAAATTACAGATGGTGTGGCAGCTTTTAAGTGCCACACCATAAGTGCACTTCACAAGTCTTGGTTCCTACATAAAATATCTTGACAAATGTATAAAGAACTATCAAAGGACTCTTTAATTAGTGGTGATACTTTTACTGACCAACACCACACATTATATTCATTCTAGTGCTGTCAAACGGTTACAAAAATGTATCTGATTAATCACACTTTGAAACTGTGATTAATCATGATTAATTGCATCACACGCTTTTTGTGTGTCATAGTTTATATGTATATTTTAAAGTTTTTTTGCACATTTTCTTCTGAAAGTTCAATAATATAATATATACAATTATCTAAATACATTATATAGATCTTTAGATTCTTTAGATTTAGAACATGAAACGACTAGATTTTATTAAAGTCTAGACATTTCATGTTGAATCTGTGGCACATGTTTCAGGCAAATCTAGGCTACACGACCAAACACAGATTTAATGCATTAAGGGTCCTCCTTCATACACTCTCACAGAACTATAGTTACCAGCCTCCTGCATGATTTAAAAGAGCGTGTTTTGTCAAATCAACCCGTGTGATTAATCTGCATCAATTTGTGATTAATGGGTTCATTTTCTATGATTAATAGCATGAGTTAACGCGTTAATTTTGACAACCCTAAGTTATTCATAAAGGTGGATGAAGTGTGGATGAAAGACACAACCATGTCTGAGCTGGGATTGAATAGTTGACTTTCGTATCGGTGGATAGATTTTATCACTCAGCCACTCTCAGACCTGGTCTTTGGAAGCAAAGAGAGCTAAAACAAACAAGCTTGACCTGGGCATTCCTAACTGCTAATACCACTGCTACAAAATAGCCGGGACAGTACCCCATATTTAACTGGAATTATTAGAACAGCAGCCCTGTTTGACATAATTGGTCATTATGATGTTTTGACAGCGGAAATACCCACCTCAGTCTGTCTTAAACATGGCACTATGACTCATGTTATGATCTATGGCCCATAAGATCGTGATCATGGTGGAATCAACGGCAGTGGCCAATGAAGGGGGTCGCCTTAGCGGCCAGCAGCAGATTAGGGTTCTCTGTGGAGCATCTGCAGAGCACTAATTGAAACATGATGTTTTCAGCAGCTGTGAGTAGCTCCCATTTCTGTTTTCATTTTGGTAAATGACACGCAGCACTTTGTTGCACATTGAGTGTGTGCTAACAGGTAAACACGCTGCTAATGAGCACACTTCACTCTCCATTGCTTTAATGAGCATTGTAAAAAGCCCTCTCTGACACATTTGTACATGGTGATGACGTGTGAATTATGTTTTTCATCTTTAAAAACCCACTTATTTTAATGGATGTTGCATTCTGCACAAGATTTGCACAAACACTATTGTTGGTCATGAATATCCATTTCACTGGTTTTCCAAATAAAAGCCATTTCGTCTCTGTTCCTTCTTGAGACGCAGCTGCTGATGGTCTGCCAATTCGCTCAGTCTTAATCTTGTATTATTATGCTAATAATAAGCAATCAAAAACATTTCAGCAGTAAATTGAAAATCGAGAGTATTTGAATGGAACACAATTGAGCTGTGATAACACATTTGCTCGTACTGAGCTTGAGAAGGCACATACCTCTTCTTAAAAGAGACTATAGGTCACAAGATTTATCATCAAATACAACCCCAAGCTCCTCCATGTAAGATATGTATTTTTAATTTTTCTTACTCTTATCTCTTACAAAGAATACTACTTAAGCATGGTTCATATCTGTATCTATAGTTATCAACTTGAAGACATGTGAACGGAAATACATTTTTTGTTTTACATTTTTTCTTTAAACCTAGATTATTGCAGCCATTTTACCGATCCAGTAGCTGTTCTACTCTGTTCTACCCTCGAGACTGAAATCATCTCAATTGAACACAGATTAGTCTCCAACTTGATCAGAAAAAGGTTTAATACCATTATCAGTGCACAAAATTATAGGAACTTGCTTTACGGGTGCAACATGTAACAATGAATAAAATATAGCAAAATGTATAAAAGAAGGCATGCATACTATAATCTTGGCAAACCACATGCTGATGATATAATAGTTTTCTTTCTATAGCAACAGTAACAACTGAATTAAATCAAACAAATTAGCAACATTCATAGCATAGATTCATTCAGAGATTAAAACTGCAAGCAGTGATAAAGGGCCCTCGGAAACCTCGGGTTTGCCCTTCCACACACGCTTCAGTGGGAGGGCTGCATATCTCCCCTGGCATGACATGTGATTCTTTTTCAGAAAAAATATACAAACACCTCATTGGGTCCATCCCAATCCAACAAAATTTGCAAAAGTACCAAGATTTTTCTTCTTTGAAAATGGCTGCTTTGTTAGTAGCTCTTTATGACCACACCTTGAGACTTGTGGAAATTCTTTGAACAACTTTTGATTCCACATTTGTCCTGATTATACTGACTCAGTTTGGAGTATGTCGGATAAAAACCCTGGAACAATTTTGTTAAAATTCAGGCATTTGGTTTTTAGACGTCTTAACTTTGACCCAAAATGGCCGACGTCCTGTGTGGTTTAGGGCGGGGCAATTATATACTTTTTATCCACCTTAAGATGCTCTATGTATGTACTGAATTTTATGTGTCTACGATGAAAATATATCTATAAATATTTTCACACCTCCACGACAAACAGATTTGCTTTTATGAATTCTAGTCATGTAAAAGCTTTTTTCTGATTTGTCTCCCGGATTACTTATTTTATAAATGAACCGAAATGGGTCGCTCCAGAGCTGAAAAATGCTTGATCCCACCACATGATTTCACTTGGTGGCATTTGTATGGCATTAAACAGATCCATTTTGCATTTATTCCATTTCCACTGTGAGCAGGCTCGCCACTCCCGCAGTCTGAATTGTAAATGGGCTTGCTGGTGTCACTTGTTTAGAATCAGAATCGGTTTATTGCTATTGTCAGTGATCAAAATTCTCAAACACAGGAACTTGCTTCGGCGTAAGGTACAACATAAAACAATGATATGAACAATTATATTAAAAATGATAAAATATATAAAAGAGGCATGCATACGATTAAGAATAAAATAAAATAAAATGCACCATCATCTGCACTGGCAGCTTGGATTTCCTCAGCTGCTGTAGGAAGTACATCCTCTGCTGGGCCTTCTTGATGATGGAGCTGATGGCAAAGTTGAGATCCTGTGGTTCCCAAACCGGATGACCTCTAGTCCGTGACACGGCTAGAATTTCTGTCCATAAAATTTATGAACAGAACCGGTGACAAAGGGCAGCCCTGGCGGAGTCCAACATGCACTGGGAGCAGGTCTGACTTACTGCCAGAAATGCATACACAGCTCCTGCCCTGGACAGGGCACCATGAGAGACATGGTCGAATGCCTTCTCCAGATCCACAAAGCACATGTGGACTGGTTGTGCAAACTCCCATGAACCCTGGAGCACCCGATGGAGAGCATAGAGGTGGTCCAGTGTTCTTGGACTGGGACAAATACCACAGTGTTCCTCCTAAATCCAAGGTTTGACTATCGGTTGGATTCTCCTCTCCAGTACCCTGGAATAGACCTTACTGGGAGGCTGAGGAGTGTAATCCCTCTGTGATTGGAACACACCCTCCGGTCCTCTTTCTTTAACAGATTGATCACCAACCCTGTCTGCAAGTCCAGAGGTACTGTTCCAGACTGTCGTGCAATGTTGCAGAGACATGTCAGCCAACACAGTCCCACAACATCTAGAAACATCTAGAGACTTAAGATATCCAAGACAGATCTCATCCACCCCCGGAGCCTTGCCACCAAGGCGTAACAACCACAGTTACCTCAACCTGGGAGATGGATCAGTCCTCCTCCGAGTCCTCAGCCTTTGCGTCCTCCTCGGAAGACAAGATGGCAGGAAAGAAGAGATCCTCAAATTATGGAGGTATGAGTTGAAGACCCTGCTGATAGAAGGCTCTATTAGGTGTTCCTCCCAATTACTCCTCTCCCAATGACTCCAAGAAGGCTGGGTACTCTGCACCTTTGTTCGGCCCGTAGGCCAAAACAACAGCGAGAGACCTGCCCCCTACCCGAAGGCACAGGGATGCGACCCTCTCGTTCACCAGGGTGAACTCCAACACGTGGCGGCTGCAGGGCTATGAGCAAGCCCACCGCTTCTCTCTGCGGGCAATTCTAGAGAAGTGGAGTGTGGAAGTCAGTTTAATGCTGTTAACATCTGGAACAGTCTTCCTAAAGATGTGAGACTGACCTCTACTCTGACAATGTTCAAATCTAAGCTCAAAATAGTTCTATTTAGCAGTGCATATAGGACTGAAAGGATTCTATACACTTCTCTTTTATGCTACATTTTATTTTGAATATTTGCTTTTTTCTGTGTGTGTTGTCTTTTCTTGTTATGTAAAGCACTTTGAACTATTTTGTGTATGAATTTTGTTCTATAACTACCTTACAGCCATAAAATTTCTATGGAGAGAAGAAGGCATTCTTTGAAGAGGTCCTTTGTTCTTTTGTCCAGTTTTGACCTTTTAGTCCTTGGTGTTTAATTTCCTTGACTGGGAAACATTTAGTCCTCTTCAGCTTTAACTCTAAAGTATAAGGCAAGGCTTACCCAATGTCTCCCGCCTCTCTGTCTTCACAGCTCATCACATCTAATCACAATGTGTTCCATGGTCGTGTTAAAGAATTACAGAGTCGAGCCGTGCACACAGCTCTTCCCCACATGCTGGTCCACATGACTGGAGAGAGACAGGTTCCACTCTGCCACCAACTAATTAAGAAAGTTCCCCCAATCCTCAGTTTGTTGTTTTTGCCTGGTCAAAGTTAAAGCCCCCTGACCTGTAAAGAGAATGAGCAGGTGACCCGTGAGAGAGCACAGGAAATAGAGTGTGGTGACGAGACAGTCCAAGTGAAGGTTACTTTGTAAAAGAACCGATGGGAAACACAAACAGGGATAGCTGGTGGCTTCATTGCCAAGCCATTTGTGTAGTGGAAGAAGTACTTAAGTAAAAGTTTGTTACTTAAGTAAAAGTACTGATACAGAAAAAAATATATATATATACTAAAGTGAAAGTATCATGGAAAAGAAAAACAACTCAAGTAAAATTATTGAAGTACCTTTTAGAGTAAAAAATAAAAGGTATTTCACAGAACTATAAAAGCATCAAATGTAGAGATAAAGAAGAAGATTAATGGTCAAAGGAAGCAATTGAATCAATTACTAAATATATCACATTTATTTTAATATTTTTGTCAAAACCCTGTCTTCAACACAAAAACGTCAGGCAGGATGCCACCACGGTTGTTTCAGGAGGTCTCAAACTCTACTGAAAATTACTTTCGAGAGAACCTGCTCGCCTCCTGCACAGAAAACGCTTGTCTCTCATTAAACTCATTAATAACCTGCTCAAACCACCGTCTTTCATCTCGTCACAGCCTCAATGTGTTTGGTGGGCTGCCCGCACCCGTGGACAAGGGGCAGGACTCCGCACAGACGAGCACTGCGTAGTGGATGATCATTCCACGTGAATGCATGTTCAAGAAATCAGAAAGTCTCACAAGAAGTTTCCTGCATGTTTTTAAAAGTCCATAACCTTAGAAGTTTTTCACAACATGACAATTCATTACAGTATTAGGACAATACATGTGCAACAATAATGTGATGGAAGCAAGCTTTCACACAGGACATTTAAATTACTTTTTTAACACAAGCCTAATTTTTGACTTGGCGCTAAAATAATACTATTGCCATAATTGTGACTGACCACATTTTAAACTATTAGCCTTCTTGGAATCACTTTTCTGGAGGTAAAGCAGGTGGTTCAGCAGCAAATACAAAATACAATCAATCCTTATTCCCTCCTAAAGGCGCAATGTTTACAGAAATCTTCACTATGTCCCTGATTGAGGAAATTTACCACTTCATGGTCATGATGAAATCAGAACATCAAACTAATCCCTGGGGAGCCCACAGCCAATCTCCGTCTGTCTCCAAAAAGTGATTTATTTAATTACAAGCCAACATCATTCTCTGAAAGAATGTCGCGAGAATGTTTCTTTTGTTAAGTTTACCAAGGAATTTAGAAGTTGAGCAAAATACTAAGTAACAAATAGTTTTCTGATGTATGCATTGATAACGAGTCAACACAATTCTGGTGTTAAAGCCCAGTAAATAACTTTATAGCCAAACAAATATAAATCTAACCATATATTTTTGGTTTTGTATGATTTCATTGCACTAAAACAGATATCCTTACAGTGAGCAGGATTGCATCGCCACAAACTTGACCTGACTCCTTGGCCTATAATAATCATCAGAATGGCAAAAAAACATCTATGTCCAAGGAGAACATTCCAAAGTATGTTTTTAACTTTAGTTGTGCCACCTCAAGAAAGTTACAAACTATTGCTATATATTCAATAAAGTGTATTTTACCACATGCATCTATCTGGGTGACAATGAGCGCAGTGTGCATTTTTTACATTTAATTAAGAAGCGTTTTATTCTCTATGAAACAGGAAGTGCGTTGTTAGCATGCTAGCCTTAACGTGACAGCAAACCTCGCTCTGGCTTCAGAGAGTTGTGAAAAGCAGTTATAAACTCATCATCGGTGAATAATTAGGAGGCTCAAAGTCAGAAGGCTTTAGGTAAAATTAGCTACTTCTGTTTTTCACATTTTTGAGACAGTAAAAATCAAGTACAGTGATCCCTCGTTTATCGCGGGAGTTGCGTTCCAAAAATAACACGCGAAAAGTGAAATCCGTGAAGTAGTCACAGCTTTATTTTTTATTATTTTACAATGCAATACTGAACTATGGAATGAAACCAAAAATCAAAACCTGTTTTAAAGCCCAAAATGTGTTTAAAACAATAATTTTAATATAGTAATACAAGGTTGGAAACATTGTCACTGGCGTATTTCACAGTCCCAGCTGTGCCTCTTCATCCTGACTCCGCTCCGCTGTAGCGTCTGTTTCTACTGAAGGCGCAGGGGTCTTTCTCCGAGAGAAGAACATTGTTATGGGTAGTTGTTGGCGCTCTTTCTTTTTCTGAGCAAGAAGCTTTTTTTTTATAAACGGATATGCCATCTTCGATTATATTTGAGAACTGCAATGAACGACTCATCAAAGGGTCCCGTTCTTGTGCCGTGCGCTGAAGTTCAGTGGATGCACTGTAAAAATATCCGCACTGTAAAAATATCCGCACTGTAAAAGAAATCCGTGAAGCAGCGAAGCCGTGAAAGATGAAACGCGATATAGCGAGGGATCACTGTACAGTACCTTTAACAATAGCTTATTTTTATTTAAAGGTGCGCAATGTAATGTACCAGGTTCCATAGTGTGACATCTATTCAAGTACAGGTATCTGAATTGCTAAAAACACCTTGAAAAACATCAGAATCAGAATCAGAAGCGGTTTATTGCCATTGTCAGTGAATTCACAAACATAGGAATTTGTTTCGGCGTAGGTGCAACATACAGCAATGAGTAAAATATAAAAAATATATAAAAAGGCATGCATAAAAATTAAGAATAAAATAGACTAAGATAGACTATATACAGAATGTACAGTTGGCAGACAGTGCCATGTGCAATGTGTAGTGCAATAGATTGTTCTTATATAATATATGGTTAAAGTGGCAGGTGTTACAAAGTGTTCATGAGTCCAACGGCAGAGGGAAAGAAACTGTTCTTGTGGCGGGAGGTTCTGGTCCGGATGGCCCGTAGCCTCCTGCCCGAGGGAAGTGGCTCAAATAGTCCGTATCCAGGGTGAGAAGTGTCAGCTGTGATCCGACCTGCTCGTCCCCGAGTCCTGGAGATGTACAGGTCCTGGACAGATGGAAGGCTGCAGCCGATCACCTTCTCAGCAGAGCGCACAATGCGCTGTAGTCTCTGTTTGTCCCTGGCTGTGGCTCCAGCGTACCACACGGTGATGGAGGAGGTGAGGATGGACTCAATGATGGCCGTGTAGAACTGCACCATTATCTGCGCTGGCAGCTTGGCTTTCCTCAGCTGCCGCAGGAAGTACATCCTTTGCTGGGCCTTCCAGAGGTAAGAATTCCATGGATTCTTACCTCTGGATCTGGACCTCCACAGATCAGGGGCCTCATTTATAAAGCTATGCAGAACGTAGCTCGCCCTCTGCGGTATCTACAAAACTTCCACTGGGCACAGGATTTTACTTATCTCTGCACAAACTGAGACCATCCTGTAAGCTCTACACAAAGTCTGGATACAGACTATACTAGACCATGAGCTAGTGCACTTCATTCACAACAACACACGGCTGAGCCGTGCAACAGCCTATTGATAAAAGATTTTTTAAAATAAATTAAAAAAATATTTTTCTATAAATTGATAGAATTTCAGATGCTATTGACTGATGAACTGTTAAAAACACTATTTTAATCACACACAGTTGTGTCAATATATCAGTAGGAGAAATGCATGTGTTTCACGGCCGATGCATGAGACTTGAGAGCCCTGTTTACCAGCATGAATCTCACCCACAAGAGCTTCCATTTCTGCTTCAGTAAAGTTTATCTTTCGGGATGCCATCTTTGCAGATAACATTTTTTATTTGAATAATGTCTAAGATGGGATGATATAATTTTTAACATGAAGACCAGGGGAAAACTTAAGACACTACTTTTGATTGTGCACTATTAAGATACTTGCAAAGATGAGATACACTATGGAGGACTATGTTTTATTGAAATGACCTTGAAACTGTGGGGAAAAAAACGGTACTTTGATACATCGTCTGCTTATTTGACCTTTTTTTACACATCTTTGTAAAATTCAAAACATCACGGTTGTTCAATGTCAAGTTTTAGAAAATGCATATCTCATTCCTATCAGATGTCCTTCCTGCAGCTAACTCTTAAAATAACCTTGAAAACACTACTTTACTTGCTAGCAGCTAAACACCCAGTACCTATGCATCCACATTTACAATACCACAGCCTGGAGCACACATATTTACAACTAAAGGCCCTGCAATATGCCGTGTGTTTATTTTACTACCTCGGCCTGTCTGAAATCAAATGACTAGAACGCCCCACCAACAGAGTTACAATGACACTTACGTAGACAACAAATCCACTGTTTAGACAATTTATTCTATAGCATTTACCTAAAACCTTTAAGATGCAGTGAATTCCAAGCCTAATAATAGAATAACACATCTGAAGAATATCTACTGTGACTTGCACATCTGAAAGTTTCAAACATAAAGCTTTAATTTCCTGTTTCCTTGACCCAATTTTCTCCTTTTTATCTCCACCCAGATTAACTGAGACAACCAGCTAATGGTAAAGTGAGCGCCAGTTCGTATGGCATTTATTGAGCAGTAACAACTTGAGATACTGTTTTTCCTTTTAGAGTAATGCTGTTGTTAAAGTAATAAAGATGTAACAATATAAGAGGACTGGAGAACAAAAGAGCACATTTTGTTTAAGATTCACTCTGCACATTATGACCGACATTGTGAATGGAAATAGGGAACACAAGGTATGGCCCAGTAGTGAGAGAAGAATGCGACTTGTGTGGATCCAATGAGGGGTTTGTGATTCCATAAACACAGTGTAAAAACTTAACGTCACCACTCTATAATGTACGGCGTAGTGAATCATAATAATAATGTTCAAGTCTTAAAGAGTATTGTGAAATCAACTTTTTGGAGCGGTCCACCATGCTAACCAACGACAATCCTTCATAAAAAACATGCCTGAATTTGAATCCTCTTAAGGTTAATAATAATAAATAAGTTGTCGAGGGCGCCGCCTTCTTGTTTCCAATGTATTAGGGCAGACGAGCTCAAGAAGAAACCCAGGGAATCGGTGCGTTGTTGACTTGTTGCTCGTGTACATTAAACATTTTACACAAATCCATCTATTTGATGTAACATTTTAGCGGCTAAACTTTTCCTTTGTTTGCCATTAGTTTTAACAGAGTTCTTGTCAAACCGGAAGTGCATTTTCAACAAAAGTGTGTATCTGTGGCAAAATACGGCAAAAGTGGGCGGGGAGTAATAAGATGAATAAATACATGAATAAGGGCACAGCGTTTGTACAAGAGACTGCCCATAAGCTTAGTACACAGCGACAACAGCAATACTTATTTTTTGCTACATTTCGTGTGCGCATTAAAAGGGAAGATTGTGTGTCAAAAACAAAAAAATAAACATTGTAATACGTTGTTTTATGAATATAGCATTTTCAAATCAACAAAAGGTAACATGGTGATCTAGGGCTGTAATTGACTACAGACGTTCTTGGTCTGCCAAAGACATGCCCTGCTGATCGAGTAGTCGACTAAAGAGGGAAGTAGCATGAAGCTGGCAAAAGTTTACAAAACCTCTATGATACATTTGTGAAATGAACTGCAAACTCCAATATTTACTTTGCAATTTGCATTTTCTTCTTCCTCCTCAATTTTCCAACATTCCATAGAATAAATCTGTTCCTTTTTGTTGTTTATATAGTTCTAATCTACAATGCTCGTCAACATTATGTTATATTTCATACATTTCAAATTGCAATATTGATATAAAACTACTTCTAAAACATATCCGCTAACTAAGTTGAAAACTGTGGCACCCCTTTATATTACGTCGCCCTTTGGACAGCTGCGGTTCACGACAGCGAGTAGAGGAATTTTTGTTTTGTTTTTTCATTTGACGAATCCTTTGTGTGTCACCGTTTAAGAAAATAACTTTGCAGAACAAAGTAACTAAAGAACAGATGCCATGGAGAGGGAAGAAATCTCTGTAGCTTCCACCTCCTAACTCTTTGGTGGTCCTTCAAGTAGCCTGTCTGTGAGTATATCTGCATATTTGATGGTGGTCTTGTTGTGGTGGTCCTCTGTTCTGATTGGTCACAGGCCGGACTCTCACACTCGCTCACATAAAACACATCAACATGGATAGTAAGTGTCTAGTGTCTAAGTGTCGTGTCTAGCTACATTTCTGCTTTGAAAACTAGCTGCTGGAGCCTTCGTTCGCTCCACTACAAATCGTGTTCTTCTGCACAAATGCCAAATACCAGATTGTTAGGGTGAGTTAAGGTGAACGTGTACAATTTGCTCTCTATCTTCCCATTCTGCGTGGGCAATGTCATGGGTGATGATGGGTGGGTAAAACCAAAACAAAGTACTCTCAAGAACAGAGCCTGTGCTGTGATTTGTCGTTTTTTCCTATGGGGTTATTTTTTCCGAAGCAATCTGTTCAGTTTATTTGGGCATCAACACAAAAGGTTTAATTTATCTGACATTTATTCTGTTGATATATTTACTTTGTGCACATTCTTTTTTTCACAATAAATGTTTGTTTGCTGCTTTGGAAACTGTGACACAGTGAAATAATATTATGATGAATGAGGCCACCTTGTCTTTTATTTGCCTCTCAGCTGTTCTCACCTTCACTAGTGTGGCTGAGCTTTGACCCCTGATCCCATAAAATGTAGCTTTGGGGACTTTTCGTCCAATGCACCTGTTAGTGTTTAGCACAGGTCTCCACACTTGTGCTCCCTCAATCCTATTTATGACCAGTACGTGAGGCCTTTCTTTATGTTTGAGTGCGTATGTTTGAAAATGTTGATACACAGCAAGGGTTACATTAAAAATAAAGAATAAAAAAATGGCTATGCTTGGTGGATTTAAGTAAATATTGTCAATTTCGTTTTATAATTAAGTTAGCTTATTCAAAAGTTAATATTTGTGTTCTCCAACTAATGACTATAGCACAAATAGCTGTGGTTTTGGTGTACAAATCAGCAAAATGCCATTTCTAAACTCTAACCTCCTCTTTCTGCCAGACATTTAATGGTTCCTGTGTGGAGCAAATAACAGTGTAACATAGAAGTAAGTGCAGATCAATAATTACCGCGCACACAGAAGCAGAAAGCATTAATTGCAGAGTCGTAGATGGGCCTTTTCCTCTGCGTACGATTCTAATGCACTGGTGATATTCTCATCCACACAGTATGTCATTCAACCATTTCTCCTCATTTGTGTTCTGCCTCACAGCAGAACATATTTTATGGGTAAACACAAGCTTCACTAGAGCTGATGGTCGGAGTCGGGGGTCTTAAGCACCAAATTACAACCCTGTGTAAACAAACTGTCTTACATAGTGTGTGCTGATTTACAATACACTGTTAAAGCAGCACAATAGAACAAAATAGGGCTTTTTTATTTGACATATTTAATGTAATGCAGCAGCAGTTTCAGCTGTTTATGCTGCTTATTTAGAGGGAAAACGAAATAAAAAAGAAGAAATGGGTATGGATTAAATCCTGCTTGTGAAGGCCACAGGAGCAATATGTTCACTCCACAGTATGATCTGAAGGTAAGGAGGCTGTTACAGTAATTGTTGTACTGATTATAAATGAAAAACGTTTGCAAAAAGTCTACATTGGTGGCTATAGTTTACACATGCTGGTGTCTGGTGCAAACTGGCTACTCTGATTGGCTGTTGTAAATGTCATCTTGTGGAGAAGCAAATCTGACAAAAATTGGGCAAAAAATCTGTTAATGTGCAGCCAGCTTTAGAGAGACAGTTGACTGTCTATAGGGTTTGTCTGAACCTCCATTCATGTTCTTCCACTTATACAAGGCTGGGTCACGGGGGCAGCAATCTCAGAAAGGTCTAGACCAGGACTCAAATCCCACTACAAACAAAGTTGTGTCCGATATTCGCCCCGTTGTTGATGCCCAACACTGTTTTAGGTCCGCCAGAAACAAGGAAATGAATGGTTCAGTCTTGATACAGTCAAGGGGTACTTAAAGGAAAAATATTCTGCATTTTTCATATTGTTATTGGCCTTTAAACATGCTATTGAGTTGCCTGGAAAATCCTGAATGATATCTCTCTGTATGTCCATACAAATCAATATCAGTCTGGTCAAGCTGTAATCTCCGCGAGTGCAGATGGGCGATTGACGGGTAGATTAGCCAATCAGGCACACGCATGATCTGTCTGTATCAAAACAAACATGGCTGCTCATGAGGAAAAAAGAAAGGCAAAAATTATCACAGGGACGGAAGAACATCGCACATTTCTGCAGAAGAAGAGTGAAGCACAAAAGTGGTAATTTGAGAAGTTTGATTTAGTTCTAAAACACAGATGACCAATGAACTAGATCCTTGTCGGAGGTGTGTCGGAGGTGTGTTGGAGGTGAGCGACTGGACTCACTCTTCGTAAAGAATTGAAGAAGTGTGTATTCTGGATCCCAGGCAAGCTCTTGAGTTCCTTAAATTTGCCATTTCATGTTTTGAAACAACAAAAAATATTTCTTTTTTTCTTTATTGATTAATTGACAGTTATTTATCAGCCTCGTATGAAATGACATTCACTGCACTACACTGACTGCATCCAGCCAGTTGATGGCACCAGCTCTATATACAATCTAGTTATCTGTCAAAAAAAAGCAATAAGGACAATTAGCAGTAGGAATTACCGTGTTTAGACGGCAGAAATGCTCAGAATAAGTCTGGCGATGATTTAAGGACTAAATACAGTGGAAGATTCTCGGATAAGTGACGTAGATCAGGGGTGTCAAACTAATTTTGAGAGGGGGCCGAATGTAGAAAATCAGAGCTGGTCAGGGGCCGCAACAGAGACAGACTTGAAACACACTAAAATACAGTTTCCTCACCCACAAAATCTACACAGTACATAGGAGATTTTAGAATTTATAAATGATAATACCTTATAATCCACAAACTAGCCTCTAACAATGTGTTTTAGTAATAAATCATGTCGATAGTAATTAAATAATGTATTATTAGGCCCAATAATTACTGATGCAGTGATCTGCAGGAGCCTGGGATTTTAAGGGGTCCTCTATCTCTTTGTCTGAAACAGTGTTTAACTCGGGCTCTTGTGTCAGTGAATTATCAAACCTTCAGCTGCAGGAGTCATGAGCTGCAGCTAAATCAGCTAAGTCCTAAGTCAGCTTTAGGACGAGTGCTGTTTGTTTGTGAGCAAAGTATTGCAGCAGTGCTTTGTTGCGTTATTGAGGAGAGAAAGCCAAAAGAGACACAGGAGAAAGTGGGAGTGTCAGATGCCCTCCCCGTATGGATACTTCTCACTCTGACTCTTTGTTAACGCAGCTGGTGCTGGTGGGTTTAGTTTTATCAGACAGAGCGTGTATATGCGATGTTCTCTTCATTCGCAACTTTACTTGGAGAGCAAATGAGCACCAAAGTTATGCTTCTCCCACTTTGACATTCTCTCTGAGCTGCTCTTGAAGCTCCTGCACTCACGACCTGTATGTTCTCTGTCCATTTATTTGTTGAGGAAAGTTGAAAAGTCCATGGAGAAGTGCAGAGTAGCCATGCTGGGTTCAAATCTCAGCACTGTGCTCCAGGAGCAGCGAGGGAGGGGCTGTATAGGCACTAATGCTGCAGTGCATTATGGTAGTTGTAGTTTTGATGGGTTCTGTGCGTTTTATTGGCAGGCCTTGTATAATACAAATTAAAAATCATCTCAGGGGCAACCAGAAATCACTTTGAGGGCCGCATTTGGTCCGCGGGTCGCCTGTTTGACATGTCTGACGTAGATGATCCGAAAATTCGTCCCGAATCGACAGTGCTCGGCATGACGTGTGTTTGACGCTCGGAGGGGGGAGGATTTTCTAATGGCCATTCCTCAAAAACAGCATGAATGCCACTGACAACAGCTCAACCATACGTGAGTAACATCAGCACCTACCTTATTATTGACACTGCAATAAGCTCAAATAGGAAATTATTAATATAACCGACTAAATTGAAGGTCTGTACTGTGCACATCCATTTCCTTGTGAACCTGTAATTTTTTTTATCTTTACTATTTTATTAATTTTTGTAAAATCTGTTTTGCACCAGTACAGATATATTGTAAACGCATCTATTTGGATGAAAATATGTTGGATAATGAGACCACAGTGATTTCATTTATAGAACCTTTTATTCTCTGTGAAGCAGTAGTGCACTGTTAACATTTCTCTTAGCTTTATCGTGACGGCAAAACTCGCTCTGGGCTCAGAGAGTTGTGAAAAGCACTCTAAACATATTTCAGTGAATATTTTGGATCCTAGGAACACATTAGGTAAGACGTGGACTATTGCCAAGGGTATAATAAATATAATATATATTATATAATATATATTGTTAACGTTTTAATTTTTAGTAAAAATCAAGTATAGTACCTTTAAGAAACTATGGCCAGGTTTGGACCTTCAAAGATATCCTCCCTCCCAGTCTGACTCACATGCTGTGGTGTAATGGCGCTATCGACCATTCAGTTAACCTCCCTCAGAAATTGCACTAAATGTTGTACGGTGAAAATAACATTGATATTGTATTGTGAGATTTGCATATTATTACATGTCTATTTCTAGCACATTTTATCATGAAACATTTCATGATTAATGCTTGCATACATACTTTCAAATACATGGCGACTGGTGTGCACACAAAAGCATTAGCAGAGATAAATGGAATGTCTCCCTGGTATTATTGTGAATGCGCTTAATGTCATTTTTACAAAAGCACTAAATGTGTTTCATCAACAGCTGGCAGAACATCTTGTCAAACTATGATAATGATCACATTTATGGATACATCTGCTTATGTGAATACTGTGCTGATCTACAGCAAACAAAATATGGAAATAGTTTTGTTATATTATGTCCTCGCTCACACACTTCGACTTTTGACTCGGTGACCTGATTTTTTTCACCTTTTTTAATTTTAACATTGTTTAGGGTTGATGAATGATTCTACAAACTAAATGCTGACATTAAATGTAATACATTTTAGCTGGATATAGTGAGAGAAATCTAATCTCAAACTCTGCTTGTTAAGTACCATCAGGCCTGGACTGGCCACCTGGAGTTTCCCCCGGTGGGCTGGTGCACTTTTGGGCCGGTCACTGTCAGACCAGCGCTCCGCAGCGCAGTCCTGATGTCACGCATCAACAGCCCAATCTAAAACAGGTCCGTGGCCCAGCCCGTCGTTACCGGGATTGGCCCATCATAAAGCTGATAGCGCAGTGCAGGACGCAGGAGCAACTCTTGTGCAATGTGCAAATCTATTTATTTTACAGGATGGCAGGGGAAGCGTAGCCTCTGATTGGCTGCCTTTCTTAATGCTTTGCTTCCGTCGCCACCTTGTAAAAAAAACAATCTGTGTGCCGCGCGGTGGCGTGGACTCGAAACTTTGGCTGGATATGAGTCTGGTCATTCTACATGACTCACACTTGGTTCCAGTTATTTCACATTGATAGACCTCATATGTGCGTAGTTCTGTTATTTTAAGATCACTGAAACAAGACGTTCATTATCATGCAGCGCCGTCAAAGCAAGTCACCGCAGATGCGCGCATCGCACTGACGTTATGTGAGCAAAGCCATTATCCTCAAAAATTACACATAACATGGGTTCTGATAAAAGGATGTCTGTGAAGCCTGTTGAGGGCCCACTTTAGATGACCGCTGTTCACTGCTGCACCATATCCAGGGCGTTTATAAGAAGCACACACTGGGGGCGCTATCAGGGGGACTGATGGAAACCGTATTTAGATAGAAATGTATTTTTAAACTTAAATCATTACATTTTTCATTTGTAAAGTAAGTAAAATAGTTACAGCCTTATTTGTTATAAATATGTAATAACAGTTGCTTATACAGTAATGATAAAAAAGAAAAATTGCCTTAAAGCAGTTGGATCTGTGCAACAATAAACTGGGCCAAACAGGACATGCCATGTTTTTGGGTTGTTGAATCATCGGGTAGCCACGGTCATGGTCGCGCAGGGGGCCGGTCCAGACCAAAAAGCCCAGGGCCAATTTTTTCTCCCAGTCCAGGCCTGAGTACCATCTTCAAATAATTTGCCATTTCATATTATATATATATATATATATATATATATATATATATATATATATAGAAGGGGTCTCACTCCCAGAGGGAACAATAGCAGACATTGAGGATGGGTACAAATACCTTGGAATACCACAGGCAAATGGCAACCTCGAAGGGGCAACGAGGAAAGCAGCAACTGCCAAATACCTCCAGCGAGTAAGGCAAGTCCTAAGAAGCCAGCTCAATGGCAAGAACAAGTCCCGGGCGATAAACAGCTACGCCCTGCCAGTGATCAGATACCCTGCAGGCATAATAAGATGGCCAAAGGAAGAGATACAGACCACAGACACACACTAAAGCTCCTGACCATGCATGGAGGGTTCCATCCCAAATCCAGCACCCTGAGACTGTACACTAGCCGTAGGGAAGGAGGCCGTGGACTAGTGAGCGTGAGAGCCACTATCCAGGATGAAACATCCAAGATCCACAAGTACATCAAGGATAAGGCCCCAGATGATGATGTGCTCAGTGAATGTCTCAGGCAATGGGGAACAGAAGGTGAGGTGCCGGAGGAGGGACCATCATGGGAGGACAAGCTCTACATGGGATGTACCACCGAACATAACTGAAGTGGCTGATATCAAGAAATCCTACCAGTGGCTAGAGCGGCCGACTAAAGGACAGCACAGAGGCACTCATCATGGCTGCACAGGAACAGGCCCTGAGCACCAGAGCGATAGAGGCCCAGATCTACCACACCAGACAAGACCCACGGTGTAGGCTGTGCAAAGAAGCTCCTGAGACAGTCCAACACATAACTGCAGGGTGTAAGATGCTGGCAGGAAAGCATACATGGAACGCCACAACCAAGTGGCTGGTATAGTGTACAGAAACATCTGTGCGGAGTACGGACTGGAAACCCCAAGGTCAAAGTGGGAAACACCTCCAAAGGTGGTAGAGAATGACCGAGCGAAGATCCTGTGGGACTTCCAGATACAGACTGACAGAATGGTAATGGCAAACCAACCAGACATCGTGGTGGTGGATAAAGAGCAGAGGAAGGCCGTTTGGTTGATGTGGCGATACCAAGTGATGGCAACATCAGGAGAAAGGAACATGAGAAACTGGAGAAATACCAAGGGCTCAGAGAAGAGCTGGAGAAGGCCTGGAAGGTGAAGGCCAAGGTGGTGCCCGTGGTGATCGGAGCACTTGGGGCATTGACGCCATAACTGGAGTAGTGGTTACTACAGATCCCTGGAGGAACATCAGACATCTCAGTCCAGAAGAGCGCAGTGCTAGGAACAGCTAAGATACTGAACCCTCAAGCTCCCTGGCCTCTGGTAGAGGACCCGAGCTCAGAGATGGATGTGACCACCGCGAGGGTGAGCAGGGAATTTTTTTTTTTTTTTTTTTTTTTATATATATATATATAAATAATTGACTTTTAACTTAACTTGTGCTGTAGCCATACTGTCAAAATTGTAAATGTGCATATCAGACTTACACACTAAGTAGGACCCTCAAGTCAAGAATCAAGTTTTTTTTTTTTTTTACTTGTACTACTTAATCAGAGGTGACTAGAGTGCATCACAGAAATACAATTGAATAAATTGTTCAAAGAAAAACAATTAATTCTATTTGATGTGCCATTTTGAGCTGATTGTTTTAATTGCATGGACAATAATAAGCCTAAACAGCTCACCGCTCTGTGCTGTACAGAACCTGACACTGATGTGGAAATGAAAAGCAGACTTTCTTGTGAGTGGTCATTGGAGGAGAGGCCTTTGAGAGACCTGTGCTTCTCTGAAACAAAGCAAATTCAAGGATTCCACAGGCAACAGGATAAACATGCTATGTGCTTCAGAATACCCTTTGCCATACAGGCGATTTATGTAACAGTGAATGCGTGCTCATTTAAAACCACTTTTTTTCATTTTCTGTCTTTTTGCTATATTTCTTTTAGATAAAAATATTTGAACAATCCTTGTTTAAAGAAAAAAATATTCCTTTTCTTTGAATTACAGATTATTCAATCTTCAGTGTGTCATGCCTTAGGGCAGCATTCTGGATTATTGTGTCACTCACAATGTTCTTATTTCCAACTGTTTCTACAACAAAATAAATGCATTGACAGTACAATAAAAATCAAGGGATGTCAAAATGACTACAGTATATTGTCTTGCAGTGAAAAATGAAAACACACAAAAGAAACATGCAACCTTCCATTACAAAAGTAAAGGTTATAAAAAGGTCATGGTGGGGTCTTAACAACAAAGAAGACATATTACGTGATTTGTGTTCTTGACTTGGATAATTGAGACTCTCCACTGACAGTCAATCAATCAGAAGGTTGAAGTCTGATCTACTTGAGATAATGGCAACAACACAAAGGTCATGTTGAGAAAGCATGCTGGGGTTAGAAAAAAAGTATATCCAATCCATTAAAAATAGGTCTGTTAATAGGTCTGGAGTTATATTGATGAGGTGGTTAGTACACTAAAACGCAGCAAACAACTCTCAGCTCTCCTTTTGGACATTTCCGTCGTAACAAATAAAAGATGAGTTGTCAACAGGCACAGATGGTGGGATGACAAGTTGCCCGGCAGCAGATACCAGGGTATGTGAGCTGGTCTGAAATTATGGAGGGGAAATAGATTTGTGTCACATAAACACCATACCTCACCTGAAACAATTTTCCGATTCAAATAAAAACATTTGGGATTTGACAAAACCAAGCTGAAGAGCCCAGTAAAATCTGCCCATACGTTCTGGTAAAGATATAAAATAAATGCTTTGGTGTGGAATTATGCTTGTCATATAGGAAAATGTAACCGATCATCAGTGAAAAGCAAATAATAATGTGACAACTGTTGATATATGATAGAGAAGAATATCAACAGATTTTGGGTTATTTTACTGACATGTTATTTGTACTGAAAGAGGCTGTGCCATTTTGTTTTCTTTTTTCATGTAATTAAATTCGTTGTCCCAGGAAAGATATATTATAACAGCAGCTTTTCTGGTCATAATAAGACCACTGTGTGCATGCTGTCACACAGTATTAACAAGTAACAGGAAACTGAACATTTTAAATTATAACTAGGAAAGTGGGGAGGAATAAATTAAATTATACTTCTTCCCACACCTTTTTGAACATGTGAATTTAAAGCTCTGTAGCCTATGTACAGCATCTTTTATTTTAACCTGTGTTCTTTATTTATGACATAACTTGTGACTTATGTTTACATGTTTGAAATAAATACATTCATTCAGAATCAAGGCAAGGCGATGCCAAAATTCCACTTTAAAATCTGAAAGTTGTGAAAAGTGCTGAAACTGAATATTTAGGATGTTAGGAATATGTTAAAAGTGAGAAATAAGTTTGGAGAATCAGATACAGTGCCTTTAACAAATACTCAACGGAGATAGCAAAACCACTTAGAAAATGGTGGGCAGATATTTTGGGATGTTTAGCATGATAATATTTCACTCATGATGGACGTATGGCACGCGGCTTTTTTTCTACAACGCAGTTCTGCCGAGATCCGGTTTGCTTGGGTTGTGGTCAGGATTACCCTATCCTCAATCCAAAACCTAAACTTAACCAAATGATCTGCTCCTAAACCTAACCCCAATCCTAACCCTAACCTTACCATAATTGTGAAAAAATAAACTTATGCCAGCATAGCCACCAATGCAAACTGATGGTGTATGGCATAAGTGGGTTGGGGAAAAAAATTGAGGCGTCTGGCACCAAAACCAAAGTGTGACATCGTCTTGTGGTAGAAGAGAACCCCCATGTGATTCAGCTTTAAGAGAAAACTTGAGCTTGTAATGATGCATGTTGTGTTCACAAAGCATTTACGTACCTGAATTCCATTCCTGGTGTGTCTTGGCGTTTTATTGGTGCTTTGTCCAAACTGCTGAGGTAAAGCAAACGGTGACATGTGTATCTTTGCAATTGTCTGCAGTCTAACGAGGATCCCTGTTCTGCTCCATGGCTGATTATGTGTGCAGTTGTGTGTGTAATTACTTTAGTGCTGTATATAGAGTACCAAGTGGGATCCGCCCAACACAGATGTTTCAGAAATGTATTCACTTGTACTGAAAGTGCTCACAATGACAAATTTTAAAAGCTACTGTTAATTACTCAATAAAAATGTGTGCCTTTACAAGAGCTAGAAAGGAAGTGCTCATGGTGCTTCGAAAAGAGATGTATTAAAAACAAAACATTTAAAACAAGAGTGAAATAAAATAATTTAAAAGTAAGGTACATAAAAACACAGAGCACGGAAAAAGCTAAATCAGAACTGTACGGTCCAGCTGACTCCTGTTACACCGGACCCACAAGGTTGAAGGAGCCCAGCGGAGCTTGTTCTCTGCTGTGTAGGATTGCAATACTTACAAAGTGACAGTCAGTGAAGCAGCACGCAGAGGGGTCTTGGCTGAGCATGCAAAAATAAGCCATCTATCCACTTTGCAACAGCTGTTCAGCATCTGCCTGTTGCCAATCACAGTCTGGGGAACGCAAAAGCTGTGTACCGGCAAGCTCAAAGTGGGAGCAAGAGGAGGCTTCAAGATCCTAATGGGGAAATGAGTGGGATGAAGATGCTCATCAAGACGGAGAAAGTTTGGGACCAGTGAATAGCATAATAATCATATATGGGTAGATAGAGACAAATGTGTTAAAATAAATACAAAAAGGTATGTGTGTAGACCGTGTTTTGAAATAGATGAGAAGGGCTGCTATATCTTGTGCGTACTACAGAGTGCCAGGCGCCCACAGTCAAGCACAACAAAGGATCGCTCAGTGACTGTAAGGAACGCCTCTTGGGACTCTGATCTCAGGTAATGTAGACGGCATCAAAACATGGTCTGTAAAGCTACTGGTGCATAGCCTTCTGGAGATGAATGTTTAACATTTACATTAAACATCCTACTTGACAAAGAGGGATAAAAGTAAAATATGTAAAGAGGTGTCAGTGCGATCTCCATCAAAGCTTTGTTCCCATTTTAAAAAAGCCGCATTAAAGTTGCATTGATGCTGTGACTTTGTCTCTGCAAGTATCTTAAGAAGAAGTACATATTTTGGAGGTTATAGATTCTCTTCTTCAGTTTTTTTTTTTATATATAATGTTTTGTTTTTGTCTCACTACTGATTTTTTGCTATGCACTGCTTGTCAAATGTTGCTCAATCTCACACAAAGAATAACAATTGTAATAATAATGACAAAACATATTTCACTGTTGTTCAAATCCTTTTATTTCGAACACATACCCAAAGTACATTATTGCACTCTTTTACTGTGCAGTGCAATAAACACTGATTAAGGCAGGCTACTGGGATTTGTCACATCTTTTATTCAGATTAATTCAAATGTATTATGTTTTCCGTCCATCTTACAGGATCCCTAAATGCATTTCCGATGAACCCAGTTACTTGCAATCTAATAATCCAAATGAAGCCATATATCTGGATAAGCATTGTGTCAGGTTTGTGCTAGTGAGACTGGCAGCTTGTTCCTCTTTAATTGGGAAACTCCATATTTTAATTAGACACAAGACTTGCTCGGCTTGCACAACGGCGCCTCACCTGCAACTTTAATTACATGATGTCTCGCTCCAGGCACGGTTTAACTTAAATATAGAACACCGGGGTATAATAATAACAAGTGGAGATGTGTTTGAGTCCCTGAGCACAAGTCAAATATTGCAAAAACTGCTAAAACCACAAGTGGGGTAAACAGGAGAATTCACTTTACGGCGTATCAGCTTGATTTACACTTGTAACAGCGGCACTGAAACAGTATTTTACCATGATTGATGGGAAGACAAGCTCCTAAATTGAATCTCCAAATCAGATTTGTCATATGGGCGGAATGCAGGGGAGTAATATCCAAGTCACTGTAGGAACATTTCTCAAACAACAAAAGAGAACAGTGTAAAATTAAAAGACTTGGGCTTTGGGATTTAAAGAAATTTGCATGAGATGATCAGTATAGTGTTATATTCTAATTGCATTCTTCAGTACAATCATTTAATTCAATTACAGGAATTTGCAGAATTTCTTTTCTGCATTTGACCCGACTGTCAACTCAAATAGTTCCATTTGGCAAGCTTGGTGCATTTGACCCATCTGCAGATCTTTAGGCAATATATTCATTCATTTTCTACCGCTTATTCCCGTTAGGTGACTGGATAAAAATAAAGATTATAGTTTACTAAGGATGTAAAAATAACATAACAAAGCACTCAGATGGGTTTGTTTAAAGCGTTTATTTAAACATGGCTTAATTTAACTGCAAACGCGCGAACACTGTTCAGCTCTATCAAGCCTTCCTCAGGGTGCACAGACACAGGTGTGGGTTCAACATTAAATAGGGAGGAACACAATATCCCACCTCTAATATTGAAGATACTATCATATTCACAATAATTAGCAAAAACAATGTTGTAATTTGTGAATAAGCCCATGAACAAAATATTAAAGGACACATGCTACTTTTTTAAGCTTTTAATCATGTTCTAATGAAGTTCCGTCATCAAAAACATACCCCGCCAGACTCGTCCTGAGCATTTCTGCCGTCTAAACACCATAACTGCTGCTGCTAGCCTGATTATGGCACGTCGCACACAGATGATACAGCTAAATTGTGCAAGCGCTTGGTGCCATCTACTGGCTGGTGCACTAAGTAAGTGTCATTCCAGCTGAGAAAAACTTGAATTATTTTATTATAAACTTTTTGTTTATAAGGCTAACAGGCTAATAACAATACAAAAAATGCATAATGTTTTTCCTTTAACAGTATATACAAAATGGTGCACCATTTCACAATTAAAAAAGAGAAGGAAGCATAGAGTAATGTAATACAGCATACACAAATAAGAAACCAACCTACATTTACAACTGGACCACAATAACCTTTATAAGTGCCAGCCAATCTACATTCAAGTTAAGTACGCTATCAACAAACATTAGCTGCAGGTGAGCAGTAGCAGTTGTCGTGTTCAGATGGCAGAAATGCTCAGAACGAGTTTAGTGATGATTTAAGGACAAAAAACAGTGGAAGATTCTCTGATAAGTGACGTATGAAGTCTGAAAATACGTCCTGGATAGAAAGAGTACACAATGACATGTGGTTGAAGCTTGGAGAGGGGAAGATTTTCTGATAAACATCCCTCAAAACACCATGAATGCAACTGAATGCTACTTCAGGTATGTTTTTGATGATGGAACATTGTTAGAACGGTTAATGGTTAAAAGTTCAAAAAAGTCACTGTAGCAGAATATGTTCCCTTTAAATCAAATCAAATGTTATTTATAAAGCGCTTTTTACATACAAAAATGTAAGACAAAGTGCTTTACAGTGCATTAGAAACATTCCCACCCAACGAAACACCTGTACACACTCTCACACACGCAGTCAGGGGAAAGTCATACAGGTTAGGGAAACCACTGTTGTGTAGTTGTGAATTTTTTCAATTTCATTTTGCTTAGGTTATGTAACTTAATTCTCACCGTCTACGAAATTATTTATAGCCATGTGGTAAACTGTATTTCACAGCAGAGTTGTCAAATGTTTTAGTTTGCAAAATGGGCCGTTACTATCTGTAAACAATCAGTGGAAATATGTTGATATTTGCGACACTGAGGCATACGCTCTTCATTATGCCGTCAGGATTTACAACATGTTTGTCCTTCTCTGCAGTTCTTCAGGGGGGGATTTGGGTACTACCAAAATGTGACAGCCCCTTTCCTACAAGGTCAACAGGGGGACATTGGAGCCAAAGAGAGGACAAGCTTGCGCCTAAAAAAACTGGAGATGCCAGTGTCTCTCGCTTCACTGCGATTGCTCCCGGCAGATCAGGCCGTGACTGAGGCCAGATTTTCAAACATCTCTCAAAGCCCTGATGAGCAAAAATTATGATGGCTAATTAGTCACGAGGCTGCCATGGTTTATTAGCAGTGACAATGGCACGTCCATAGCTGACAGGCTGTCTCGCTCCTCCAAGTTCTGTCTCCCATTGGCTGCCGTCAGCAATGACAATATCCCAACGGGAGACATTATTGAAATAAATAATTGAGCGTTTCATCTGTTATAGTAAACATTTCTCAGCAGTGTTACGACGCAGTACAGAGCAGGCAACATACACTTGTATTATATGAACCTTTCAAAATGGTCCTGGCTTGAAAGTATTGTTCAGGACTCGGAAGTCTAAAACAAATTAAATAAAAAACTGAAAAGAAAAAACATTATGATTATGGTTCGGTTCTGTCAAAGTTAATTTTCCATTCTAGAAAGACCAATTAGAGCCTGCTTCTCAATCATGCATTTGATTTGACTTGATTACTTTTTATCTGAAACATGACAAAACACCATCTAAAAAAAAATCACAGAATTTCACTGAATGTGGGTAACTTAAACATCAGTCTTCAATGTATGTGTGTAGTGTAATTATCATTGCCTTCATTAAACCAATTTTAATTTACTATTTTTTTCTTCTTGTTTTTTTAACTACACTAATTGGTTTACTTTGTTCAGAGTTCAATAAACTATATATATATATATTTAATTTCTTTTACTTAGAGACTTATGTATATTTGTTCTTGAACCTTGTAAAGACCAGATGCTTTTTGAATTGACTTACCGGTATGCTGAAACTTGCTTCAGATCAATTTCAAGTCTATTCCCCAGTCTAACCCAAGCAAATGTAATACGACACTTTTCATTGTTGTTCAATATCGTGGAGTTTTGAAATGAAATGTCACTTGTAAATTATATCCACCCATTCATTCTTGAAACTTTTGTGTGTCGTGTTTTCTTCACGATTTTAAGTAAAAATTGCATGATTTTAGATTTTAGGAATAGCGGATTGGTGTGTTCAATGAAAGTAACATTATGAATTAATCATATGTCTGTGTTTTTTTTCATTACAGGCTTCAATGCACTCTTACGTGTTTTGCTATTACAGAGATGCCTCTAGATATTTTAGTAGAGATATATTTAATATGTGATTTCCAAGTAATTCTATCAGCTATAATCACACATTCTGCACTTTCCTTTTGCGCTCCCTTTGAAATGTTTTGATTTCACAAACAAAATGTCAAAGATAGGACTCGCGTGCTTCCCTTTATCTGAAGCTAACCAATTGCTGCTGCCATTTTGCTGAACTTGTAGCAGTACATTTTTACTTATAGTGCAACCGTAAAAGTCAAATAAATCTGCTGTAACACCAATCTTTCTCATTTAGAACTCTTGACTGACAGGACAGCAGTAAAGTCCCCATGTATCACATTTATTAGCCCATTATATTTAAAATTAAAGTCAGCTAATGTACTGTATATATTTGAGCTGATCTTGGCCGTCACAACGGTCTTGTGCTTGTATTTCATTTTGTCTGCCCCTCCCTTTCTGCTGAAGGCCCTTATAAAAGCCATATTAGTTGGATGAGACTTGGGTTGGAAATGCTCAGGGCGACATGTTGGTCTGGGGGACTTTAATTAAGAGAGCCATTTATAGTGTCTCCTCATGGGCGAGCCTTCAGTGGAGCCTCCCCTGTCCGTCTGGGTCTGTCAGCGTCTGTGTGTCTGTCCTCACACTTCTGCAGGCTCTGCTTTGACCTTCTCACTGAATGGAGATGACTCTGGAGCTAAGAAGAATATTTTGAGAACTTATTGTTGGGTAACTAGCTAACTTTTATAGTCAGTTCAATGTATTTTTGTGACACGTCTTTATGAAATAAGATTTATCATTGTATTGTATTTATTTTGTTTGGTCGGGACAGTACATGTTATTGAACATGCAACGCCAGAATAAGCCATGGACTAGTTTTCATCCGTCGTCCTGCGTTCACTCTCACAATACACTCTCATTCATACAGCGGTGGTCGGGGAAACCGGAGCACCCGGAATGAACCCAGACATGGGGGAGAAATTCCTCCCTCAACATTTCAGAAACACAGAAGAAACAGATCAGTATCTTTCTTTTCTGGCATCTTTTTACAGGCAGTGTCTTTTCTCAAGACTGCAGTAACTCAGTGACTCAGTTCTGCTTTAACAAGATTGTAACAACACAGAAGGAATTATTGATATCTAATTCTAAGCCTGATTTATTAAAGTTTTAAAAATTAGGCAAAATTTGAATTTGTGGGCTTTTTTTTTTGACCGATCTAGTTTACAAAAAACTTTAACCTTTGTCCCAAATGTGCTGTTTTTCCATATAAAATGTCTTGTTTCCATATGAAATAATTACATGATGAAAAACATGAAAAAATACACATATTTATTTATTTTAACACAGTTTAACAAGATTCAAGTTGATATATTTAAGTTTTGTTTTTATTCACCTGCAGTGTCTTGCCTTAAATATAAGTACTTTTTGCAAACACAAACTCCCATGTACTTTATATTCATCTTTCCATTTCAAGGTTTGCTGAAACTTACCTTCATGAAAGTTTTGCCTGATAATAACTGCAGACATTTCTTGTTTTCCTCATTATATTAGAGTTGGGTCAAGACTTTGGGTGGTATGATTGCTGCTGTATTAATAATGAATGTGGATGGCAGTGCTATATATTAGCTGGAAACTGTCCTATGGCACTGAGGAAAGAAACTATAACAATGACATGGATGATAAAACATTAGCCCCACTCCTTTTTAATCACACTGTATGAAATTTAATTACAATGAGGAATGATTTATACGCTGTTGAGAATGCCCCGTGGAGTTCCGGACTTCATAAAGGATTTGAAATTCAATCTATTAGTGACAAAGTTGGAATATTCTTATAAAAACACATTTCTATTACTATTCATATTGGTATCATTATATGACCTTGAATAGGTTTTACATTCAAAGCACTGCTGTTCCATCACTTATCAAATTGAGCTGCTCATGCTGTACACTGAGAAACAAAGCAGTCACATTAAAGTACAAATTAGCGCAGAGTACACTTAAATGCGAATAACAAAGAGTTTGAGTTGACATGTTTAATTCAACACGCCTGAGGGCAGTCGGTTTGTTTATGCAAGCAGACATTACGGTTTTTCATAAGAAGAGATAAATGTGGGACAACAGGCAGAATAGGGGAAAGCTTCAACAGTAAAGCAGATATTTGTAGATAATCTGTTTATCACAACCCCAACCCCAATACACACCCTATAGGGACGATACTGTTTTGTCATGAATCGATTTTTAAAGAAATTACAGTATGCATTAATGTAGTCTTGGCATGGCAAGTTTATTAGTTGCACAATTAGTAGAGTAATCAGAAGTGCTTTACACGACAGAAAAAGATGTGTTAAAAATCACAAAACAATCAAATAAAAACATAAATAATCATTATACTTTAAAAGAGAAGACTGCAGATATAATTCTGCTCAGTCAGTCAGGCTATAAAGTCATTAAGTCATGCCTTTAAACCCGGGATCTCAAACTCAAATCAGAGCTGGTCGGGGCCAAAACAGAAACAGACTTGAAATGCACTAAAATACATTTTCCTTACCCATAAAATCTATATATAGGAGATTTTACATTTTTAAGGCATATTTTATAACTTATAAGCCACAAACTACCTTCAAACTATGCGTTTTAGTAATAAGCTCATGTTGAGATTTATTAAGTATTTTTTGGCCCTCTGATTACTGATGAGTGACCTGCACAAGCCTGCACGGTGGTTTAACTCTGGCTCTTGTATCAGTGAATTATCAAACCATCAGCTGCAGGAGTCATAAGCAAGTCCATGTATTTGCAACTTTAGGACGAGTGCCGTTTGTTGTCTGCGAGCAATGTATCGCTGCAGTGCTTTGTCGTGTTATTGAGGAGAGTTCCGAAAGAGACATGGGTGGGAGTGTCACATGCCCTCCCCGTGTGATTCACCTGCTCACGGATACCTCTCAACTCACTGCTCTAACTCTCTGTGAACGCAGCTGGTACTGGTGGCTTTAGTTTTATCATTGCGTGTATTTGCGATGACAAACCAAATCGTAATTCTACTTGGATCGAAAATTGGCTGCAAATAAAACATTTTGGAGAGTAATGTCCCACTTTGACACTCCCTCTGACCTGATTCTGAATCTCCTGCGCTCATATCCCACGTGTTCTCTGTCCATTTATTTGTTGAGTTGAAGAGTCTGTGGAGACGTGCACAGTATCCATGCTGGGTTTATCTGTCAGCACCGCACTCCAAGAGCATCAGGGGAGAGGCCGTGTAAACTCTAATGCTGCAGATCATTATGGTGTAATTAAGCTGTAGTTTTAACCGATTCTGTGCATTTTATCGGCGGGCCATTTATAATAGAAATTAAAAATGATCTCGGGGGCCACCAGAAATCGCCTTGAGGGCCCCGAGCCTGAGATACCGGCTTTAAACTCTTAATATTTGATTTTTTCTAAAACTCTGGCAAAAATGAATGAGAAATGTATGACAACTTGGATTATAATGGCTTGAAAACAGGTTGCCTTTTTCCACGAGTTGATACGCGTGTGAATTACGAGCTCCTTTATTTACTGACAAAAGCGGCCTTAAGTTCATATTTTAGTCATTCCTGGGTCGATTTATGTAAAATTAAAAGTGATAGAAAGATAAAACCCATCTCTGTTCGAATATAACAGCAGTAAGTCTGCTGTATTTGTCCTCTGTTTGCAAGGGACTACAGGCTTAACCCTTTCCTAGCTCACCAAAATGAGAACACAGTTGCAGTATCAAACCCTATCGGATGGAAACACCAGTATCGAAATATTCTGGGGTTTTTTTGGAAAATCGCCCCATCCCTAACACCCGCTGCTCTTTACTTAGTGCTTTGGGACTATCTTTGGTTATGATTGGAGAGTACAACAAAGCTTGAAGAACAGGTGGGTTAGAGGCGGCTCGAGAATATTTGCAAAGTGCTATTGACTGACTGACCATGCACAAGGTATAAGCTTTTATATGTGCGGATTAATTTAGGCTAAGCCCATTTTTTCAAACCAAGTAGTGGGCCGGGTTGGATTTTAACTTGGATGAGAGGGAGAGGTCAGAAAAAAAGCCGACCCGCATAACTAGTAGCACTTAGGCACATTGTCTGAGGTGGTACATTGTGTAAAAGCCTTTGATGGGAGAGAAAAACTAAACTCCTCTGTTACTATTCTCTTGAGATACAGTCCTATTTGTATTTGGCCTCAATGATATATGGCATTTGACCATGAACAGAGCAGGCCTCACATTTAATTTCCAATATAATTTTAACAAAATCAGTTCAGCAAATATTTGGATATCGCCAGTTGGTCCCACAGAAGACACAGGCAGATTTTACTAAGAAAGTTACCTGGCTTCCTCACACTCTCCATCTCTTGTGCGCTTGATTCTCGTGAGACAGCTATGTGAGATGAGAGCGCCCCCTGTCCTCTGCACCTGGACTCACAGCCCTGTCCTTTACTCTCTCATCAATAAGCTATTTCTCTGCCCCACTCTGTCGTTTGTCTGGCCGCCACAAACAATAGGAATCCATTTTATCGAGCAGAGCCCTGATTTTAGTTGGACGCCTTGGCTCTCGGTGGCCTGACAGTGACCAATGGAGCTCAGAGATACTGTCCTCTGTCCAATGTGCTTCAAGGAGAGCCACAAGAATGAGATTGTTAATTGCCAGTAGACTAAGTTGCACATTCTGCTTTTTATCACCTTTCCATCTCATCCAAAGACTTGTTGTTTAACTATCTCTGCTGGACTATGTCTGAACACTTCAATAATGTAATGATCACTTGGTTGCTGTTGTGGTCAAAACCCATTTACTTACCTAAATCTTATGTAACACTTGCTATAATTTATGTATATATTAAACTGCCACAAGAAGTGGATTAAAGATCAGAAGATATGTTCTCTCTTGGAGGAAAATGTAACAGTGCTCAATGAAAATGAAAAGTATGTGTGCTACCAAATTACCATGTGTTATTGAATAGTGTCAGCAGTAGATATAGTTCAAATGCACTTGAGTTTACAAATTTGCCACAAAAGATAAGATAAGAGTGATAAGAGTGTTCATTCAGCTTTTGCAATTCCACAGATTAAAATACTCGCAATGTCCCCACAGCACATAGAGTTCAATTAGTTATCAATTTTATCCCAGTTTTGATCCAGTTCTGATAATCGATAGTCCAATCAGGAAAAAAAAAAACAAGCAGTGTCCCACAGAGAGACAGACTGGAGTCTGTGATAGGTGGTAGCGAGCGAACAAACAAAAGAATTGGCTGCAGAGCCTCCTACCGCACACAAGTGTAGGACGTCACATAAGAGTTCACAGGCCACTTTTAAGCTGGGATGTAGGCTTTTGTCCAGCAGGTTGCCAGCAGCAGTCCCAATAAAACCTGGCCTGTACAAGAACATGCATGTATAAATAACTTGTGTACACAATAACAATAAATGCCTAAATAGCAATGATAATTGTAAACAGCTTGTGAATGTAACTTACAGATTTAATACCATAAATTCTGCAGCACCATCTTTTTGATAATAAAGGGTATAATGCTTTACCACAATTGCATATTATAAATATGAGGCATATAATTAAGATTAGGCATTGATTCAATCTTTGAATGAACCATATAATTAAACCATTAAACCATTAAACCATGGCCATTCATTCATTCAGTGACAGGTAGCCACATGAGCAAAATAGACATGTCAACAATAAGGCAAAGTAACTACTTAAAACATAAAGCAGCACTTTGGCATTAGGCATCATAGAATACAATTAGGCTGAGTGATACACGGATAAAACTGAGCTTGTATTAGCAAAGGATCATCACAGAAACACATTAGGAGCATCAAAATGCTAGCGCCGGTTAGCATTAGCAACAAACACAGTTGACACTCACCAAATCCTTAGTTTACTTTTGATCACGGTACACAATCAGTGTCTTTCAACGGCAGTGGATGCATCTACAAAGCTGAGAAGCACAACGTTTAAAAACGGTTTATATTAAATGTAAACAAGCGATCTAAAGGAGTTAATAAGTTACCTGCAGCTGCTAGCAGTCCTGCTGACTCCACGCACCTAACCATAGAACTATAATAAAACCTGGAAGATGAATCCAAGATGGCCGTCCTGTTTATCCCTATGGAGTGTGCTCATTGGCGCATGACCCCAAAAAAAGTTTCTTACTTCCGCATTTACTTCCTGATACGGAGGCTGACATCTTTGTTTTACTTCCTGATACAATGGCTGCCATCTTTGTTTTACTTCCTAAAACGGAGGCTGCCATCTTTGCTTTAGGGCACCACGTGACGACAATCCCCCACTTCATATAAAAACGATAATTTCTTTGATTTTTGAAACGGTAGAAAAGAACATTTCCTTCTATTTTATTTAAATACAGATAATAATTCAGTACTGTCTGCAATTATAATGAGCAATTTTAGAAAAAGGCTGGTTCCAAGAGGCTGCAGTACCTTGCACGGCCACAAATCAATCTGGGACCACAGACAGAGGGGGCGTACCTTATCCAGTTCATTTAATACATCCATGCACCTAACAAACAGTGGGCGCAGCACAAACTCTCGGGGGCTAACTCAAGGTCTCGCGAGATCACTGAAGACATGACTATAACAGCAGCAGTTAAACAGTCGTAAGGGAGAACGTATATTAAAAAATACAGCTAGGTTACCCTGATCAAGATATTTCTCAGGACAAAAAAAAAAAGGCTGAATTTAAGACAAACTCCAACTCACTGCTCTGTTTGTCCTTTAGAGCATATTTGAGACCCTTCTTTATTTATTGAAATGCCTTCAGTCATACAGTTACCAAAAGAACCAAAAATATTACCCCAACTGTGGTATTGCCTAGACTCTCCATTTCCCTTTGGCACTTCATAAAGACAAAAAACATAGCATGCCCATCATAGTTAATGATGTGTTAAGTGCTACATTGCAGAGTGAGGCTTTGACAGTGAGATGACAACTATTATACAACTATTGAATTTGCAGTTTTACATTTAGGCATACAATGTATTTTTACAATCTATTTTTGCTGGAAATTGGAATAATTTCTCCAGAGTAATCCATTGTTTTTGTTTTTGTCATTTGAAATAATGCATATTTCCTGTAAGTCAAGTTGACAGAAGGAAAAGAACATATTTTTCATGTCTTCCTCCACTTATTTAATTGTTCACCAATATTACCACCAATAATACAGTTTTATTGAAAATAGTTAGAGATTATGTAATTACCTTGGCATATTTCTACCATTACTTTTACTAAAGAAGACAAGATGATTATGCTTAATCTAAAAAAATACATAATTGTGTGAAACTTTACTGTATATGTTTACAGTATTTACTGTATACTGTTTCTGGAATATTTCTTGGCCATGACACAATTCATCATAAATTACTTGACCACAAATGACTTACTGTATCATCTAAAAGCACAAAGAACACCTTTCATCTCCAACACATTTGAAAATTGGAAACCAAGATTCATTGGCTTTTACACTATGTTCTGTGCCAGCTACAAGGAACATTTTGTCTAATCAATTCATTTTATCACTAAGAACAAACGTGACATTACCAGAGATATCTTCCTGGAAATAATTGACAAAGGGATAGAATTCACACTACAACTTTTGCTCCTTAACGCCCAAGCAAGCTTTTATTTATGAATTTTGTTCACTGACATTATAACTTTGATTCAATAATATGCAAGGTTTTTCAAAAGGCTTAACACCTGTAGTGAGACCAGTGTGATAGGTCGCTTCAGGTCCATGCTTTGCACTATTTTAGAGCTGCTGATTAAAGAAAAAAAAAAATTTAACAATGGAGGCAGGGCCGTTTCTAGCTGTGGGTCACTGTACAAGGTGCTTTTTGGGGGCACTATATTTGCCATAATTGTGAGACGTAAGATTGCTTCAATACATGCGACAACAATATGATATAATACTACAGAGAGTAATAAAACCAAAATAAACAAATCTGACGACCCTATACTTCATGTATCACAATTGGCCTTAAAATGTAATTGATTTATTTGAAACGGTACGACCAACCAGCGTTTAATTTGTCACCAAAATGACAGCATTACATTTTCCCACTATATACCTGTAATATACTGGACAAAACAACAGCATTTCAATGGGACAAATAAAGGTTCTCTTATCTTTAACTTTTTTGTAATAATTATGTATTTAACGTAATAGTCATCCATGAATTAATATTGTCATGACTCGCTTTACTTCCAGTTTAGTCCTGCGTCAGCCCTGTATGGTTAGTCATAGCCAGTTCGGTGTTGATTTGGTCCAGGTTTGCTTCTGTGTTAACTTGATTTAGCAGCTGGTTTGTTACCTCGGATCCAGAATCCAGCACTCTTCTTCAATTCTTTACAAAGAGTGAGGTCACCCTTCCTTCCGTCACAATTTGAGTCAAACTCGAGTCCTTGTAGTCTTTTTTATACAGGACTATGCGTGGCTCTAATTGGCTGACCAGAACAGTGACCAGACTGATATCTCTTTAAATATATAGCTATATAATTTTGGAATTTTGGATACCAATACTTACCGAAAATAAAACATTGGGTTGGAAAAAAATGTGTTAAGCTATTTTTGTTCCCTCCAAAAAGCCATCGCGCCTGCAGTTTGTGCTTTCTAGCACTGAGTGCTGTGGTGGTTGTTAACCTGAGCACAGATTAAGAGAGCGACAGTGTGAAATCTCACACAGCCCAGTGAGGAAACACTTCAATTACAAACAGCCCACGTTTGAAAAGGTCACTGTTTTCTGATAACACAATTACACTGATGACGCAGGCCAGACAACTGACCTTGTGTCAGACACATAGCAATATGTCTGTCCTTGCAGCAGAAGTGAGTTTCCATCACTTATACAACACACATTATTGAGCATTTGAAAGTTTTATGTGAGAAAAATAAATGAGAAATGAGTGATGGACAGAGTATTGAAATGTCAACACTTAAAGCTACACAATGCAAGGTTTCTGGTGGAGAGTTCGACTCAAATCAAATCAATATTTATTCATAAATAGTGCTGTCAATTGATAAAAAAAAAAAAAAAAGAATCAAATTAATCACACTTTTGAAACATTATTTAGACTAAACTATTTTAAATTATGTTTCCACATTTAAGAAAATTAAAAAATTATATTAATTTCACCAATGTAAATACATTCTCCTATTTCAGTACAGAGGGAGTGAGATTTAAAATGTTGTCATTGGTTGAGAAGAGTGTTTTGGGGTTATCTTTGTGGTTAATGATTATTTTGGAAAAATAATTGTTCCTTGTATTTCTGTGTATGTCCTTAAGTCATTGAATGATTGATGATTAATCGTTGTTTTGTCTATCCTTCTTTTCGACCACCCTTTACATTTTTTCTGCTCCTCATTTCTCCAAGGAAGAGTGGGTTTGATTTTTATATTTTTAGTTGGACTGCTAAAAACAATTGCATATATTCAGACGTTGCATACTGATCAAATAACACTATATTGGTGGCCTGAGTGGATTTACAGCTACTGTACCACCTCCCCTTCTACTACCACTTCTAATAGAAAATTCTATGTCTAACTAGGTGGGAGGCCTGAGTATAACTAGTGCATCTGCTCCCAGCCATGTTTCAGTTAAAAATAAACAGTCAAGTTTGTGGTCAGTGATAAGAGAGGGGACATTTATAAGAGCCATATTGATAGCGACCGGTCTCTTTTTAATATAATGGTGGGAATAGGAAAAATCATGTCCTGTCCCAGTTATTTGATGACGGCTGGTAGCATAGCATACATCATTTTATACAACACACATTTGATATTGGACCAACCAGTCTTTGTATTACTTAACATATAAAGATATAAAGATCAAAAATATAATCCCTTATTCAGTAGTTCCCAACCTTTTTTGTCTTGAGTGCCCCCTGAGCTTTGTCTTACACTCAGAGTACCACTTAAGTTTGAGGCAAATATAGGTTTATTGGTCACATATTATCAATTATTACAATTATATTTTAGTTTTAATTATATTTATGGTCCAAGAGTCTCAAAAAAGAGGTAAAATGTAAAACTAAGTACATTTCATGTTCTTTTAAAACCTGAAACCAACTGCTCATGTACCCTTTGGGGTCCCCGTACCCCTGGTTGGGAAACACTGCCTTACATAACATTCTGGACTGGACAGGAAATAAAGACTTGCTCAAATAAACAAGCATATATAGCACAGAGACACAAGGTCAGACACACATGCACTCCAATACAGTAAATTAAGTTCAGAAAGCTTCCATTCACTGTAGTTAAAAGCACACAACATCCTGACTGTGCTACAGGCTTATGCACTTGCCTGGTTTGTTCAGAGTTAGGCTGATATACTTATACGGAATCGTGTTAATTCATTTGCACTAAAAAAACAAAAACCTGATAAATATAAAAAGTATTAGAAGACATTTTTGCGGAAAACATTGCATACCTCAGTGGGCATATTTATATTTCCACTGGGGCTGGGAGAGCGATGCGTCTTGGCATTCTGCAAATGTCACAAGGGTAGTTTTCACAAATACAACCCGGCACCTTGGAGATTACATTTTATCAACATACAAATGAGCTGGGTTTGAGACTGAACTGGGCCCGCTGACAACACAGCCAGTGACCATGCCTAAGATGATAGGAAAAGGAGTGTGACATTGACTTGACGTGTTGTCCTGACTATATGAATGTGTGCCGTTAATACAGCCAGTGGCATCATGATTCAACAGTGGTTAAACATGGAAAAAAATACATTATTATTATTATTGATAGTGGGTTTAAGAATAAATACTGATTATGCACAGACAAAAGAGATTGTAAAGTAAATAGAAACAATCCCTGACCCACCACAGTGAAAAGAATAAGGCAAATCAAGTAGTACAATAATTGAGCACTAAATCCACTGCTTAAAAACAATACTATTCGTATCTTTATTAAGGGTATGCATTTAGTCGTGTATACATATTTATCAAGCTAAAAGCCCTAAGGTCATTTCATCTATAAAATCTCATTACTTCTTCTTTTTGTAGCATCTGGATAACCAGGTCGCTCTGTCCTTCATATTATGCCTTTGAATGAGTTATGAAACCCTTAATTATTTCCATACATAAATACTGTGAAGATGAAAGTGATACTCCCTTCCTTTCAGCTGTTCTGTGTAAGCTGCACCTCTTTTCAATCACACGCATTTACATAAGATGGGCCAATAGAAATTCAGTCATATGCATAGAAATAGGAGTCGCAAGAGAGGTGACCGGGGAGAAGCCTACCTGTGAAAATAGCTCAAGCACAAAGTAACATCAATATCTCATCTGTTAGCATAGTCGCTAAACAATTCTCTACAGGGACACAGTCAGGATCCAGTTTCCTATACACTCCCCACTTGTAGTTAAAAAATCAATACGTTAACTTCAGCAGTACCTGACCTTCAGCATCAGTATGGATCATCATCATTTCCCAGTGGTCACACTTTATGTATATTAAACCTTTTTGGCACTGTACTTTTTACAAATCATATACATACATTTCAAAGATTGTCTGTTTGATAAAAGAGCTTGTAATCTGTATGTCACTGCTCCACATGGTTTGACTTATGGTGATTTATGGTGTGTGAAATGTAACTTCACTTGTAAAGTTCCACTCCACCCTTGGCAAATATGTGAAAGGTCAGAAATAGTGGTAGTCGCGCTGAAAGGCAAACCTTTTAATGATCAGTTGACCGAGCAAGGCATTTATAACAAAGGGATGTAAAAAAATAAATAAAAATAATCTGCATCTGCATTTCCTCGTCTGATTGGTAACAATTCGGTCTAGGGATATTTTTGCAAATAAGTGAAAGAGTAGCCTTAATTGTGTTGAGTAGAGTTCAAAGATGTTCATACAGATGGTTCAAGTAAAAAAAACAAAAAACATTACATTATCTGTTGGGGATCTGCAAGGTACAAGCATGAACCACATGGGAACAGGAAGCACTTTATTCTATTGACAGATACATGGCTTTTCCTTTACAATAACAAAAATGAGGCTGAACCATTTGAAGTCATGTTATGCTATTTCTTTGTCCACACTTTGCTAAATCTGAAATAAATATTATACATTTTAAACTCAATCTCTCTCAGATACCCAGGCAATTTGTTTTTGAGAAACTATTTGGGAGAAATTAAATTTTGGTGCGTAAATCTAAATCTCATCTGATTTAATTGCTTTATTTCCTGCTTGTTGCATTCCAAATAAGCCCCAAACTATGCAGGGGTGAAGAGGCTGTGGGAAACAGAATGTGGATGTGCACCAACATAACAATACATTCATATTGGTAGTCTCTGCATGGGATCATAATCTTTCCATGTATAAGGATATTTCAATTGACAGATTAATAGTTTGAGTTTGGGAGAAAAAATAAAATAAAGACAGAAAAATAGGTAGAACAAAGTGGGTCTGTTTGCACAACTCTGCGCAGAGATTCAAGGTCAAGAACACTCGAGGTGACAGGATGAATGGTTGGATGGAGTTTGGTTCTGAAGGAGGTGGGTTCACATAAAGAGGAGAACACAGACAGCTCACAGGGAGAGCACAGGCACAACACACAGCAGGGTTTATCACTTGTGGCAGTGGAAACGCTTGAAGGAAGTTTATACAATCCAACCTGTAAAGAAGAGCTTTATGCAATCAATTTTACACAATTAAAATAAATGATTAAAAATGGATTTGATCAATTATGATCATTTTATTTAATTGTTCTGTTGACAATAATTACCACACAATGGTGCCACAATAGCGGCGTACCATTCAGGTATGACGCTATTGTCCTTTAAATACTGGTACTAAATCTTTGCACTGACAGTGATGTGGCACTGTTACTTTCCACTCTTGAGGAACTGATGGTTTTCATCTGTTTGCCGGCATAGCGTGCACCATTCTCTCATTACTGTCACTTCTTTTCACATCCACCTGAACTCTTTTTTCCCTCAATTGAGAAGAGAACAAACCTGTTTTCTTTGACATTTCAGTGTGCGCCCCTCGGGCCTGCAATAAGAGATAAACAGCTCAGATTATGTATTATTTGTTTTATCATGAAGCCTGTTGACGTTTTATTTATCAATGAACATGTAATTGTGGACTGACGAAAATTCTCAATGCCAGGTTACTTTTGCAGAGTAACCAGGCAGCAAGGGACTGGCTCAATTGTTTTCTAAATGGCTCTCCAAAGAATGGATAGTCAATTTATTTTCAATTTGAGGCTTCTATTCCTGTGCAGAGAATGTCTATTCAACACCACAGTCTATAGTGCTGGTTTTATACAGTCAGCTCTGTGTGTTCTCAATGGGTGGTGGTGGTCAATGGTCTGGCTCTTGCTCTTGCTCTTTCTCCACTGATGCAGGAGGCAATCAAGAAATGCTCGCAATCTGTCTTCAAGTATTGCACAAGCGCGACTAAAAGTGATACTGTGGTACCACTTAAAACCTTACAAGAGTGAGCATGTTGAGTTGTAGGAGTGGTCTTGCGAGGGGTGGGCATGGATCTTTGGATCGTTCCATCAACTGACAAGCTGGTGAGAAGAACTTGCAAAACCTGGCTCAGGGGCACTAAAGGAGACTTATATTGGGGCCAACCTGAACCTTCTTCTCTTGCATTGAGGGAAAGTGATATATGCAACATGAGATGCGTTGCCTGTGGTGGGTACATGGTCAGTGAACACTAGTCCAGAGAGATCAGCTAAAACGCTATTAAGGGAAATTCCCAAGGCTGATGAAACATTGTATATTTTATTGACTAGGCATTCATTGTAACTCCGAACTGTGTTGCAGATTAGTTCACCGTCAATGGCATCATCCAGTGCCTGGGGCTCCCTCACATGAGGCGGATGGTTTGTAGGTTTTTCATCAGCATCCATCACATTCCTACAATAGAAGAGGGTTTGGGCTGGCCTCCAACTATACTGTGGGTAATCTCCAGCTCCAACAGGGAGTGCACCTGAATTAAGACTTGCACAACTCGCAGCAACTGAGTTATGCCTCTCTATCTAAACACACCTAATGCTTCATTGCCAACCTATTTATGTGTAATGCCTCCTTCTGGCTTATAGGTAACGTCCTTGCTACAGTTTATTTAATTTAACAGTATATTAAATAACCCTTACATTCAAGAACTGTAAATAAAAACAAAGATACAAAATTCAAAATCTATGCCCCTCTGAACTATATAGTGTAGAAATGCCGTTGATAGGCTGGCTTTTTTTCTCGAATATCAGGGAAATATTCATGTTATATTATTGCAAAAGAAATAAGTATCACTCAAGCTGAAAAAGCGTTTCTGTTCTGTTCTTGGTGGATAAAGTAGCGCGCGCCTGCTACATTCACATGTTGCAAGTGCAGATGGCAAACAGGATGAGTCCAACTTAAGAGCCATTAAGAGTCATTTTTAGGTTTAACATTGCACTGCACACTGTAATGTCAATTTAAAAGCAGAAAAGTAAAGTACACCAGTGGGGATTTTCACTTGTAATTACAAAGCATTCCAAATTAAATCCCTGTGCATTTGCTTTGCTGTGACAACATTTGATAAAATGTTGCAGATAACACATCCTAAACATATTGATCTCTTTCTCTTTACAATGTGACTTTCCCATATTTCCATACTACAAATGTCCCCTAAGCAAGTGTCCTCAATCCATCGCTCATCCATCTCAGCCATCATATCATCTATTAAAGTGCCTACCCCAGGGGTACATGCCACGGTCCCTCCTTATTTCTAACTTAAACTCAATAATGAATTATTGCTGCTGTGTCACAATGGGAAACTGTTTACATTTAATCAATATCCAAATAATTAGTGGGAATTATCTGTTTGCTGACTGTGTAATGAGAGATGAAGCTGGGGGAATTATACAACATAACCTTTGAGTACAGGGCTAAAAATAAATGGTTATGGAGAGATGTTTTGCACAGTAAGGCAGTGGAAAAAGTGTCATATTCAGTCCTCATCAAAAACATTCATAAAGTTGCATGTTGTGTGTAAATTGTTTATGCATATTTATTGTATCTGCCTCTCCAGAGCTACAAATGTTCACCCTGGTACACATACATTTTGATCTATTAAGCTCCATGTTTATTATCGACCATAAAACTTCAACAGACACATTCTGATCATTTCAGATGTGAACTATTCTAAGAAATAAATCATGACATGAAAGATCCATTGGTATTTTCCAGAAATATATATAATTTTAATTTATGCGGTATCTTAGATCCAGAAGATCAAAAAGCCAGCATATTGTATAATGTAGAATGATTTTTCACTAGTTGATTATGTGGTTAGAAAACGCAGTCAGAGAACGGTACAATGTCCCAAAAGTAAGTATTTCTGCAAGAAGCTTGAGTCAGAAAAACAAAACATGTGCATAATGTCAAAAACGTGCCAAATGTCCATTGAGAGATTAGCAAAAACCATACAAGAGCTGCCAAGTCACCAGGGCATTTATCACACAGAGTTCAAATACTCTTGAATGAATGCATAGTTTAGTATTTAGCGTCTTAAAATCTCAATTGTTTTCTTAATGGAACACAGACGAGCTCATTAGTCATTCCCTCACCTCAGATTAAAAACATTTTGTGCTTCATTCACTGATTGTGCACCAATCCATGATGTTTTTCACTCCCCTGAGATACTGTTTCATTCATTTTTTTTGTAAGAAACCATATTTGTTTTGATACTGGCGGACACTCATTGGCTAATCCCATCTGTCAATCACACCTATCAGAACTCCAGGAGATAACCTTAACCCAAACACTGTAAAGTATTGGAGAAGTGAGTATTTTGGCAAGCCAGACAACAAGAACTTTTCACTGAAACCCCAATTTATCTTTAAATATTGCATTTAAAACAAAATAAAAAGAAGTGCAGCACATTTTCGTACCAGTTGGTTTTATTATGTCAATGCACACTTTAGAAGCAAAAAAAGCCTTGGCATCCTGCAAAGAAAACCAACATTTGAACAATACAAGTCATTCGCTTGAGCCCGTATCCTCCAGTCACCGAATGGACTGCATGTTACATATTATTGCAATGGGTCACTTTTGTTAAAACTTATCAGCAAAAAAATAATTGAGCAAAAAATAAACTTTGTGGTTACATAAAATATGGGTCATTTCATTGTTGTATAGTGGAAGGTACATTTCCATATGCAAACACACACAATAAAATAAAACAATTGAAATATGTGACCCAGAACAAAAAGGTGTACATAAATGAATCAAACTTCTAAGCTAAGGGTATTCAAATCACAAAAGACTAATCATTTGTTGGTTCATTCTAATACTATTTGAGGCTGTATCAAAAACTTTGTAAAAAATTAGGAGATTTATTGTTGATAATTTCCAGTGATTATATAAGATGAGCTTTTAATAAAAGTCATTTTAATGATCAGTCATTTTTGTTGCTTCATTATCCATCTGAGACATATGGCACAAAATAGAACTTGGGTAACTGGAGAGAAGAATTACCTCAGTAGATAAAATACAAAGTACAAAAATAAAATCATATTCCAAAATAAACTGTAGGGCTTTTGTTTTCAAATATGTACATTTTTGGTGCCACTTTGCTACGGTATGGATCTGGCAATGCAAGCCAATTGCTGTTGTACTGACCCAATCGTTTTATTGTTAAATAATTTTTCATATGGTTAAAATAATTTCAAAATGCATAACTTTGATTCTTCACACTGAAATACACAACTAATAAGTTAGAGATAATTTATTACTTTAGCCTTATTATCAGTCAAATGAAACAACTTAGCTTATAGCTTTGAGTATCCCTCTAGCAAGGCTAATAGTTGAAGCCATGATTGTGTAAGCTCCTGCAGGTTATTTTAGTGAGGCAATCCTTTCCTTCAGGCTTTCCTCTCCTCAAAACAAAGATAATTCTACCTGATGATCATCCATATACAGTGAGGAAAAAAAAAGACAAACAAAACAATAAAACAAACTAATTATTTATTTATTCAATTCTAAAATCTTCTTAGGCTATCTTATTATTCTCATCAATACTAGACATTGCGAATAAAGACAGAAAGAGATAAGTGTTAAAAGGCAAACCATATTGAATTGGATAAAACACAAGCTCATTCATCCACCCACACTCACAGGGCTCCCATTCTTTTGTCTTCTAGAGTTATTTGAGATCAGTGTGTAACTTTTTCTTTATTTTTGCCAAACTTATTTGTCCATAATATATATATTAAAAAAAAAAAAAAAGACATGACAGATTGCCTGTAGTCTGATGGCAGTTCACTGTCTTCTCAGATGAATCAAAAGCAAGACAAAAGAACAGTTGTTAGGCAAAATGATTCAGCTGAGACAAAAAACAAAAAAAAGTTAAACCCTATAATAAAATCACTGTATCCAAATCAGAAGAAAAGTAATCAAATGCTGGGAAGGGAGAGCACACCTCCCCTTTGACCAAAACTGGTCTAGAATCGGAAATCCAATGTGACAAGCAGTTGTTTGTCTTAGGCCACAATAAAAGCCGGGCTACCACTAAAAAAGTAGTCCATCCCAGCTGTTTCAAGCAAACATCCCCTCATTAGACTTGAAAATCCCCACCCAAGTCCCTGACTAGAGACCCCTAGAGTTGTTTTGTACTTTAGCACCTCTTGTCATTCCTCCGAGAAAATGTCCTGACAGATAACACCAGAAAGGAAACCGTCACAGTTCTTCAGGCATCCACTCCCTCCACCCTACCATGGGGAGGGATGTACAAGTCTTAGGGCGGTACGTATGGAGGTGGGGATCTGTAGGGGGTCATGTTCTTGGGACGGGAGCCCTTTCCTTCCATTGGTGTAGAGAAGGGAGGTGGAGGCTGGTAGGGTGGTGCATTGGGATCCTCGTCCCGCAAAGCTGTATACTCCCCCAGCAGTTCTTGGTTTAGAGGAGTTGTCTCTGGGGTGGCCATGTTGGGGTATTCAGGGGGTGGTAGTGGGGGCTTTTCTTCTTGGAGAATCAGAGGCATACTTGAAGATGGAGGAGGTTTGGAATCGTCCAGTTCATCTGCAAAAATTATAGGCACGCCTTTCTTAATGAAGGTAGCCTGATCCTCAATAGTCAGCTTGCCCTTTCTTTTCTTTCTGTAGCATATCATGGCAATGATACCCGCAATAAGCAAGATCGCTGCCACCACCACTGCAGGGATGACTGTGTGCAAATAGACATCATCTGTGCTTTGGCGGCCTGTTCCCAAAGCGGGTGTGACGGCTGGTGGCTCTGGTATATCAATCTCTCCTGGAGGAATAAAGGAATGTGTTCTGCAGCTGGCTCGGCCCTTCACTGTCACATCCAACGGTCTGAATTCAGGCTCCATGGCGTAACGGAAGGTCTGTGACGGCCTCCCATCTGCACTAGCCAGGGTCCGGCTCATGGCTATAAGCTGCTCCTTGGGACATGGGTGCTGTGGGAGGCTAGTGTTTGTCCATTCAACAACAATAGATCCTTTGCTTATGTTCCTGATACTCACAGTACTGCTGTTGCGGTCTCCCAGTGCATATGCCAGCTTCTTGACCAATAGGATTTTCTTATGAATGTCATTAGTTATAGAATGTGGCTCACCATCAAACCGGGCAGTAAATATGACTGGAGTTTTGTCATTAGTAGGCCAGCGATTTACACGTACTTCAAAAGCATCAATAGCATTGAGACCACCCTTATCTGTCGCCTGCATAAAGTATTCATGTTTTCCAACATGTTTAACATCAGGAATACCATAAAGAAGTTGACTGGTGGTATTAAACTGAATCCATGAACCTTCTCCAACAACCTCATTGTGATTCTGTCTCAGGGACAGGCGCAGCTTGTCTGTTGTACCATCTTGATTATCAAAGAAAGTATCGGAAGGAATCTTGACCTCAAAATAGGTTCCAACCAGTGCGTTTACCTGGTCTATTGGGTTCCGCAATTCAGGTTTCTCATTGAAAGGATCGGGGATGACGCCTGGAGATGGTGTGCTCGGTGGTTTAGCAGTAGTGATCTTTGGTTCTTTTGGTAATGGGGTTGTTTTGGGCTTTTTGGGTTTTCTTGTAGGTCTACGGGTAGGTGAGGGTGTAGCAGTGGGTTGCACAAAAGGAGGCCTGGTCATAGTGGGCTGGATAGATATAGAACTGGTGGTCTCCATAACTTTTGTTGGAGGAGGAATTCCCTGTGTAGGAGTATGGGCAATGGGGTCACGGAATCTGATGGTGGGTTTGCCAGGGAGAGGAACAGGGCCTCTTACAGGAGGGGCAGCACTTTCAGTCGGTGCAGCAATTGAAGGTGAGGAGAGAGTTGGCACAATTCTCACAGGCGGGGGCTCTACTGCAGTTGTTGGGGGCAGAACAGCAAGAACAGGTGTCGGAGTGTTGTTTAATTGCCTCCTCACACGTTTGGGGATATGAGGTTTCTTGTTGGCAATGTGCCAACCAACGACAGGGTAGCCGAGTTTAGCTGACATTGTACCCTCTTTTGAAGGGCCTTGGACACTGTCAATGTTTGGGATATTGCTTTGGTCCAATGAGCAGCCAAGTTTCCAGGACAACAGGGCTCCATTCTCCACAACCTGAAGAAATAACAACATATAAACCAAATGATTTAATATTGTAATTAAAAAGGTATAACATCAAAAGGTCTGTCATTTGGGTTACAATAAATAATCAAATGTTTTTTGAAGGTAAGCTGACTATGCAGGTGTAAGGTAATTGCTAAATAGTAGCTTTATAGCTGAAATTTCACTCACCTTCTTGGCATTACCAGGACCAGCCATGAATGCAGTCATATCAAACAGCCTATTGTTGACCACTGGGAGAATCTTCATGTGCTGAAGCTCCACTCCTGAGAATTTCCTCATATTATTCAGCAGGGCTACTCTCTCTGCTGAGTTCATTTTGGTCAAATCTGCATCAAGAATGACTGTCAGGACGGTAACAGGATCCTCATTGTTACATGAGAATGGTTGAACTTCCTCTTGAGTGGATGCTACTTGAACTGATTCAGTGTCCATATGGTCTTCTGGATGTACCACAATAGAAAACACTTCTGATGAAGAAGAGGACTGTTTGTCGTCTGCGATGGACACAGATATGTAATGGACTCCTTTGTCCTCCTCCAGTGGCAAACCCTGCAGGATTCTGCTGTGGGCATCCCAGTGCAACCACTCAGGAAGGGAGTCTTTACCCATCTCAGTGATCTGCAACACAGAGAAAAAATACATTATCATTTTCTTCATCATGATTATTTTTCTTCATCACTGTCATTGTCATTGTAATGGGAAAGAAAATTAACAAACTAAAATTATATTGTATACATATACAAAATACACCATTAAGGATACCAGCCCTAAATATACAGAAATTGAATTACTTGGCAAAGTGTGTGACTGGGGACATCCCTTTAATACTAGCCTCAGAAATAGATCAAATGGGAGTGACAATAACAGTCTACACATAAATCCAAAATAAAGAACTAATATACGCTACCCTCCTCAGAACCTACCAGATAATTTTGCAACTAATAAATCCTTGTTGATAAATTATGCAGAGGCAGAGCTCCCTAGACACATCATTAATGCTCTAACCAGCACATGAGGCAGAGCTGGGGCAAACAAACACAAGACACGAGTACACAAAAACCACATACATTTAAGCAGACTATACCACACATGGACAAAAGATATGCTAGCGATTATTTACTGTGTATTGTGTGGGCATTAAAAAGTAAACAAACACTTACAAATAAAAAGATAATAATTTCTAGTTGGACCTCTTTTTAACTTGTCAGGACTGACAATAATTCAGACCAACTACACATTTTTAGACCAGTGAAAACCAGAACACCAAGAGGAAGCCTACACATGCCAGCTTAACAGTGGACACAAAATATAATTGTGTAAACAATAAGGCGAAACAAATATAGGTACAGCTTTGGTACTTCCAACTATTATTTAAAGCAGAACTAACTAACTTCAGTGACAAAGCTCCCCCTGCAGCTCTTGTGAAAAAAAAAAAAATATATATATATATATATATATATATATATATATATATATATATATAAAGAGAGCCAAGGTTTCTCAGAATAGTCGTCTTCGGGTCATCGTCAGGAAAGTTGTTAGGATGGTTTTCAGAGGGCTTAAAACAGCCCGAAAATACATTTGAAACCACCACTGGAACTTACAAAGACATTTATTAAGATAAAAATGTTACTTATTTCTACTTTAACACTTTCTCAAGGTTCCAAAGGCATCTATATACAGTCCCGATCAAAAGAATAAAAGGCGAAAGTCGCATTTTTCACAGCTGGATCTTAGGATCTTAACAAGGTTCCAACTTGAGCTTCAATATGCAAAAAGAAATAGGAGTGAGATATATATATCTATTAAAAAAAAAGTCTGAGTAAACATTTTATTGAACACAACAATTAAACTGAAATGGACTGTTCTGCTGCTGATCAAAAGTTTAGGACCACATGCCTTTAGAACAGACCTGGGCATTGTACATCCCCCGGGCCACATATGGCCCTATGGCTGACTTTGACCGGCCCGATTAAGACAATTTGGAATTCTAAAATAAACATATTAGGCATTTCAGTCTGAGACTTGTTGATAGAATGATTGGGCAAATCAGCTAAAAAGGTTACTGACCAGATCAAAGCAAATCCGAATCTCAAAATACTTTGTAAAGCAACAGTTTTGAACAGGCGCTCGCAGGACACCCTCTGCCAGTGCGGAGTGAACAGTGCAGTAGTAAGCAGAGGAGTTATTAAGCTACAATGCAGCAAATGCTACACCATGACAAAATTAGGCTGACGAAGACAAGGGGACAGCTTTTACTCCAAACTGACATGTTCCAGGGCGGAACTGTTACGATTGAAGAACTTTTAAAACAAAACCAAAACAGCTGTTCTTTACAGTCCTTTGGTAGGTCTATAGAGCGGACAGTCTGAGTGTAAGCATGGACGAGGTGTTAATAGAGTCACACCGGAAAAGCGCACGCCTGCACACTGAAAACACGTGCTACACACAGGTTTCTGCTCTGAGACAGAGAGAAGCACCACTGCTGTAAGCTTTGAGTAGATATCGATGTAAACCCTCATTCGTCCAGGTGTGGTCCATCGTAGAAAGGGTTTCAGAGGTTGTCATCCGGAGCTGGTATAGGAACTTAAGTTCCCATACCAGCTCTCTGATTGACAATGACTTTTGGATAAAAGTCGAAACGTCTCGATCTTTAAACGGCGTCCGGATGACAACCTCTGAAACCCTTTCTACTTTGAGTAGATGGACAAAAGCGCAGAGAAATGACGCCTCCTCTCTTACAAAAAACTTCTGCTAAACTCCTTAAAAACCTCCCTCACACCCGTTCTTCCTGTCCTCACAGCCTTGCGTGATCAGCAAACACGACTCTGGTGTAAAGGGGCAAAAAAGCAATTAAAAGCCCTTGTAAAGAGTGCAGGGTTATTTTTTTATTGGATAAATTACATTTTTTGTAAAGTAACATCACCTTTTCATTGCCTAGTCATAACATGTAGTCTTATCAGCTTGTCAAAACTATATTATTTACTGTTTTTTGAATTTAAAAAAATACAATTAATATTATGCCGTTATTGGTGCCGACTGCAGCCCAATAACCATCAGACACATCTGACACTGAAGGGCTTTAAAAAAAAAAAAAAAAATAAGCCTTCAAAGGCCTCGTCTCCTTGAATGTCACAGGACAGCCTCTTGAGCTTTGCAAGAGAGCACCAAACATGGGAAAGATGGAAGAATGTTTTATTCTCTGATAAGAAAAAATTTAACCTTGATGGTCCTGATGGTTTGCACCATTACTGAGACAACAAGCAGATCCACCTGAGATGTTTTCTACGCGCCACAGGGAGGGGGCGCCATAATAATCAGGTGCTTTTTCCTTCAGTGGAACAATGGAGCTTCAGGTGGTGCAGGGGCAAATAGCTGCGGGCTCTGTGCAGATGTTGCATAGAGCATCCCTCATGGCTGAGGCCCTCGTCTGTGTTGCATGTTCCCCTGTTTCAAAATGCAATTGAGAACCTTTAGGGCTGGGTGGCAAAGGAAGTTTACAAAAATGCACCATAGTTCCAGACAGTAGATGCCCTTCGTGAGGCCGTCTTCACCATTTTGAGAAATGTTCCCTCTCACCTCCTGGAAACGCTTGCATCAAGCATGCCATAACCAATTTATGTGTACAACAATAATGGTGGCGCTACTCATTATTGAGTTTGGGACTTTGATTTCTGTTCGAGGGGGCTTCGAGGTTGTGTGTGGTCCTAGACAACCTATTTCAGTTTAATTGTTTTCAATAAAATGTTAGCAAAAATTTTTTTGGTCTCACTCCCATTTGCTTTTTGAAGCTCTACTTGGAACCTTGTAACGATCCCACCATGCAAAATGTGCCATTTATTCAACTGGTCTTAAACTTTTGATCGGGGCTGTACTATCTGTGTTTTGCAGAAGGTCAGGGCTAAAACTTCCTAGCTGAAGTAATTAAAAAATAATAATAATTAAAACATCATCAGGCACTGAAGCTGGAATTGGTCCAAGAAAATAAAAAATTACACAAAAAACACAGACACCGTAGCCATGGAAAATCTTCACAGTGACATAAGGCTTTTCAGGTAATACAAAGTGATATCAGACTTAAGAAACCTCACAGTGCACATTTAAGTAGCTTAATTTTTAGGCTTTGATATATAATACCTACATTAATTCTACATAGTTTGTTTCTCTTTATCCTTTCTTCTCATGTCACCTAACTCCTCCTCTGCACCATGGAGCCTTTAGTTCTGCTGCCACTGCTTTGAAATGTCATTATCAGAATATGACAAGCCTTTTTTCTCAAAGATAAAAGCTTATTTCTGGTTTTGGCGCTGTCAGGGAGATATCTCATACTTTGCTCAGAATATTAAATCCATGTTTGAAAATGATCACGGCATCATTTACACTTAACTCAGAGTAAGCGATAATAAATTATCAAAAACATGCTCCACTGCCTCTTCTGGCATTTAGGCAATTTGGTCATTTAATTAAATTTGTCATCTAATGTAGAGACAATGTGCCACTGTAAAGGGATAATTTTACACTCTTTGTCAGTACATAATCATTGATTTATAAAAATATGACCTCCTTTGTGCTTTTTAAAATGTATTTGTCAACACGTGTCATTGCTCTCAGATATGTAATGGTTTGCCTCTTGACACAGCAAATTAAATCAGAGAAGGCACAATAAAAGGACACATAGGTTGCCTGGCAGTAATCTCATCATGACTTAATTGCCCGGTAAATTACCAAAGGGTATCTGGAACACACAAGGAGGATGACTTAACGAGTGATCACCAGTTATTTTGGCAATTAAACATGGGTGGCGGACAGGGGTAGGTTGTGTGTTAATAGTTTCTAATTCCCAGGCAGCAAAAGGTGAAACTGCTACATGCCAAGTGCAGACAATAGAAGGATTAGTTTTAACACCATATTTCTTGGCACAAGATGAAAGGCATGATTTTACAAAAATGGGTGAACCAACAGAGAGATGCATAGATTGTGGAGAAGGGTACTTCCACAAAGAGGCATTGTTGAGTTTTTTTTCCTTTGGCTCAGACTGAATGCATAATTTTACATGAACACAATTACGATATGTGTAGATTTTTGTTGTTTGTATGTGCTATCAGCAAGGACAGTTTAAATAGCAGAATATGAAAATGTACTTCATGTCTTGAAGAAAAATCTTACGAGTTATTTGGTATTTTGTCATGGTCTTTTGGGAGAAACACACACTCTTCTTAAAAGCTTCTCTGTACTTGGGCAAAATGTTATCCAGGTATTCCTGATGTCAAGACAATCTCCAGTAGTATAAAAAGTATAAAAAGATACATGCTGAACGTCTGACACGACAGAAAGAAACTATACTTTCAAGGAAAGATTTGGTTTGATAATAATGTAATAGCTTAAATCTCTTTACGATAACGCATGTCATAGTCACCATTGAACGAGAAGATTTTGACATCAGAGATTACTTTGATTTGCCTTTTCATTAAGTACAATAAATGTTAATATGAGTTCTCCACTCAAAGAAGCAGTCGGAACATAGTTTACCCCTCCAACCAAAGACAGCTAATTAAAACACAAAGAAATGATAATCTCATCAAAGTAAGGACCCGTTTGATCATCTTTTTACAGCAGCACTCACACACACATAAGTGCTAAGGCACCATGACAATCAAAGGCCTAAGCTACTGTGATGGGCGCAAACCAGCATGTTTTTATGAGCGACAGGCATGAAATATTATGTGACATTATCGCACATCACTGGCCTCATCTTTTTCATTTTACTCTGTCGCCACTCTGCCGCCTCAGCTTTTTTGTTTAGAGTTACAGTCCCAGATAGAAGGGGGGGTGGATCTGCAATTTCGAGTTATGCATACTAGACTTTTAAGGGATTTAAGTAGTTTGTATTCAAAGGGTTAGGGTTAACAACAGTTTTAGATTCTCATGACAAATGTAGCAAAAGTAACAGCTGCAACTGAATCATTATTCTACCAGGGATGATCAAAATTGCAATTTTCTTAGCCCAATTCTTAAGTTGTTTTTTTTTTTTTTTTTACTAAGGCTGTATTCTAAAAAAAAAAAAAAAAATCCAATTTCATCCCAGATCACACACAAAGGCTGGGTACTCCTCTGGTTAAAGGAGACATTTCATAGCTGGTCAAATGGCAACATGACTACACTCTACACAAAAATATTATCAAATTATGTCAAGAAATCACTTCTGAAATAAAACCAAATTATTTTTTTTTGTTTATTCTCTTGTTAAAAACTTTGACATGAAATCAGCTGTGGTTTATTCACAGCAATGCAACTTGGACAGAAACCGTCCATTTATCCCCACTTTCAAATGTTCTCGTGAGCCTTGAACACTCCTGACCCTGCACTTCTGAACCCATCTCAGTGCCGCCGTTATACCTACCATGACACTTTACACTGACACTTGTTTCATCTCTAGGGATTTTCAATAGAAAAGCTGTTTTGTAAAAGAAAAACACCAGCAACGGAAGCCGAATATGTAGAGGAGCGACGGAGACGAAGACGCAGAAGTGTATGCACGAGATGAAAGAGAGGTCAAGCAAGAGGAACGGGCACCAACCAAATCTCCCCGCAGCAATATGATGAGGCATGGAGTGTGTCTGCGGTCGTGGGAAGAAAGCCGATTATTGTAGCAGCGCGGGGGGACATGAAGAAAGGTGGCTATTGTTAACAGGGACCGGGCTGACAGCTCCACTGATAAGCCTCATATTGGCAGACGACGGGATGAGGAGGACGAGATGGGGCATGCTGGGATATGGGAGAACGGATAAGAAGCTTGATGTGGAGGAAGTGAAGATATATGGGCCGATGGGAGAGGGCAGCTGGGAGGGAGCAGGGAAGCAACGTAATGAGAAAAAATAGAACCAGGCTACGGCAGGAAGGGAACAGGCAACGCTTTTTTTTTTGGGGGGGAGGAAGAACATGAGAGGGCGCATGGGGAATTGGCGTAGTCGAGGTAGTGGAAAAAAGGAGCAATGGGCAGGATGGATGCTGGAGTTATAGTAGCGCAGGAGCCGGGTGGGGGGCTTGAGGGTGGCCAAGAAGCAGGCGGATGTTTACGAGGGGAAATCCATCTTACAGCCCATTTTCTACCGTTAAAAATTCATTTGCGGCACCAGGAACACAGCAAGCACATTCACACTCTTAACAGTGCAATCTAGGAATTCAGATTCCGTGCGCCAGCCTGGCAAATACCAACTTATCAACCAAACACAACAATTGCTGACTGTTAAAGTTGCACCTAATATTCAAAGTGCATACAACTATTTACTTCCATATGCCCAAATGAGCAACAACTAACTTTTAGTCAAATATTGCACTTGAAAGCGATACTGACAATATGTAATAAAAACTGAAGACGAACAAACTCCAGTAATTCCTCATCTTATTTCCTCAATATAAGTAGCTCTGCAGAGACATACTGAACAGTGGAAAGAAGAAAAAAAATAGTTCTTCTGAATCTAACCTATAAAACAAGATCGTCATATCTATAAATCAAGATATATTCAACAAAATGACTTTATCATCACAAAAGATGTTCAATATTTTACTTCAGATATCTTCTTGGTTATACTACTATGAGAGTCTTGTGTGAAGAAATAAAAATGCATACTTCACATTCCCATTAACGTTGTTCTCTTTAAGTCATCTTTAAGTCATTATAAAGGTCATTATTAATATTTCATACATAGAAACACAAAAAAGCTTTTGTTTTAAGGGAAAAAGTTTCTCTAAGTTATAGGTTTATTGATTCAAAAGCTGCTTGTGAATGGAAAGGGTAAATGTTCCACTATGGGTCTGCACTATTAAACTCAACACACATTTTGTTCCCAGTTCCTGAACCATTAATCACATATGGAATACATTTAGGTCTGTGGGATGAACAAAAATATTTCAGTGTCCAATGTGGAAGTGTTCAAATGCCCAGTGCGGAAACAGAAAACGATAATGAATGCAGAAACATATGACATCCACGACTATAAGTAGCATGTCCCAACAATTCAGGTGGGCAAAATACACATAATATTGTGAATAGTTCTGAAGTTAAGCAAATGTATAATATTGAGTATATTGTTTTTATATTTATATTATACATAAAATAAATATATACTGCAAAAAGAGCTGATGAAAAATTAAAATGAATATGTTGAAACTTCCAAACAGGGAATTAAGTGATATTTCACATTTGTCTACTTTAACCTCAACCACTACATTCAAAGTTATGTTTCAGCACACATCTGTTGGATTTACATAGTATCTTTTAAATAGGGTTTTTTTATACACCAAATATAAGTTATTCATTTTGTCACTGTTGCCTGACACCACTCCAATATATGCATAAAAGATCCGATCAGCATTTTTTTGGATGAAGAATGAGAGAGTACTATGTAGCACATAGAAGCTGCTCCTGGTGTGACTCCAGCTGTGTGGGTGAAAGCAATGAGCATGAATCAAAAAGCATCAGCGTGTGTGTTTGAAAGGCAGAGATAGTGAGTAATTCTGGTCAGGGCCGCAGTATTAGTCAGAGCTAATGTTAAAATCTGCAGAAAACCCACCACATGCTGGGATACAGATAACACGCTCATACTAATAATATTCCAATCAAAAACAAACATCTAGGGTCTGTTCTTGAGCACAGCTAGTAAGCAATATGACTAGTTTTTAGCTGCAAAGTTTTATGTGCTGTCTTTTTCTTACGTTTCACCTTGTGGAAATACAAACTAATGGCAAAATGTTTGACCAAGTACCACTGCTGATTAATCAATCACTGATCCAACATCCATCCTTTAAATAGTACTTTTTTGCAATTGTATGTTTTTTCCCTTTCAAACAAAATAGTAAAAAAAAGGTTAGTCTACAAGACATCGTTGTAACAGAGTGCGTCCTTAAAGACTCATTAGATGCCCAATGAAGTACAGGGACTAGCCCCCGTTTGTCGCTAGGTCAGCAATTACACCCTTTTTTCTCTTTGATGCCCTGTGAATAAAACATGAAGTATCATTATTGAGCTAACTAGCTCTAGCTCCAAACCATGCTGAAACATGTCTGCGAGATAATGAGAGACATGATGTCAAGGGTGTTGTTTGAATGGTAGGAAAAGGTTCACTGATACAAGTTAAAAAGAGGAGCACAGCTTAACCAAATCGGTACAAAACGGCTATAGTAATATTTAACAATTGAAACAATGTTACAGATCCGAAATGGTTTTAGTGTTTTTGAAAGATCCCTTTTCATATCCTTTCCTCTAAAAAATGTATGTCCCGCCAATTTTCTATACAGCATTCAATAAGTGCCGACATGGCTGGTTCACAAATTGAGATTTAAGTGAAATGTAGTGCTATTCACATGTGTTCATCAACAGGCCACTGCATAATTACTGTGGGCTGCTGCATCTAAATATAATCTGCTAATATAACATTCTGAAGCCAAATATGGCTTGGCTCATAAAGATGGGAAAACCAATGAAAGAAGTCTGCACTCAGGCACTTCCCCATTGGGTGACAACCAAGCATCCAGAAGGTGCCCGATCCAAAACTTGAGGTTGCCTGGATACAAGAAGACAAACTGCTAACATGATCCTTTTATAAAGGCTTGTGTAAAGGACTAAGGTCAAACAAATTCAGTAATGTACTATATGTGCAATCCCCACTAAAGACAGTTGAAAAGTTAAATAAACAACTTCACAACAGAAAAGAACAATTTGTGTGGTAAATTTGAAGGGGCATATAATTCAAGAGATATAAATCAAAGGTCTTGCCTGCTGTACTTAATTACATAGCAACAAAGCCACTGCCACACACTGGTGCCTGTAAACCGATCGCTGTATGCTAGCTCCCTGCCTGGGTTAGGGTGACTCATATGTTCTGCAGTGTGTTTTTATCTTCACATGGCCTCCTCCCTTTTTCTTCCTTAATACCACTTTTCCACTACCATCCTGCCAGCTAACAGTACCAGAACTGCAAAGGCTGGACAACGGATCGATGTTAAGTAGTGGACAACATCAAGTAAACCATGCTTTTGTCACAACAGCCTTGAGATTCTCTAAATAGAACGGTAATCCCAGGCATGAGGAGAATTGCTAATTGCTTTAAAGGAGAGAGAAAAATTGTTTGTATTGCAAGGTAATGGGTTGATGGAGAATGAATAAATGCCAATGATGGAACAGGGAGTGCTTTCGGCGAAGGCACACATAATTGTAACACGATTCTTGAAATACAGTGAAAGGGAAGGAGATAGCAGGAGCAGGAAATTGAAGAGGAGGAGGAGAAGGAATGTAATGAACTGAAAGCTAAAAGAACAAACAGAATAGGGAGGAGAAGAAAACGCAAGTGCCCCCCTCCCTAAAAATGGGCTCAAGGGGAAGGGCCGTTCACAAGAGCAAGCTTCTGTCGCCATTCATCAAAACACGGGCGATCCAAAACTGCCGTCAATGCGTTCTGACAGCCGCAGAGTCACACAATCTCTCAGCTCTGACAAAAAGTGCTTAAATATGCATGCGTGTGTGGATGCACTGAAGAGTTTGCGACAAGCACATGTACATAATATTTATCATGCTGAGCCTTTTCACATGCATCCCTCATAAAAAGGAGTCGGCTTTCTCCCAATATTGTTATCGAGAAGTTTGCTTTGGGGGCAGACAAAAATGCTGAGTAAAAGAATGCTAACAAGAAGTAATTACAAAGCAGTTTGAAAACAGCATTTAGTTTTAAAAAATCCACAACAGAAAATAGCATATGCTTGCAGGCACAACACACATTGACAACAAAGAGAATCAACTGAGTACAGAAGAATTTCCAGCTACAGTCTGTTTCGGGAACGGAGCATGTGGAAAAAAAAAAACGGACAAGGAAAATCCGCAGTGCCTGCCAGCCAGTCCATCAGCCGATCAGCTAATTATGCTGGTAATTGTGGTAATGAGGCTATAGAGAGTACTCATCTGTTGGCCAGGAAAGCCCGTTCTTGCAGCCACTTTCATTAATAACAGTATAGACCATACAAGTACTGTAGGGCATTTCTGTCCCGGCAGCACCTGCATACAGATGATTCCTCTGCCGCAAAGGTCCTGCCATTTCACCTGCAGCGACTCTACTAAATTATCTCTGTAAGGATGTGCTTCCTGCCTCACAGATGACTTGTACAGTTCTGGCAAGAGTTTTAGTCAATAGCTAGCAAAAAAAAAAAAAAAAAAAAAATAGAACAATTTTGGGTGGTAAAGTAATCGAATGGCAATTGAGATTTTTTTTAAAAGTAGGCTTCTGGTTTATCTGTATCTTTAATCTGTAATATAGTTCTAATCTACGAAACCTGTGGATTATTATGGTATATTTTGTACATCTTAAATTGCAATATTGATCTAAAACTTAATTTAAAAAAAAGTTAAATTACTTCTGCCACGTTGATATGTGTCTGACCCTTGAAGTTACGTCTCCTTTGGAGACCTGCAGTTCAAAATAGCGAGTGTCATTGTTTAGGAAAATAAAAATAGTTGAACGAAGTAAGTAAATATCAGAGGCCGTAACACGGTGAAGACCTGGACTGACAATGACATCTTGACTGTAGCAGAATAAAGATTACTCAAATATGCACAATTCACTCTAAATACAACCTCAAGTGGTTAATAACAAGGAGGAACAATTATATTATGGTTAAAAGCTCACTGTGCAATGATGAGGGGGTTCATAATACAATACCTGTAGGGCTGACAGCCTTTAGTCGCTTAGTCGATTAATTAGTCGGTGAAGTCTTAGCTGACCAACTTGGTCAACCAAGTTGCAAGATGCGTGCACTTTCTGCACTGAAAATGTGTTAATTGAATTATTGTAAAAACAAAATATACTAATAGCAATTTATGATCATATTCAATAGTATGTATTTAATAAATATTTTCAGAGGTGCTTTTCCGCCAACTTATATATAGTGTTACACATGTAACTGATGCTGCGTCGCACGTGGAGAGCAGGCGTGCAGCGCATGGCTCGTGACGCACACTCAAAAAAAAAATGAAACATTTGTAAAAGCAGATACAGGCTACTCAAATTAAAGTAGCCTAACAATTTAAATATTGCATAAACATCTGGTTATTGTATTTAAAATTATGAACAGTGCATGAGAATAGTGCCTGTCATTTTGGATGTTGTTTTAAATGTTATTGAAATAAATTTGCGGTGTAGGTGTAATAAAACTTGTTTACCCTAAATCCCCATCAGTGATCAGTAAAGACACTGAGCACACTTATTCGATCTTTTCCCCCACCTCCTCCCATCGCACTTTTTTTTAGTTGACTAATCACTCTGCCGCACTAATCGCACTGATCATTTCTTTGGTTGACGTCAGCCCTAAATACCTGACACTGTGTTGAGCCACATGTAGAGGACTGCTTTGAATGCCAAATCGTCAAATACACAGAGAGAGAGAACCATCTTCTCTAAACCTGAACTAAGCAGTCAGTATTGGGAGAGAAATTATATGGACCATGTAAAACGATCACTGAAAAGTAAACAAACCAACACATGCTTTGGTGCTGTTCATTTGTCATCCAGTGTTTGTGTAAAGTTTGGCAGATGGTGTATGAAGTCAGTTACAAGAACGACATTAGGTGAGTAAAAATCTGTCCTCTGAGGTCAATGTCCTGCACCTAGAAGCGAATTCTCTGTGTGTGAAGTGAATGAATAAAAGCTGCTGCTCTCACTGATGGGCCCTGGTGCGCCCTGCAAAAGGTGAATGGGCAGTCAGGGTTGTCACGGAGCGGGAGACCTCTGGCAGATTTTCATAAGAAAGGGCTATTAGTATGAGTGCAACGGCAAGCACAAAAAATTGATTTGGCCTTTCGCTTCGCAACCTTGAGCACCACCAACCTTCGAAATACCTAAAGAGGGACTAACATCTGAAGAGAACGGGGAGAGGAGAGCATGACAGAGGACTGTTAAAATTCAATACGCCGCATCCACGGTAGCAGGGCAGAAGTGAAATTAAAAAGGTATGGCAAGTCAACAAACACGGTTGAAGTTGTGTGTATCTTAACTGACAGATGAGGGTCCTGCTCTCTCAATGGAAACTTCACATGGATAGAGACAGATGGTCTGACCTGCTTTATTCTAGGTTGTTTTGTTTTATTAACTCACTCACTACCCTGGATTCTGAGAAGCAGGTTCGGATCTGTCAAATCATGTTGATTTGAATTTGGGGCCCCAAGCCTACAGTGTGACAAATGTAATCAGGTATTCGGAAGCTGAACAAATGGTGAGGCGAGGTTAGAATGGTGATGGAAAGAGTGATAATAGGACATGAACACCGTTTTAAAATTTAACCTTGAGCCCTTTTGAAAATATTCTATTCTGGGTATTTTACATTTCTGCAGGTTATTAAGTGGATGAAAATTGAATTGGAAAAGCATAGTCAGGTTATTATTTAATAACTTAGACATGATGAAGATACAGTCTTTCTTAAGCCACCATTTCCAAACTATTTCCAAACATAACTTTTCATTACGAGCTTCAAGCAGAAGGTTAGGAGGGCATCATCAAAACAGCGAGTTTCACAATATAATACCGAATAGACAAGGTGTTTTGGCAAACAATAAAGTGGGTCAGACAAAATGGAAGTGGAAAAGAATTTATTTAGCAAAAACCTCAGATACGAGCCGAAATATAAAAGGGGGCACTAGTAAACAATAACTACATTGAAAGTGCTTTATCTATTTACACCAGGCTGGCAACTGACCCAGTTATCCTTTTTTGTAAGTGCTTCAGAAATTACAAGCTAATTTACAATCAGGAACTATTGCCTGGTTGTGTGCCAGGAGGGTACTTGAAATGCTCTTGTTTGTTCTGTTATTATTAAACTTACCAAAGGGAGTAAAAAATTCTGGTCTGTTCTTAAAATGTGCAAGTAATTTAAGTGTGTGTTTACAGCAATATTTAATGTCAATAAAGATGAATGAATTGGACAAATTGAGGGAGACAAAACCAAGATAGAGACGCGGAAAAAGCCAAAATACAAACCAGACGGATATGATCTGTGATATATTTTTATGCAAGATGTAAAGTAGGAGTAGAGGGTGATGGTATACAAGGAGGAGGAAGAGTAATTTAGAGCAAGCCAGGAATAAAGCATGGGCAGGTCGACAAAAGGGGATGAAGAGGAATTACTTTTTCTGTGAATGTAAGAGGGAAGGCTACGAATCAGGGCAGACAGTAAAAGATAAATGGAATTAAGAAAAGTGGGCAGAGGTATGAATAGGCAGGATTAGGCCAACAAAAGAGCAAGCAAAGAACGACCAGGCTAATGAGGAAGTGGAAATGGCCGGGAAGATTCAACCACAGTCTCCTAATTAACATACAAAACTAGATGTGTTATGCAAAATTGGCCATTGTGGTGCAATTAAAAAGGGCATATTGTTGAGTATCAATGAATGTATGTTGCCTTCTGTTACCAGCACTTTTTTCCCAGCTTTTTATTGTTTAGAGGCATTTTCTTTTTCAATTTTGTATTACTGGTAACTCTTTGTATTAAGGTTGTTTTAGCATCAATTAGTATCTGACTGTTGATACGTTTGACAAGTCTCAAAACTAGATATCCATTTGGACAAGTATCAATACTAAAATAAATTAAAACACAATTGGACCTTTTCGTGTTTTAGAATGATTTCGAGCTTCATCTGAAGACCACATGTTAAAATGCAGACTGCACAATTACTCTGCGTTCAAAATGACATTCTATTAACTAAAGAAAGACCATTTTTATTATCACTTTGGTCATATGCTAAACAATGTATATCATGGTTGGAGCCAGAATATGGTTTTGATTTTTTCACAGTTCATACACACTTAATATCTTTGAGCATTTCTGCAGCTGACCAATAGGAGGAGTGTTTTTGTTTGAGCATAGAGCTGCGTTCAAAAGAAAACTTGTAAATCACAGTATGGCATTTTGCTAAATTAGCATCTTGTCACAGGAGTGAGATCAAAATGTATCACTATATGGCCCAGCCCTATCAAGCCCATTTCTTAGTATCCAGACAGCACTACATCGCAGGCTTGACTTCTGTCTGTCTATTCTAGCTGTGTTGTGCCAGGGGTCATTGACAACAATAAGTCTTGTTCGATAATTATTAACACTATAAACAACTTCTCAGTTTGTGTTTTTGAAAAAAATAACAATTACACACCTTGACAATATCACCGAGGTAGACATCCTCCATCTTGTTCGGCACCTTCATTCTGAAGATACGCCCCACTACCGCTGAGGAATCTGGGAAGGCAGTGGGTGCAGCTGTGTTCTGCTGGGCCACAACAGGTCCCAGTGTCCTGACATCTTCTGTTGCTTCCTGGAAACCCCGCAGGAACGAGGAATGCATCGAAGACTCCAGCTCCAGCCCTCGACTGTCCTGCTCTCCACCCGCGTCTATTATCACCATATCATCCATCTGCACATCTGCAACCACCGGGGTTAACCATCCTGTCACAGCGAGTAGAAAGCCCAACATCAAAGCTCTAGTCCTGGGTAGTGTCATGCTAAGGCCGCTCTTTGCCCAAAGGCATTCAATACTTGGTTTATTGCGCATTCTTCCCCTTTTGTTAGCCCGTCACTAACAAATAAAAAAGTGGATGTCCACGTTACGGGGGAGTTAAGGGGGTGCATGCACCCAAGGGAGGTAAAACAACACCCTCCTTTCAGTGCCCCCTCTCTTCTTTCTCCACCCCTTCTTAAGTTGAAAAGCTCTCCTGCTTGCTTGCCTGGCGCCGGTCAAGAATTGTTCTGCCTGCTCCTGTCCCACCTTCTCCTCCTCTTTTGTCCTTCTTTGGCTTTATACTGCCTATTCCGTTTGGTCTTTGTGCTCCACCCTCAGAGGCTTAGGGTTCCCATTGTGGCGTGCACCTTTAAGATCTGTGAAGAGAGAAAATACAAGGGGCAGAGTTAGAATTATGTGGAAAAAAAGAACATTTAAATGCAACAAAAAGTCTGAACTGAAAAAAGTCAATTGTAGACCTGCTTAAACAGATTTGCTCAAATAAATCTCATTGTCAAAAGACATCCATCAGCATTGGAGCCTTTGCGGATAATATTGTCAATATCGTAATGCGGTAAGTTGTAATCAGCATTTTAGCTCTTTGACCACAGCCTTTTTCCCACGTCAATTTCAAATTGCTCATTGGTAAGCAAGTCCCCAACTTCTTGTCACATAATGAAAACCAGAGGGAGAAGAGAGGAAGAGAGAAGGAGAGAGAAGTACTGACAGGATCATGAAAAGAGGAACTAAGATGGATGGGCGTAGGACGAAAGTGAAGGTGATATACGGTGGGACCTTGGATTAGCCAACAATGACTAACCAGTGAAAGCCTCCCTGGAAGCTCTAATGAATGCATGCCTTTTCCTTTGTGAGAGGGGTCAAGCTGAGTGTGTGTAGGTGTGTGTGTGTATGTGTATGTGTATGTGTATGTGTGTGTGTGTGTGTGTGTGTGTGTGTGTGTGTGTGTGTGTGTGTGTGTGTGTGTGTGTGTGTGTGGTAACCATTGGAACAGAATAGGGTAGGCGACTACAGTCCAGAGTAGTGTCTGTTGAGAGTTGAACTTTGAGTTTGTTATTCATACAGCTCTTTCATGAAAGAGTGGATCCCCTTCCGTGCAAGTGTGTGTGTCACAAATGATTTCCCTTGGGGATTTTGCCAGAGACAATGAGATGGACGGAGAACATCAAAAAGGGAGAGAGAGAGCAGATAGAAGGAACAGGAGAGAGATCCCTATAGTGACTCCATTTTGCCTGGCAGCATATGCCCAGTGGAGAAAATAAAGTCACTGCCAGAATTCACAACACGTACAGCACCGGAGTTCAACTTAAACTAAAAAGTACATTCTTAGACATATTATAGAAATACTATAATTGAGGTTAGTGTTTGTTCGTTATAGTTTCAGAATGTACAGATGCAAAATACAATACAATGTGATTGTGATTGTTCTTTTTCATTTTATTATACAGTGTTTCAGCCAAAAAAAGATGCCGTACCCTAACTAAGTTCCACCTTCAGAAAAAAAACTTTCGGTCTATGTAATTTTAAAGCAAACAAAAAGCCTGGATTGCATTGTAATTTTGCAGCTTTGGAGGATGGAGATTTGAATCCTCTTTTTCTTTTCCTCTTGTATTTCTCCTCACACTATTTGGAGTTGCACCAAGGAGTCCAAGATGGCTGCCAGGGATAAGATTTATCCTTTTCATGTTGACTACCTTCAACTGCAGCGCCGAGGGCAACATCCCTCCCACTTCACTTCTTCCCTTATGGATATTTTTGCTGTTCATTCCATCATCTGCTTGTTCTTTTTAGTCAGGTTTGAGCTCACTTCTACTCCATCCTTAAACTCTAAGACATAGCGTGTGTTTCTTTTTTCTAGAGAAACTCCTAAAAGTTCAAGGTCATTTTTTATTACCCCCTGGTCACAACATAACAGAACCTGCTGAGTGTCAATTAGGTTTTAGCTTCCAGTTTGATGTAGGACGTTCCTATTCAAAATATATACTTTATTTTAAATTGTTAACCGCAATGGAAACTATCCTACTTTTTGATCATTCTTAAATGCATGGATAGGTTTGACATGGTGAAGGACTGTCACAATGAGATGCATTTCTACTGTAAGGGAAACAGGACAATCTTAAAACATGGCTGGCTCTATAGAAATGGAAACATGGATAATAACTTCTCGAACCAGTTTCAGGCAGTTTAATGCGGAAAGATTTTTTTATAGAACTGAAGGGCATTCAGCAAAAGAACTGTGTACATGAGAACTGAGAACATGTAGAAAGTTGACAGAAACTATTCTATAAAGATTTTCCCAAACTGAACATAATCAGGTATGGGCGCTGTCACAACTATTTAAGCAGTAATGCAGCTTTTATTTCATAGCAGCAACATTGCCCAAAGCCACCATTTCACTATAACTATAATATTATTCTGTGCACTACGACCAGGTGAAATAACCATTTTATGTCAAGTATTGGTAGCTGGTTGCATCAGTTGAAACATGTTAACTGTGGTGACACCTTTGTTCCAAGCAGACACTGTACAATGCCCCCAGTGACTCGCTCGGTCAAAGCTTTTCAAGATCTTTTACTGCCAAGACGTGGTGATGGGCCCTTATGGGAATTCACCGCTTGACAATTTCCCACATGCTGAATGCACTTGTTTTTTGTGGGCTAGAAGGGGGGTGAAAGTAAAACACTACAAATATAAGCTGCAAGACTACAAAAACACTTGGACAGCATTTAGGCCTTTCAGCAGGAGCAGGAATATCAATATCGATATAAAGCAGGAATGTCGATCAACAATAATTTAGAATTTTTGTTTTAGTTTTTCCCTGATAAGAGTGCTTGATTAGAGAAAAATCATAACCATAATTATTTTGGTAAATTAAAATCCTGATTACTCGAGGACAATGGATTCTTTCAAACGCTGTAGACTATGAATTTACTTAATTTACAGTACAAGCAATTATCATTTCTAAGTAATCAAGAAATGTTTTAAAAGGTTTCTTTGCACCAGGTTTTGAGGTGTAGAACGAACCCAAATATCTTTCAGACAGAATTTAATTTAATTGTTTCTTTGGTTACACTTGTTTGTCATTGATTGGAGAAATATTTGTAATCACTTAATGTAATCATTAAGCAGAAAAGCATACTGGGAAAATGAGCCAAAACTCAGACTGTTGGGACTGTTAAGTATCAACACGGATATAAATACTTTTGAAGGCATGACACTCACGTCCCTAAAGCCATGTGGACTCGGGTTGCGAGGACATCTTAAAAAAGAACAGTTAACAGGACACTGTTTTTACTGCAGCTCTTCCTCTGTGGATGACCGAACAGACTGGAAGTGAGCAATGCAGATGGCTGGCAGCGTGACAACGGATGTTATGAGAGTAAAGGTGAGAGGGGTCTAGGGGATAAGTGCTAAATGTGGAAATGAAATGGGGTTAAAAGGTATTTTGTTCAATGCAAAATCTTTACTTAGCGCAGTTCAAAAGCATTTCCTATTTGGTTTGGTCTAATAGGGTGAATTCATCATCTTCAAACATTAAAAATACTTGTTTTTTAATGTCCCTCAATCCCAGCAGTTGTTTGGTCATCTTTAAATCTACCAGACATATCTCTCCATTATTGGCATTCTTAAAAGTGTATTATAAGCAGCAGAGGAGAGGAAGGTTGGAGTTTCTAAATTTGGTGACAGGAAACTGGCAGACTTGACAGGTGAAGCTGATGCCGTGCAGAGCACAACGACCAAAACGACGACTAAATTGTGAAGAACAGATTTGCATGGCATTTGTCATTTTGGTGCACGAGGAAAGTTTAAGTCTGCCGTCCTTTCGCAGATCAGGGAAGTATGCAGACTGCATATAGCAGAGGGAAGATAAATTATCAAAATAGATTAAATGCAAGTCTAAAGGTGATTGCATGTCTAATAATCTTATGAGACACAATATTTGTTTCATTTGTTCATCTATTACAACCAAATAAACCACAAAACACCTGACTTAATTACCTATATACTACATTATGGATTGAATTGTGACAAGACAGTATCGTACCATCTCTAATGGTATATGCATTTTTTTTTTTGCATGTCCTATAACCCCTTTTTATTTAAGCCATAGGACAAAAATTAATGCTCCATTGGATGTTTATTTGTAATGCTAAACAATAAATCTTTCTCAAAAATTGCCAGTTAGATTATCATTAAGTAAGGCCGCACTGTCCATAAAATGTCAGAATATTGCTTCTGTCACTTGTGGCTGTCTGCTAAGTGATCCTGCAAGGGCAACAGGATGAGCCATATCTGCCACCATAAGGTGGGAAAAAGAGGGTCTGCGTGTCATGCCAATAGTAAGACAGCTCTGCCTAAAATACATCCAACTATACCCTTTAAGTTTGGAGCAATGCTAATAGTTATGTAGGGCTTGATGTGACGAGTTTGCCAGACAACTGCAAGGTGCAACTAAGGGTGCCCAAAATGGGACTTAAAACTACTTCAGCTGGTGGTTGGGTTCATTCTGAGTTTTTATTCTGGGTCATGTTGGGTCTTAGAGCCTGGCAATTGTATGGAAGATTAAGAAGCCAATTATTCCACTGACAACATTTTCTCTTAAACAAAAAGTCACAACCGGCAAGGTGTTTTTTTGTTTGGGTTTTTTTCAGTACCAGTAATTAGATACAATCTATGACAGAAATTGCAATAAATTACAATATTTATCCTCCAAAAATAAATAAAATAAATATGTTCACTGACTTCTGTTTTAAAATCCATAAACTGATTCTCAGCTGGTCACTTCAGTTAAAAGTCATCACCTAAAGCAGCTCACCGTGCTCAGCGTGTAGTGGATTTTGTTGTGCCAAAATAGCAGCAAGACATTATTGAACCCTACAAATAAAAGAGTGAAGTACAAAGAAGTGACTGTGTCTAGAGGTAGATGAAAAACAGAATTTGAGTATGACGCGGCCATGAATGCAGAAGTATACTCAAACATGCATTTAACTGAAAATACAATATCGAGGGAGTTAATGATGAGGGGAAATTGTTAAAACACAGCAAAAGCTTAGCTTTTAAAAAATATGATTTTATTTAATATCCTTCATGCATCTAAAATGTGCACTTCTAATTGCAAGTGTAATGCAGAAATAATGCAATTATATATTTTTCAAAATCGTTCAGCCCATTATACATATTATCAGTTGTGTCAATTGTTTTAACAAATAATTTTTAATGCAATATAAAGGAACTTACTGCACAAAATACATTGCAATGATGACACCTACACAAACCGCTGAAAGTAAAAGTCCCAGTAGACAGTTCCGGCCACTCCTCAATCACAACACTTTGATATGTGCAGTTCAAATATGCATGTGACAGCTGGAAGCAGATGTGAACCTGCCTCTTAAAACACTGAGGATTATGGGAAACTTAAGGGAGTGAGGTAGAAACAACACACAGAGGGACAAAAAAATAGAATATCACCTCGCTAAAGACTCAGGGGTACTTTCATTGAAACCCACACTAATTCAGACCATGCACAATGTCAAACCCATTTGGGACGTGCACATGTTCACGCACACTACCTTGACACACAGATGCATCTGCATATGTATAAGACATCTGCAGTCTGTGGGAGTAATGGCAGTGGAATTCAGACACCCGACATGAAATTAACTCTTGGAGAAAAGTGCAACACCAAGAATTTGCATTTGAATTTGAATTTATCTTGTGAACAGTCGTCTTCTTCTTTTTTTTTTTTTTTTTTAAAAAAAAAAAAAAAAAAAAAAAAAAACAAGAGGCAGACCAAATTTAGATTTGGATGCAATTTCACTTCATGCCATGCACACTATTGGAAGGATTTGAACAATAATGCTGTCATTCAGTGTTCACCTTCAGACCAGAGGGTACCAGGATCAAATCTTGCTCATGGAGCATACCGCAGGGTCCTGTACGGCCTTGATGTCCACTCCAGGCATAGTTTGGCACGTTTTGATGGGACGGGGGGGGGGCAAATCACTCTGCAAATGGCAGTTCACTTACTGTAGGAACATTGTTGCTGGACTATAGATAAATCGACAATCTTTGCAAATGGCAAACAACTCCAGTAAAGTTAACAGTATAACCACCTGCAACTCCAATCCAATAAAAAAACATCGCTGTTACAAAACATCAGTCAAACCTAAAATAGCATGTTTGAAAACAGTGGTGACTCACAGCAAAACACAAGGTGAAGAATAAATTGAAAAATAAATTCAACATTCTCAAGACCTACAACAGATACAGCCACATTTTGGTTGGTTTCTTACTTGGATATGTATGATGGAGTCTTTAATCTTAGAAATATAGTCCAGTTGTACAAAGTGAAAACAGGAAACTCAAGGTCTATGTTATGTGAGGTGACTTTTCCGGACCTCCCGGTGTTCTGAAAACACCATGTGATGGTCACTATTATGAAAGCAGATAAGAGTTACCTCAACACTCATGTCATTTATTATGTCCAAAAACAAGATAGTGATGAAAAAATAAACCCTCCATGGACCACGATACTGTCTCAGAACAGAATGGATCATCCACCAGCAAGTGAACATGACGGATAAACAATGAAAAATAACCTTCCATTTTGTTGTTTCAGCTTTGATATGAGAAAATAAACCCACCAATAACACGAGATGGAGGTAGCACATCAACATCCAGTGCATCAAATATATAGCTCAGAATGGGAGTTGATGTTTCCTGTATAGAGTCAACACCTTGTCTTATAATAGAAAATGCATTTACACAAAGCCATTGGGTCCCCCACAAGACACACTCTGTTTAAGCTCTTCAAAATGAGCACTTAATCTAAGGTGTAGGAAAAAAAAAAAAATTCACAGTCAGGTGGAATCATGGGAATTCCGATTCTTTTGCAAACGCAGCCAAACATGTGTCCACTTTGATTAGACTTGTGTTTTGGATCGTCCGGACGTCAGCGTTTTCACCAATCTTGCTTCTGCCGTGGGAGAAAATGCGAATACACTTCTGAGTGTGCGTGTTTGCATATGCATTTGTGAGGTAACAGCTCATAAGGGGCAAAGCATTCATACGTCTCAGTAGGCTAATTATAACAGTGCAACTGCAGCAAAAATGAAACATGAAAGAATTACCAATTACATTGAGACAAAAGGAATGAGAGAGGGAATACAATTATTGTTAAAGATTGAATAGGCAGTTGGAGTAATTACATTTCACCCTGCTATCGTTAAGTTTTCTTTAAAAGGGAACATTATACGTATATCATACAATTTCCACAGTCGGCCATCCATGCAATATGTTCCTGTCATTGCAGGTCTTTCCATGCATGTGCGCATAGTTCCGCCGAGACCACCAGCTCAGTGCTTGAGATGCAATGACAGCTGGGGGCAAGTGGTCACGTCATGTGCGTCCGTGAGAGAGAGACAGCTGGAGACAGTTGCCAGCATGACAAGAAAATGACAACACATGACCTTCTATACGCTTGAACGAACATGCAGAGAGCAAAGACATGGCCCTCATTTCTCTTCAACTTCTAACCCTTCTCCCCTGAGCTTCGGGGACTTGCTAATCTGAGCACTTTAATCGTGGGTGATGCTTGAGTCCATGAACTTTTTACCCCAGGTATCATCCTATTCCCTCTGAGCGTGCCCTCTGTGCTTTGCCTTTGACAGCTTGAATCCCTTAATAGTGGATAGATTTAGAGCCACGTTATTTACAGTTGACAGTGATGTTGAAAGAATTTACTGTAAACTCTAAATAGGTTAGCGCTCATGTGCATTGCATTTTCCATCAATACAAGGTTAAGGAAAAATACATAGGCCTATATTTGGAGCTGGGTTATTTACAGCTACTGATGTTGAAATAATTTACTGTAAACTCTAAATAGGTTAGCGTACATAATACTTTATACGATGACAAACAGCCAGAAAAATATGCACGTTCACATTTATGTTTACTTTTTTGAAGTATAGACTTAATTTAATTTAATTTTTATTTATTTTGTTATTTTTTCTTCTAAAACTATCACAAACTATCAGAATTACATTTATTTTGTTCTTACAATTAAAATGTGAATGAAATAATCTCGACTAAAACTAAAACTATCCATATTCACCACTGTGCCGACTGTCAACACTCTTTCAGTGGAACTCCTAGAAATCAAAACTCATAGAATCATAGATTATCATCATCAAGATTAATGTAAGCCTATTTTTGTAATTCTCTCAAGTCGTAAGCACCATATAAGACCTGAAAAACAAAAAAATCTGCAAGCAGTGATAAGGGCCCTCGCAAGCCAACTGACCGCAGAAGGGCACGCTTCAGTGGGAGGGCTGCATATCTCCCCTGGCGTGACGTGATTCTAAACTGTCACCGTCACATTGGAGATATGATTCTGTCCAATTAACTTAACAGGGTGCACTGGAGAGACATTTTTAAATATAGAAGTCTTCTTTACACATAAGTATGTCCAGGTCTTTAGAATGCACAAATGCTTCAATGACTCCATCTAAATCTGACAGTGTTTGCAAAAGTTACAAAAGCCATTTTGATTGTGTCAAAATGGCTGCCTCATTAAGAAGTTGTTATGAGCACACCTTGAAACGTAAACAAATTCTTGTAACAACTTCCTGATGAATTTGTCTCCGTTACGAGGATGAAAACTCCAGAACAAGTTTGTTAAAATATGTGGGCTAGACAAACGCCTCATTGGGTCCGTCCTGATCCGACAAAATTTGCAAAACTTAACAAGATTTTTCTTCTTTCAAAATTTCTGCTTTATTAAGAGCTCATTATGACCACACCCTAAGACTTATGCTAATTCTTCGAACAACTTTTGATCCCAGATATGTCCTGATGATGCTGACTCAGTATGGAGTCTGTAAAAACACTAGGATATGTTTGTTAAAATGCGAGGGCTAGATTTCAGAAATGTTCATTTTTTTATTCAAAATGGCCGCCTTCCTGATAGGGTGTGGTCCCAAGAGACTTTTTTGCTCAGGGCCACATACACAATGGGTGTACCAAATTTCATTGGATTCCCATTCACTTTTTTGAGGCGTGGCTATGCAAATATGAGTGGAGCTAGGGTGTGGTCTTAATTAGCTTTTTTGCTCAGAATCACACAAAGGATGTGTGCCAAATTTAGGACAAAACACTTTTCATGTCCCATTTTAACTTCTTACGGGGCGATGGAGAGAGAAGTTTAAGTCATATATCATTAAGTCCATCTCATTAAAATACACTAACACCTTATCGAGTCCTTCCCAATCCGACAAAATTTGCAAAAGTTGGCAAGATTTTTCTTTTTTCAAAATGGCCACTCGTTCTGACACCTTGAGAGTTATGCAAATTCTTTGATCAACTTTTGATCCCACATTTATCCTGACTATACTGAATCCGTCGGATAAAAACCCTGGGACAAGTTCATTAAAATTCAGTTGTTGGATTTTGGACGTCTCAAGTTTGAACCGAAATGGCTGACGCCCTGTGTGGTTTAGGGCGGGGCCATTGTATACTTTTTTTATTCACCTTAAGCGGCTCTATGTACGTACTGAATTTTATGTGTCTCCCATCTCGTAATGTATTTTGATTTTCCGGAGGGCACCACTGAGCAGTCTTTTAACGGACATTCTTGACGACTTACCTGAATTTGAGTTCTAATTTTGTGCCAATTTTCATGAGTTTTCTTGCACGTTTAGGGTTTACACACTCAAGCAATCAATGCTAGAATTATGTACCTTGGTGACATTGTTCCCCATTACAACACTTAAACACAGACCTCCACGACAAACAGATTTGCTTTTATGCATTTTTAAAAATAAAATGTGAAGGAGGTGTTAGAGAGCCATCTTATAAGATAGAGCATTAAATATCATATCATTACGTCAAATCATTACTCAAATATACAAATCACAAACTGCATTGTGAATATATTCCCTGTAAAATTATCATTAATTATTCCAGGAGCCCTTGGGTGCTTGTGCTGTGGATGAATCTACTGGCCTTTGAGAGTTGCATTTACCAGCCCCATGAATACTATATCCTAGGCATTTCAGATAAAACTGACTAATCTGGGGCAGCCATATTGTAGGTGTTGCCCTGATAATACTCTATGGTTCATGTGGATGTACCGCAGTGACCTGAATAGATCTACAGGTAACACCTGGATTTGACATAAAGTTATGTTTCTGCTATTTTTGCCGAAATAAGACCATGCTATTTACAGCAGGTTCAAGTTCGGCGTGTACATTCTGTGGATGTGTCTCTCTGCTGATGAGCCAGCAATGATAGCCATCTCCTTCCATTCCCCAGGTGGTGCAGGTCATCAATTTTCATCTGTGCCTATCTGGTCACCAGGTTTATAGACATCCTGGATGCAAAACCCACCAGTCAGCAGGCTAAAAGGGAAAAGAAACAGCCAAGCACACAGAAATATGCAGTAAAACTTTAACTACACAAATAACTACATAGTCAGTAGAAATCTGACCAACGTTCCGAGATGAGACTTAAAAGGATCTAGAGAGCTGACGCAGAGATTCTCTACAACAACGGTCGCTTCATTGACCAATATGATTGACAGCCTGTGGTATGAGTTTTGTAGTCGTACTGGTCTGGTCTTAAAAATCTGGTTTGGTATGCAGTTACTGTAAATACTTAAATGAATATACACAAGTAAGTAAAATTAAATTAGCCACATGAGACTTTTGGGTACAGTCAGTATTTGGTGTATTAGATTATGACTGCACTTTATTTCTCACAAGAACAGAGTTGTACATTTTAAGTTATGCTTGCCTACAGTAGCTCCATACAAGGATACACTGTAAAGAAAATCTTTCCTATTAAAATGCATTAAAACGATAACAAGCTGGACTCTTAGGCAACATAGGAATTACTATAAATATGTAATATGTTCATGCTACAGCAATGAATGTTTGCAAAACACGAACAGTAAAAGGGAATCTCACATGCCCCTTTTTCCCTCCCTCTGCTTTGTCCACCACCTCCAAGTGGCTTCATGGTCATTGCAGACGTCTCATCAGCGAGACACATTCTTTATCTAGCTATGATAATAGCAGGCCATAGCTGATAGCCTTCCAGCCTCAGCAATGTGACCTCCAGCTTGCTGGCAGGGTTTTAAAGGTGCTGTGGTTGTTGGACTTTTTTTTTTCCTTTAGACTAAGGACGTCCCCCATGTGCTAAATTTATCACAGTTAAATAGACCAGTCCAGCGAGGCGCTGGCAATACTTTAAACAGTGTCCTTATACTGATATTTATCACAAAATTATATTTTCCCACCTGTGGTACTTTGTTCTGCTGTAAATAGATTTTGTTAAATGGCAAGAGAAATCAAAGTGGGGCAATACAAGTTTGAATGCATACTGCGGAGATTAAAAGGTGTTTTGACACAAGTCAAATGAAACATTTGAGGTAGGAGACAATATGATGTTGTTTATGCAAAATTTGAATAAGGCTGCAAAACAGTGAACAAATCAGTGTGACCTTCCAAATAGTATAATCTGCACGTCTGTGTTTAATTCTACAGTCTATTCACTTTAAGGGTGATACTATATTGTTTAATATTTGTTTTTGTGAATGTCGCCACTCCCCCATTTCAATGTCATACTAAAGCTGATGATGTTGTCCATGGTGTGAAAGTGACATTTGTTGGGGTTATCTGAACTAATGCACTGGAATCCTGAAGTGAGCAGAAGTTGGTGGAATAAAAGTATCTGGGTGACTGAAGGGTTGAAAGCTGTGAGTGAATATCTGCTGCCTAGATGCTCATCAGAGGAATTGGAAACAGGGCCGGGAGTGCAGAAGAGGCCATAATGCTGAGCTGGCACTTTGCAAAGACAGTGGAGGCCTGTCAGTCTATATTGGGCTGCTAATGGTGAAATTGAGAGCAGATAAATAGAAATAGACAGCTTGAGATCCAGGGTAAAGAGTTGGCTAAGTTTAAAGATAGTTTAACATTAGGCCAAGAAAAAAAAAAAACACCATTTACAGCATGTTCGAAAGCTGCAATGGACGTAAGATTTACATGGACAGGGATAAGCATCAAAGTCTGTTCAAATACGTTTGGTGTCAAAGTATAAGATTGCAATACTCGCAGTGTCAGCACCACTAATATAATTATATTTCTGGCAAGTAATTTGTACATGTGATTGAAAATGTTGTTGCTATAGTGGCCACACCTGAAAACACCATGACGGAACAGTATACAGTTAATAATATTATATCACTATTTTCACCCTTCCGTAACAGTACAGGACTGAACATAAAAGTATTTATTGATGTGTTTATATTTTTGTAAACTAATGAGCCTGACACAGACCTGCAGGTCCTAGTTCAAAGTCAGACTGGCACAGTATGCAGTTTGCCTCGCACAGTAACCAGGTCTCCTTCTGAAGGGACAGTAGGCGGTCGCTGCCGCCTGGTGCGATACAGCTTGCTCGCCCATGCTTTCAGCTCTGTCCACCCTGATGACTTGCTCAGCCTTTCCTCCTCCTGGTTCTCCTCTATGTAAGTAGGTGACCGTCTCTTAGAGTGCAGCCCTGTATTTTGTGATATTGGCCAGTGAACAATGTACATACTGGCTGTTGTATAGCGATCCCGCTAGCACTGCAGAATAACAACAAACCAGGAGGAAGGACTTGCCTTTTCTGTTGCTCCCTTTTGTAAATAAGCGAACAGAGCACAGAAACCACATGACTGACATCTACGGGAAAATTACAGTCAGCAATTCTCTCTGATTTGATTGGATAATTTAAAGCAGTAATGATTTGAATACGCTGTAAAATCTGATTATGCCAAACAATAACAGGATTTTTCTTGGCCGTGTAAATGCAGCATAACATTTACAGACTGCAGCCAAACTGAATTCATATCATTCCATGGATCGCTGCTGATTAAAGGCCAAAGCTTGCAGAGGCTGAACACCTGGTTTGAGGTGGACTTCAAGAGCAGTCTGAGCCGAGCAGCAAATCCAGCCCGTTGCATTAAAACTTAAAACACAGTGCAGATGGAGGAGTGCCTTTGGTTAGCAGATGTCCTGTTATTTGTCTCTTACCTCTCTTTCACCCCCCTTAAATCTTTGTAGTCTCGAGGCTGATCATATGAATTGACAACTTCAAAGCTGACTTGTGTTTGGAATTAAGAGTCAAATATGTAATTCATCAACAATACTAATGAACAAAAAATAAATAAACTGTCCACAGTCCAAACATAGGCAAATGAAGCCCAAATATGGATACCTGAAGGACACGGAGGAAGGTTATATTTCATTGCTGCCGCCATTCGCCTCTTATGCTTTCTCACTTTCCATTAACCTGGTTTCTCTATCTTACCTAGCTCCCCATTCCTCCTCATCTCAGACTTTTTTTTTTCTTTTCCGCTGCCTCCAAGTCCAATCAATCAAGACCATCCCATTACTACAGCCCCTGTCAGTCCCTGAAATCCTCCTCTGTCCTCTTTCTATGCCGTATAGGCAAATACACGCATACACACACAAACACGCACTAAATGACAACCAATCCTCATACAAATATGCTTATGAACTGCGCTAAATTTCACAGGCACGTCGTCATGGGGATGTGAATCATCAACAGGCATTGGCAGACGACAGCTCTTGTCCCTTTGAATGACTGCCCATCATAAAAGGAAAGATTGACGGATGAATGGGCGGGGTGAAAAAGTGGCTCGATGGTGGGTGGGTGGGAGGGAGAATAGAGGAGTAAATGGGAGTCTGCGTACAAAAATGAATGCATGACTCATGACATCCTCGTCCATTGAACAAATTCACAAATGGCACTTAAACATTTGTGTTTATGCCCTGGGACACATTTGAGTGTTTACTTCCTCGTAGATTAGTCTGACTGTTTAAAATACTATTCTAAGTATTGGATTTGGAGTTTGACACAGGGCCTTGTGTTTTCTGACTGACCAAACATGCACCCATCATCTTATTTTTTGACACCAATTTCAAAAGCAAACTTCCAAAATATCAATAAGCTGTGAACTCTATGTCAAGTGTTGTTAAAATCAGTTAATGGCTTACTAACGGTAAACTATTTCAGGCTCTTGTGTCACTGTTGACCAACCGACATTCCAAGTTTTGACAGATTGGCTGTGTGCAACATGAAACCCTTACCCGTATTTGTGTCAAACTACAGTGTATGTGCGATTGTTTACGCCAAGTATACAGCCTGCTTTGTGTGGTTGCGGGGCTGTGTGTTCGACCTCATCACGAACAAAGTCATGTCTCAAACCTCACACACACATTAGGAAACACATGCAGCGGCTCAGTGGTGTGAAGTGGGTCTGCTGCTGTTTGACTGTTACATTTAACGTGTAAACTCCTCTCCAGTTTCATTTCCTGTGCCTGCTGTATTTGTCTTCTTACAATGTTTGAAAAAGCCCCGAGCCAGGTGGACGGGGCAACCCGTTAGCCTGAGTCAACACAGCACACGAACTGAAAGAAAAACCCATTTTCTAAACTGTGACAATCATGTAATAAAATCTGTTTTGTTTCCACTTTAAAGCCTCTCTCTGAAGCCTTTTTTTTTCTCCACTTGAGAGTCTTCCAGTTCTTTGAGCCGCTCTGCAATGCGCTTGTGAAGTTAATTATTAATTACAAGACATACACATATTCTCTAAAGCAGTACACCACATGTCAGATTAAATTTGCTTTCTTTTCATATCTCTCAGTGTTGGGTCCACATGCCAAAACAAGTGCTGTGCATTTAAACTTTAAACCAACTCTATGAAAGACATCATCAACCCATATATGCCTTAAGAAATTTTTAATATTAAAATCTTGTGCAAGTGTCTTGTTGGTTTATCTGAGCCAGGAAGCACCACTTAATGCTTCAAAAGGGCCCCTGACTAACACCCCCATTGAAAGGAGTCTCCATGGTGACTGCACCACTATGCTTTGACATTCTGTGGTTGTTTTGGCTGTTGTGCTAGAGCCGAATTCCTTCATGGATGACCAAGTAACATGTGCCGACATGTAGGCCTGTTTTTATTGCCTGAAGTGAACAATGTCATGAACATCTGATTCTGAACAGAAACTGTTCATTTTGTCATTATTTAGTGTTTATAACAGCTCCAGATTTGGACAGAAGTCTACTGGTACTTTAAAATCAAAGAACATATGACACTGATTCAATCCATTACAAGGAAAACAGTTGAGAGTGCAAAAGCCTGGCATAACATCACTGCTACTAAGGCTTCATTTTCACATTTTATAGAGACACTCACAAATGATCTTTGGGATTATAAAGCCTCTGCTTAATGACAACGCAATGTAAAGTGTTTAAATTTCACAGCATGTGGCTTCTGTGGTGCCATTGAAGTCATATCCCAATTAGGTCCTCTCAAAGCAATAAGGCTGTTGGCGTGGCTCTGGAATTCTTTTATGGTTGACCAGACAACTCGAAGCACCATTCTGGCTCTATGTCCAGAAGGCTAACCAGGCAAAACAAGGGGGCTAATAAAACTGTCCACTGATAAGCAGTTAATGCCCCAGAACTAATTACTGCAGTGCCACCACTTTTTCTCTTCAGTGTGAAATACTGCACACACTTCGACTGCTGATATCTTCTTCATTGTACCTTGCAGATAGATATGTTTCAACTGTGTCATGATATACCACTTATGTGAGGTTGTCAAGTGAATAGATTTCTAGACATGGTGCCCTATTCAAGTCTAGACCGTGTGTTCATTATGGACTTAACACTCTCATAATAAAAATAAAATATAAACCACCTTACCGCCTAGAATTTGCTCTACGATGCCACTGATGTCACTTATGTTGGTCTTCAAATCTTATTTTAAATTGCAGAATAAATATGGAGTATAACCGTAATACTAAACTGCCTGTATACAAAAATGATGTTGCCAAAAACCTTTTGTGCTAAGTAATCTCCAAGACTTACAATTGGTTCTCTTGAGGCTGGCACTAAAACAAGCTCAGTATCAGTGACATACAGGCCTGGGCAGTTAGCTCCACTGATCGCTCATAATGGTGCTACCGGCTCGCTGCGCCATCTCCCTGTGCAGTCATACACAGCTATGTCAGCCGCAATTATACCGCCAACTGCCACTCGGAGCAATGCACAGAGCTATAAAAACATGGCAGCAATGTTTTCCTACTCTTTGCAGCTCACTCTTTAAGCATTTCCGATCTATTGCATTATTTAATGGAGGATAATTTAAATGTATTGTCTGAAGTGTTGGCGATATGGCTTAAGAAAATGTAATATTCAAAGTGATGTGGACGTTTCAGCACAGGGCCACGTGGTAAGGTCAATTCAATTAATATCAACAAATAATTTAGAATAGTTCTGATAATTTGTGGAATAGTGACTGAACCTCTGAATGAAGATGGCAGCAATTAACCAGAATAATCATTATTGTTATCTGGGAGACAGACTCTAAAACACATGCAAAAAGGCTTTTATAACAAAGACAGTGACCTTATTAGCTCAAAACATTAAAAAAAGTATCAACATTTTGTGATTTTCATCAATAATACACTATATTTGTAAATATTCTCTATCTAGAAGCTTTCAGTGACCATATTTCAACATTTATTTGGTTGATAAATTAATTCAATCATCACTCCACTAAATCATCTCCCACTTTGTATCGTGTCTCATTGTTACTCTTGCTTTTACACAGTGCAGTGAATTTAGATGGGATCTTAAATTTGAGCAGTTGTTGAGTCTTGTTAACAGTCTTGTACATTTTTATTCACCATAGTGTTAGACAAAACAGTTGACAGCTGGGAAAACGCCATTAAAAGCAAACTGCTGAAATTGTACTTTGAATGTCAGTCCTCTTAATGTTACACCCACTGGCCACATTATGGATTAGTATCATTTTAAAATATAGGCCCATTTAAGGGTATGGACTTTTTTGCACTTAATCATTTTGACTATAGGCACTGCTTTCCGCATTTGTGTACATCTGAGCAGACAAAACAACCGATTGTGAAAAAATACTACACTTTGAAACGTTCAACTCCAAACTGTCATAAAACACACACAAAACAATAATATGGCCAATTTTTAAGTATAGTTCGTTAAATATTATTGTTAATATTTATTATCGACACCAATCGCTATGTGCTTGGACCGGCAAATTAAGCTTATGCCATCATGTGTGTGAGTCACTGAGGCAAAATAGCCAAATGTAGGCAGGGAAACACGGAGTATGCCTCATCGCCTATTTTAGCACCACACACACTGAGGGAGGGGCGAGCGAGGCAGCCGGTGAGTGAGAGCCTAAAGATCCAAATCACATCTCCTGCTGTGATAAAGTAGACTTACTACATGCACACATTTTACACCACTCCAAAGCCTTTCAAAACACTTTAAGTCATACTTTAAACTTTGTAAAGGCAGCATAAGGGTCGTTTTTCCAAGATACATCAGGCGTTCTAAGTTGGCAACAAGTCAGATTGACTTGTTGTGTTGCACTCCATCCACTGGACTAGTCATATGTGTTTTTTGTTTTGTTTGTTACCTTGGACTTCTGCCCCACACCACAAAGCTGCCAAATAATTGGTTTGATCAGTCTTTCACCAGTGGATTCAAATAAATTAGTGATGGTGGGTAAAGATTGATTCCAGTGAGTTTAAGAACAATTAAATACGATGATGATTCTTGCTGCTAAAATAACTGAGTTCCCCAGAGCACCCCCTATTTTTAAAAAAAGTCATGTTTTTTTTAGAGTAGAGTATGATTCAATTAAATTTATTTAGAAGGCCTGCTTTAATTTCTGTGGGCAGTCATTCAGGTAGATTTTGTGCATTGTGGTGTGGGCCAAGGAGGAGTTTTAAGGTTAAGGTACACTTTATTGTCCCTGTAGGCAAATTTGTCCTCTGCATTTCACCGATCCAATCCCGTTGGAGCATTTCCTTAGGAGCAGTCAGTACCACAGCTCAGTGCCTGGGACCCATGTCCAGATCTTTGTGCTAGGCTTGAGAGTGAGGCGAGAGTGCTAGCCACTGTGCCACAACGGTTTGGTGTTTATTACAACAACAACAAAAAAGAGAAGAAAAGGAAATGCACACATCAATAATGCCCTGATATAGTTGACAATCAAGTAGAATAGCGGAGTGTAACCTCCTTCCTGCAGTCATGTAAAGCTCGTCCAGAGAGTCCTTTTCTGCTGAAGACCTGAAATGTATTTTAAGACTTGACTCTTTAATGCATAAACAAACACCTTATCATTTTACACTGAGAAAACCTGTATGAGCACCTTCTTGCTGTGAAGCCTGAGGGCTCGCCCTGTCTCTAGAGTAATCTCCCAAATCCTTTTGTGGTTAATTTTATGGTCCATTCACATTTTGTGCGACACTTGAACCTCAATGAACACATTTACAAGCACACTTTACCACATTGTCAATAGGGCTGCAATGAACTAATCGTGACTAGTAGACTATAAAATATATTTGTAATCATATTTTGATTTGCAATAAAGTGTAATCTAACATATACAAAAATACATTTTATTAAAAGAAAAAACACAAAACAACATTATTGCCATCAAATTGTAGAAATTGTTATTAATAATTCATTTAATTCATAAATATTCTCTATTATGTCTAGATGCCTTCAGTCACCGACCTTAATTTTATTGACAATGTATTTAACAAGTCTCAATATACAATAGAAGTAATTGTTTCTACTGGTTGACTAATCGCAAAAATAATTAGTCTACTATGGTAAAATAATTGCTAGTGACAACCTTAATAGTAAAAAAATAGCAATAGAGTTAACAAAATAATTCAAAAACATACTGAGATATAAAATTGTTTTCAATATCACCAACCCCTAAATAGGAGTCAACCTTTCACTCAGCTATTTTTGCAGTCATAGCAGGACAGAGCCAGACGTACTGGGTATTTCTCACATCGGTGTCATTTCAACTGTCTACCAGAGTGAAGGTTGATTAAGTGCTGCACGTCCAGACCAATACACAAATAGATGATTCCAACATGTCTCACCAGCAAAAAGACAACACCGCTTTACTTGCTGTGGCTGACTTGAGAGATTTTTACTGAGGAGAAATCTCTTTTGGGTAAATTCCGACAACCTGTGATCAACCCGAGTTGGACTGAAGCTACTGTAATTTTCATACCTATCTTTTGAGCCTTCGCAGCATACAGTCACAGCATACACACAACACTACTAGTCAGGCTGTTACAAGAACTGACACAGATATTCACCCCCCAAGTGTTTGCCATTTGGTGTGTGTGAATGTTGTAGCTCGAGACCAAACTTATGTGCAAAGAAATTGACAGTATGGTTCAAAAGCAAACAAGCAAATGTCTCTGCGGCTCCCTGAGAAACAAACCATGTTCTGTGCAGAGGATTAAAGACAGCGTTTACAAAGCACACTATCAACATGAGGCCTGCTTGCACACACATAACACACTCAAAGCCAGTGTGGTCAGCTGCAGGATGCCTGCATTTACATCAATGATGACAATACAGAGTGGAGTTCAATAGAAAAGAATGGAGTCAGCTATGGAGTGCTGAGATGGTATTGGTCTGAATCCACTGGAGATCCCATGGAAATGGATGGCCTTCTAAGCCTCCTCTATCAGCTGCAGACAGAGAATAATGGAACTCATGGGAGCCTTCAAAAAACTCCATTAGACTTACTTAACAGCTGAGTCCTTAATTTATTTGGGCTATATGGGAGGCAGCAGCTGAGCATGCTGTGACAATACAAATATACTGTAAATTAACAATTTAAAACGTGGAAAAGCCTTGTAAAGTCTGCAGGTATACAACATAAGGCATTTGCAGGAAACCGTTGGACATTGACTGAATAGATATGAGGACCTCAAAGGTCAGATTGCAACTTTCAATAGTGCACACAACAAGAGCTCTTATACATTCAGTGTTGGCTATAGTAAGGATAAAGCAAATCAAGGTCAGTCAGGGTCTCTAAAAACAAAATGATTTGTACTATGGCACATAAAGCAACAGACTTTGTTCTAAAATATTCATATATTAACAACCCTGTTAGTAAAATATTTGACACCCATTAAAGCCATGCACCTGAGATTGGAGGACATGATTTTCTCTCTCATCTCTCTCTCACTCATCAGTTTCTCATTTTTTGTCTTGTCCCTTGGTCAAAAGAGACATGCCCAGACCGCGGCAGGCTGTCAAACGTCTCCATGGCAAAGCGGACGTGAGAGGAATCAGGAGGAGCTGGGCAAAAACATCTCTGGTACGCTCTTCACCTCTAAAGAGGTTAGCCTTATTTAGACTGGCTGTTCCAATCACCCACACACAAGGTAGAAGAGAAAGTGATGTTGTGGGGTTACAACATGTTCGAGTACTTAGAATTAAAGTTGTGTTCAATGAAAAGAAACAAAAAAGTAGCTAAACTTGATTTGAGAGCCTGACCACTAATGTGGGCAAATACAAACAGTCCACTTGAAGCCATTTTATATGCACATTTAAGCAGCTTCAACAGCCAAGTAACTGTCCCTCCACTTGCCTAAAATAGTCCCTGAAGCTACAATATAGTCTGGTATAAGCTGGTTATTACAGGGGACGTTTTGAGGCTTCCTGGAGCCCAGCCTGCCCTGGCTTGGCTTTAAAATGCACCTGTTCAGTTTTGAAGCCAGAGGAATGAGCCTTGTGGGGCTTGAATGAATGTGAGCCGCTCGGTGCTGTTTGGCACAGCGAGGGGACAGTAGTGGCACACGAGAGGGCAAGAAACGAGGTGAATGTTATGTTAGCTCTGGGGTACGATTGAGCAGCAGGACATAGTCTACAGAAAGCAGCGGCTGGGATAAGTAGCCCAGCGAGCCAGCTAATAACGCAGCCAGAGCCTAAAATATCCTCGACACGGAGTCTACCTTTTCCAACGCTGCTACAGCAAATCACAGCGTAGGTATTGCTTACAGGAGCCCCGCAAAACAAACCCGGATGTGTCGGGCCGTCAAGCTCCCCCAGTGCCTGCTACTGTACAAAAACGACCCAGACGCGTATCGCAATACAACCGGTGCTCCCGTCTTCCGTCCACATTCTGAAACGTCTCTGCGCGTAAAGCTCGTTCCACGTACCAAGGAGGGACGTTTATGCCCAGCAGTAAGCAAATGCACCACGTTCGCCAGACAATAACAACATGAAAGGTTATTTAAAGCGCTTACCCACCGTTAAAGCTCTCCTAGTTGTCGGATATATCCCTTTACATCGGTCAGGCTAAAATCCGCTTCTCTCCTACAGGGAAAGTGGTGGCGGAGGTGGCGACGGCGGAGAGATTCTCGTTCCCTTTTGCACAGCGGACAAATATAGACTGTGCGCGGTGTCAAATCTCCTGTATTCGCCCCTTGGCAGACAGGCTGTCTTTTGCCGCTCCAAAGTTAGCTGGTAAGTAGTCACAGCGGCATTCTGTGTAGCGGTACAGCCACTGAACTCAGCATAGCGGGTTGTCAGAGTAGAGCAGGACAGTGGAGACGCCAGCAGTGCGCACACTTCCAGCCATTCGGTAAGTCGCTTTGAAAGGGCGCAGCTTCTTCGCCTTCCCAATAGTCAGACTGTGTAGACTCCTACTAACAAAGCACACGTCCGTATACTCCAGTGGTCCTCGTCTCAAATGTCCGCCACTGAGCCTGAAGGATGAATTTCCACCCGGAGGAGTGGAAAGAGAGAAATAGGAGGGGTCGGACAGCCAGTGCCTGAATTACTCCACCCCCAAAGTAACACAGCCAGCCCCCCGCTTTTTTTCAAGTCCTTCCCGTTCATTCACTATATTTGTAGCTGTAGTGTCCTCCCCTTATGTCTTCTATGGCTCAGTGTCTCCCTTTTTTTTAACCTTTAGGCTATATTCAATGTATTAAAAAACAACAAAAACTCCATGTGGGTTCTATATCCCATTGCTGTCAGTGTTACTAACTAAGGGCATGTCGTCTAAACAAAAGCAAATAAATCAATACGTTTACTCAACACCTCCTCCCAAAGAGTTATGATGATGGCATTGATCCAGACCGGCAATGATCATCTTCAGGTTTTGTCAAAGTTGCTTATGAGACAGTGTGGATGATCTAATGCACGATACGAAGCAAAATTACATAGTCCTACATGACACATGTCAGCAAATATGATCCATTGACCTTTGACCTGTGTGTATTAGCATTTATTTAGAGACAGAGAGATGTAAAACGATTTGATTTGATGGGTATAAAAGCGCTGTTTAACGAATAAAATACATAAATACATTTAGGCTACACAAAATTCATTTCAGTTCAATACATTAATTAATTTATTAATTAAGTCATTTCATGGAAAGGCCAGGTATTCAAATGTGGTAATGGTCCATAGCATTAATGAGTGTAAGTGAGTACAAGCGTCACAAAGGAGTTGCGCCATGTTATAGCCCCGGTGTGAAAGAGGGTAATTGTAAATGCTTAATGGATTGCATTTGTATAGCTGTCTTCTTCCAAGAGGCCAGCAGAGTACTTCATTGTGCACTTATTTATCCCTCTCACACAAACACTCTCTGTTAATGGCTGAGCCGCCACACAAAGTGCTGACCTCTTCATCACAAGTAAACACATTGCATTTGGGTGTATTCTTTTTCTTTTCAACAGATTAATTAGTCACCCTGAACTTGAACTGATTCATTTGAATAATCTACTCCCCACCATCAGCGAGATGAATGTAAAGTGTGACATGTAATGAATAATTAAAAAGTAAAACGTCTCTTCGTCCATTTCTGAAAAGAAGAGTGTATGGGTCAAATGCAGAGGACCGAATTCCTTGCTTGGACAATAAAGTACCTAAACCTTAACTCTTGCCTGAGTTGGGGTTTAAATAAGAATGCATACATTGTGTATAAAGGGCTGTAGCTCTCTTAAAAATTTTGAAAAAAACATCCTATTCACCGCTATCAATAAATAGCAAGTTCACCAGCCTTGCTTCCTGGTGTCGATAATGAGACGCAGTCAGCATAAAGCACTGCTTTTACAATATATTTGTACTGGACCAAAAATTATTTTTACTCATAGATGGAAAAACTGGGTGCAACCAGTTTAAATGTACTCCATTTAACTTTTTTTGTGGGGGATTCAGCACCTCTTTGTCTATGGAGATGTTTTTGCTTATTTCTATATTGTTTCACAGTATGGCATTAGCATTACAGCTGTTTTTATTGCAAATAAAAATGTATTAAAAGCGTCTCCAAGGGGAACATGTCAGGAGCAGTGAGTACCCATCACCAGATCTTGGGCTGGACTTGGTCAGGACTACTGTAGCTGGATTTTACCTATTGCATGTTGCAAACAAAACAGTTTAGAAAGGCCAGGAGTAGCACCCAGAACCTTAATGAAATTTATAAAATACCAATTTACTGCAGCAAATTGAATTCCTATATTGCACTTGACCAGGTCTTTCAGACCTTACCAAGAGGTCACCAAACCGTCTCTATGACACTTACTGTAGCCGTAGCCCCCAATGGAGTGTGGTCTATGGCTGTTCACTGCATCTCTCAACCAGCTCTCCAATGTCTTATTGTTAGAGAAGGGCATGCTTTGGTGCACTGCTCTAACATCTTCAGACAGGCCAGGCTTTACTTGAGGGGGTTGGCGTTTCAATATTCATGAATGTACATGACAGAAGCGTGAATGAGAGTTGAGGCAGAAGTAAACCAACGGCATGCTGGGAGACAGTTGAGATGGGGGACTGGAAGGGGGTTAGAGATGGGGGCACCTTAAAAGAAACACTGATATCGAGTCTGACAATTACCAAGAAAGTGTGCATGCCAGAGAGCAAATACAAAAGAGCAAGTGAGGATATTACATGTTTACTGACAAGGTGAAAATATCCCAACAGAAAAAAATGGTGTTGATACAACTTCCCTAGTTTTATTCATTTTTATGCTTAGTTTGTAAATTATGTACAGGATGTAATTTAATTGTGTAATATTTGTGTTCATTAGAGGTTTTTAATAAGTATAGTTAATAAATGCAAACAAGACCTCTGATAAATCTGAATAATTGTCTATGTTACGTTATTCTACAGTCGAACTCTACTCTATATGTGCACCCTTCTTTTAAGTGCCCCATGCAAGAACACACCACATTGGCCTTGTTTGGTCTCATCACTAAACCTAACTTAACCTAACCTAACTTCATTGAGGTGTGTCTGCTTTAATTAATATGAAGGCTGCTTGAATGACCTGGCCTATGCTTGGAACAGAAAAATGGACTTACTTTGAGGCATTGCAGAAGAGGAAAAGGTGTTCCAAATAACCTATTCCATTGATTCGACCAAATAAAGAAGGGCTGTTTAAGTCAACACACGTGTGAAGAAGTCATGGAGGTTGCACACTGCCGTATGATGCACAGTGACAAATGTGCAAGTCATTTACATGCACACACTGTTAAAGCAGAGTAAGAAATTACTAAATTCTCCAGCTGTAGCGCTTCATCTGCCAGTATGAATGCAAGGGTAGGGAAGCGAGTGAGCCCGGGCCGTCTGTGTAACTGTATCTAATGAAAAGTGACAACTCCCTTCTCCCGGAGAGCCTTCCTGTTTTGCTAGGTTTCAAATCCTATTTGCTTGTCCCCACCACCACCGCTGCCACCACCACCGCCGCTCATTCTCTGTCTTCTCATCGCTGCTCTCACTTTCTCTGTAACTCTTTCCAACTTTCTGGAGGAGCCACTGCCAATATGGTCTTATTATATTTTAAATATCATAATTGTCCCAAGGGGGAAGAGAGAACTGGTGTGTTTTGAAGGGGTAATAATGTGGAAAATGTAGTTACTTAATGGCATATGGTGCGGTAGTGATGGAAAGCTAGGCTCAACTGTGATTTGAAAGCTCAGAGAAAAAAATGAATATTGAGTGGCAGGTATTTACAGCGTGTCAGATTACGTGTCATGTATGTGATAGGAAAACTGCTCCATGCTCACGGATATTGCTGCGCAGTGGCTTTATCCTCAGTGAAGATGAAGTGATCTTATTTGTGATAAGATGACTCCCAGTATCACTGTATCTTATGGAGTGTTTTTCCTGTCCCGTGCCCGTTAAAGCATCAGTTAAATTGGCAGTGCAGGGTACAGTATGTGGGTTAGGGTGCCGGCCTCCTTGTTAATATTTCATTTCTATGCTTGCAAGAAAGAAATGGGGCAGAGAAGCACAGAAAGCCTAATGTGCACTCCAAATGATGGGGGAAGTGCCTCGACCGCACTGCTTTATACTGTATGACTCCTCTAGGATGCATTAGAATCACTGTTTTCAACGTGTTTCTGTTCTCACTTTCTTGTGGCTCTGTATAGTCGATGAGCCACTGCATACTGAGCAAAATTGTACTGTTATAATTTCCTCTTTTTAACCTTGGAGTATAAGCTACAACTTGTCGGCGCAGAGCAAGTTGAAACCTCGGGGAGAACCACAGTGAAGGAGAGATCCTACTCCCACGGACGGACAGGCTGCAGATGGTCCAGGACTGACGCATCCAGTTGGACCAGAACCACTCAAGAGGAGGGAAGGAGGCTCACACCGCATTATATAAAAAGATATGAAAACACAGAGAAGTGAAATAAATGCAGAAATATGACAATAGACCGAAAGCTGTGTCTTTTTGCATAGCTTTAGTCACGTCTTACAGCGCCACAAACTTGGAATTAATAAACGTCTTTTTGTGAGTTACTGATCGTAAAGGTACAATTTAGACTTTATCTGTTAAGAAAACAGCCTGAGATGCTCCAAAGTGAACCGGTCTGAGGGACCAGTGGAAACATGACTTATGTGTGACTGCATGTGTCTGGATTGCATTTACCAAAGACACGTTGGTTATTAGTATTTAGACTTAGATTTAGACCTTATTGATCCACGATTTGATGAAATTACTTGGACACAGCAGCTCACATGTTACAATATAAGAGCAAAATATAAATGGTAATACAATTCAAAATAATTAAAGTGGTAAGAATATTGGAATATGCATACAACAACAACCGTAATGTTTTTTAAAGCATTCAATCAGAGTATGTTATTCTCACCACAATCCTTGCCTTTTATGTGTGTCCTAAATAAGCTGCATGTGGAAATTGTATTAAGAGAATTAGTGGTGGATATTTTGCAACCAAGCAGCCTGTTAATGTTCTTTTTCAGAGCTTGTTCTGTTACATGTTTAATGCCTCGCTGCAACAGGTCTATTAGCCGAGTGAGTTGACTTTGTGATTGACAATAGTGCTTTAAGAGCCATTATGGTAGAAAAACTCCATAAAGTGTTAATTGCAGTCCATTTACCTTTCCATGCATTAATCATAGCTCACATTGGGGTCTGCTGTACTTCAGGAATCAGTTAAAGGGTCCTCCAGAAGTTTCACATGAATAACTTTTTCATGAATTTAGGTGTAAATAAATGGCCTAATGTACCGTGACATTATGCCATTCAGTAAGTACACATTGTTTAATCATACATTTATCATTATTTCTGTGATTGCAAACTGCCAGCAACTATGGGCTTGTGAAAGTATTAGGCAAAAGTGGTAGTTTATTTTTACTGCTATTACCATTGTTTCGTGCAAATTCTTACTATAGCCACAGTATTGCTTAGGAAAAGCACAGGTAGAATTGAAAGAAGAGTTGTAAGATTAAGTATTTTTGCGAAGTTATTACGGAATAGAAAATGTGGCAATCCATTATGTGCTTTTTTTTCTCTTTTTGATTCGTGAGGAATTGTGTTTGTCTCCAGAATTGGAAATGTGTAATTGCATTAATCACTGTGAACCATCATCTCGTCAAAGTGCGCTGACGTTAAATTGCCAGATTAAATTTATGGTTGTTCTGAAAAGTCAACACATATCATTGGTAACCTCATTTGACATTCCTGCAGCTTTAACTTTAATTAGAAGAAGATAAAAAGAAATTTGAAGCTTCAGGCTGTCACAATGTTTGGTCTGTATTACAGTGACCCCAGCGTTAACTTTTTAAACATTGGAAGTAAAATGTTTCAAATGAAAATGCCAAGTCAGAAAGGATTTGGCATATTTAAGATAAAGGCATATTATAGCCAGTCAAGGAGAAAGATATGGACCAGGAGGGATATGATTCAGTGGGGAGAACAGACGTGAGGCACTTCTTGAAGAGTTTTAGGCCTGTGGTACCAGATAAGTACAGCAGTTTGGTGTCATAGTGAGCACACAGCTCTTTTACCATCTCTCTTCATGAAATTAAACGATAAGAGCCAAGTTCTGACTAATGATAAAAAACAACAACATAGGGTCAGCATTGGAGAGCAGAGCTATCACTGCATCCATCAGAGCATTTGGTGTTTTCATCGCCCGTTGATAGACAGTTTTGGAGAAATTGCTCCGTGCTTGAATTATTCATGTTTCGTTTCCCTAGTTAGGAAGTTCCGTCTCCAAAGTCGGGACAAGAGGAAGCGCCAGTGTTTTGCATGCAAACCAACTGTATATTGGCATCCCTCCATCTCTATTTGTGAGTGCAAAAAAGGTGGAGCTTGATGCTACTAAAATACTTTATAACATACATTATTTCATTAGATTGATTGAATATTGTGAAACGTGCTTTCTAATTAAGTGAATCATTTTTGTTTTCGATCTGTGTTAAAGGAGAGATATTTGCTAATGGCACATTTAGCAAATGTTGACCCATGAAAAGTGTGTGTTTATCTCAAGATTAACATGAGTCGAGAGAACATGGAGAAATATCCATGGCACAAGTTGTATTTGAGATTATGAGCAGTGTAAGCAGTCGGAAAAGCAGATTTGAATAAAAACTTGTGCCGCATAAATCTTCCAGTTCATGGAAAGGTCAGTTGGTTGTATTATTGAGCATTTTTGTGCTTTACAACTATATACCTTAGTTACAATCTCTCTAAAAAGGAAAGATGCAGGCTGGTTTTCACTTCTTCCTCGCAGCACTGAGGTTCCACTCCAGGACCAAGTGGGGCCTTTCAGTGTTGAGTCGGCATGTTGTATCTACAGGTGCTGCCATTTCTATTATCAATAAATACATGAACAATATTGTTCACATTCCCCATTAAATAAAGGTTCTTTTTCCAAAGAGACAATGGAAGAATCATGTGATCAGAGGAACGCAACAAACATTACGACTTAAAAAAAAAAAGGAAAAATTATTTTTAAAAACATCACCCAGAAGACTGAGACAGCATCTGCCGAATCAACTAAGCAAATCACTAAACGCTGTTTTCTGGAGAAAAATACAGTTGAACATCTTCTGTCCTCCAAGGTAAAACTTTTTTTTTTACAGGGACATTGCACATTACTATATATTTTTAATGCATTGACTATAAAACTTAGTTGGTTAATTACTACATTACATTTTTGTAAGCTAATCGTTTAGTATTAATTTACTTTTTTTCATGTCAGCTTGCTTACTTTTATAGTCCGTAAAACCTCTCTTCCCCTGTATTGCAAGACCTTTCCAGTTTATGATTTATGATTCTACCTCTGACACACATACCTTCACCGCACATTCCTGGCAAACCATATACTGTTTCTAAAAATACTGTAAATGATAACCTACCGCTCCCCTGACACTTTATCTCCAGCCCATTAGACTTTATTTGCCTAGACTGTTAAAATGGCGGTGTGTTTATTCCCAAACAAGGGATCCATGCAGCCCTGGCCTGTCAGGGAATGATCTTGTAAAGCAGATAAGTATCTAGGCAATGGTCTTTAGAAACTAACAGGGGTCCAGTCGTCTAATTGACAAATTCAAGACCCCTATTTTGACAGATGAGACAATGGCCATAAATGCTTAATGTTTCCAGCTCCATCGCCCTACAGAGCACACAGGCACTGCATGCACTAATGACAGCCAATACTCTCCATAACCCGTTACAGAGTTTAAATTTGTCCAAATGTCCTTACTCCTGAATGTAGGGGTAGCATTCCTTACTTCCTGGAAATTATACAATTAAATATAGATTTTAAAAAAAAAACATTCCTTCATTCCCTGGTTTTGAACATTTCTCGTTCCTAAATCTTCTTTCTTTAACTTTTTGATCATGCACATTTTAAAACAATAAATTCCTGTCTTAGGAACAAACGGCTCAAGTAAAAAATCATCTCAACTTGGCTGCTGAAAATGTTCTGAATAATTTTGTGCTTTATTTTAAATTCATTTCTAACTCAACCAGGGACATTATATAGCAATTTAAAATCCAATTATGCATTTCTCTATATCATCTTGATCCATGTTTCTGAAAAAGTCTGCGTTTCAAAGATGACAAGATTTTTAATAGAGGTGTTCCCTTCCACAATAAAACCACAACATACACTGTGTTTTCCTTCCAACATCTGTCAACGGATCAATAACCATTTGCAGATGAATAGGGTCCCAGATCCCCAACCTAATTATACTCTATATCAGTGCTTCTCAAACTGTGGTACGGGTACCACCGGTGGTACGAAACGTCTTCTGGTGGTACGTGGACGCCTCTTCAATTGGAATGTGTACTTCATTCAGAGTACATTTTATTCACATGTTTTGTTCTTCCTTTAGTAAATTTCTTGTTAAAACTATTGTGGAAATGGTGTATTCCTACTTAAGACCTGGTTTATCCCTAATTTAGACCTGAAACATGGACCCAATTTAGATAGTGGTACTTAGAAAGCCAAATCTTTTCTTACTTGGGGTAAAAGGTTTGAGAACCACTGCTCTATGCCATACTATATATAGTGCTGGAGGTAGTGTCATTCAATATCTGCATTAATATGTGCAAACATTACTGTACTTTTATCTCCTCCTGCATTTGTGATTCTTACTTCTGTCTACCTTTGTGTCTATCCATCCCTATGCCCTCCAGCCAAGTCGCTCAAGGTATTTAGTGAATTACAGCCTAACATGCAAAGTCACGCCATCGATCCATTGTTCTTGGCCGAGGAGATGCCCTATCTGAAAATCTGCCCCTTTCCCTCAGGCGATAGTGGCTGAAGGAATGTGAAGACAGCTCGAAGTCGGCTTGGATTCTCTAGGGCAGGTGTAGATCAGAGCGAGACAGAGGGACAGTTTGGCTGCAGAATTAACGGTTTCACATGCCACATAATGGATCAGGCACACAGGCCATCACTGGCTGAAAAGGTGACAGGGGTAATTGGATTTGCAGGGTGTGGTGGGTTTTGTTGAATTAGACTTTAAATTGTTGGAATTCTTTTGAATCAAAGTGTACGCAACAGTTGAAGGAAAATGGGGGAAAATATGCTCAGGTTAGCCTACAACAACTGTCTTGTTAGGTCTCTTGTGCAGTCGGTGTTGACAGGTAGTGTTTAGATAATATTTAGTGCCTGCAGTTGTTAGCCACTTGTGGAAGTGGAATCAACTGAACAAATTCAAGTTAAGTTACATCATCTTGTCAGTGTGTGTTTTGCCTCCAATCATTTTGCTAATGTTAAAAAACATATTTTGCCAGCTAGATCTTATTCTCTTGTACCCGATCCAACCATTATGAACATATGTTTTGTTTGGCATACAGGCCAGAATACACGTGGCTTTTCAGATTTTTTGTAAATCTGCTTTTTTCTTTCCATCTTTTACTTTCGCTTCCCTTTGCCATCCTAATCTTCTTTTTCATGGTATTGTAATCTTCCTAAATTCCTACTACTCTCCCTTCAGGCAAGTGTCTCCTTTGTTTCTTATCTGAGAGCACGTTGCGTTTACTGTCTTAAGGTGGACATGTCACAAGAATGGGGTGTGACCAAGCGGCTATCTCCTGTAACTCAGCCAAAGGCCTTAAGGGTACATGCAGTTATGAGAGAAATCCTCTATTCACTCAATCACTATTCACTTTCTAAACAAAACTAAGCACTGAATAAAAGACTCAAAAGGTTCATGCTGATCAAGTTTATTGGAACACACTGTAAAATGACATGCAAGATATTTTTTGGGGAGATAGTAAATGTCAGTTTGAGAAATACTGTCCTAGAGAATAGTTAGTGTGAAGGAAGAGGATGAATAAAATACATTGAATTGCTATGGCAACCCATGTCCAAACAAAAAAAAAAAAAGCAATAATGTTTCTAATTTTAATTTCAATAGCATATTCTAAATGAACAGAAACACACAGGGGGATGCAGCAGTAGCTCAGCAGATCTCTTGTGAATTGTCCCTTATTGGCCTGAAAGAGCCTGAGGAGCAGAGTTTATGTAGAAAATAATAACGGGTGACCCAGATACAGAGAGAACAGACAATAATAATAAAGTAGGTTCTAAAAAACGTTGCTGCAGGCGGAAAAAGAGAAGAAAAAACGACACAGCTGTATTTTTAGATAAGACTCAAAGTTCATCTGCTTTATGTAACATACAGTATTCATGTCTCTACATATTACATTCATTATATGCAGTGAGAATACTGCATCACGCTCATTATGTCCACCATCTTCAGCTTTAGAGCATGGATCATGGCTAAGTATACATTTTATTAAAGGTGCACTAGGTCATTTTTGTGTTCCTTGATGATGTTTTGCTTGCCTGGAAGTTCCACAGTATGTTATTGCAAATATTGTATCTATCTTGCATTTATTTCACTATAGGTAGTTTTGTTGCTAGAAAAAACAATTAATGTGAGCATGGCTGCCTTTGCACAGATTCGTCTCCATGGAGGTAGATAGAGTAAATACAAAGTCAATCAAACTTTATTTATAAACCGCTTTTTTTTTCACAGTGGATTAAAAACATCCTCACATGCCTTCCCACCCAATCACCCCACAACTGCCTGAACCACAATCAAACAACCCACCCACAGACACACACTCTAAAATACATGAGACTGAGTACCCATGCACCAGTTGAGGAAACACCATCAGAGGAGCCGTCTGCAACAGGAGCAAAGAGGCATCTGCAGCACAAGACACAGGGCCCAGAGGAAAGATGAGGCAGATATAAACCTCCACCAGAGGCCCACGAGCCAGGGCCCAGCAGCCAAAGCCACGACTGATCTCAGTGCAGAAGGCTCCACAAAGGAAAGGCTGGAGATGCTGGAAGAGATTAAAGCAGGACACACAAAATACCCAGATCCAGATTTATTTACAGAATGTCAAAAACTGGACAGAAAGGCGGGTAGGCTGGCTCTGAACACACAAAAAGTACTTTTAACACAATAAACACAGAAAAGCCAAGCGCAAAACTATTAACTGAGTATGACGATCAAACAAACTGTTGAGGAATGGCTGTGGAGCTGCTCTTTTTATACAGAGATAATAGAGGATGGAAGCCAAGCGTGCAGAGTAGCCACGCCCAGGAAGAGCCAGACAAATGCAGAGGGGAGGGGGAGAACAGAAGTAACAGGACTGGACTGAAGCAGACATATAAAATAGTAAGCCTAAAATAATATATTCACCTTATTCCGCCCGGCCCACCTTTGTCTCTTTTGCCACAGATCCAAACTCTTATTATTGGCACTTCCGGTTTGGCGAGAACTCGGGGATACACATATGGGGAACAAGGGAAAGTGGATTGATTTGTGTGAAATGTTTAATGTACACAAGCAACAACTAGTCAGCAATGCACCAATTTCCTGGGCAGCCTGAAAATGGCTTTCTAGTCCATCTAGAACTTCTTTGCTGTTGATCTCGCCTGCTTCAAACTAAAACAATGGAAACCTGAACATTCTGAAAGTGTCCATGATACAAATTAGAGGTGGACTGTCCACCAGAAAAGTTATGTAGGGCACCTTTAAGTTCAATACAATTGGTATGTGTCTCAAAGTAAAACGGAGTTCACGAATGTCAAGACTCTACAGACTCCTTAATGCTATCTAACTATTTTTTAACAAGTAACTATACTTTTTTTTTTTCTTACCAAGAGTACCAGTGTTTGGCACTGTCTTATTTGACCATTTCAGGCTTGAATCTGTGCTATAGCCTGTCTTTCTCCATGTTTTTTGGGCCACTCCTGGCTGTTTGATTCAGCCCTGTGTATACTGAGTGGGTTTAACAAAGAGAGGACGGCCCATGTCTCTGTTTGCCTATGTGCATACAGATTACCCTGTGCGCACTCTCCAAACCTCTATTTGTTGCAGACGTGGAGAACAATCTTGTGAGTTGTTGAGGCGTGGGTGGAGGCAAAGGATGCAAAAAAATAACAAATTGCTCCTTGCTTAGACTAATAAATGCAAGCACTATTTACATGATTTGAATGGGCATCCGGAAACAACACTGTTTTAAAATGGGAAATGTTTAATTGGATGCACCAAAGGATATAATGACTAAAGTATGTTGCAGTGGCCTGAGAGTATGAGTCCTCCACTCCTGTTTCATTATCACATTTGAAAGGGGGACTTTCCAGAATTAGGGAGTGAGCTAAATGACCCGTACTTAACGCCAGGGAAGTAAACAGTAGCTGAAATGGCTTCTGAAGAGGCTTCGTGATAGGACCTGCCCTGCTGCGAGAGCCAGGGTACAGGGCACTCTGTGTGGGGTTTGTTTGTGTGTTTGCATTGGCTCTTCGAGTGTGTGAATGCGTTTAGGTAGGAATCACAGCTATGTGGAGGGTACCAACCCCCACCTCCATCAATGTGTCCTGTGTGAGGTGCAGCACAGATGATATATGAATGATCGTTTATGATGCTGTTCTTCAACTTTTAAAGATAGTTTTATATTAAAACATGTACATGCACAAGTACATTAATTACAGAAGCTAGCTCATCATGTCAGCCATTAAAGTGTTGAAATCAAACCATAAGGGGCGTCAAAAAACTCTCCTAACTTGGAACGGTTGAACCACCTCCAGAATATTCTGGTAACATTCAGAACAAAATACAGTATATAACTACTTTTACCTCAGATTTACAGAGTTTAGTGCTTCGCATGTAGAATCCACTACGTTTCTCAATCCACTGTATTATTTTTATTTCCTTTATTCTTCGTAAGCCGCCATGTTTGTTCAGTCATGGACAGACCATTTGTTTCACCTGACAATCACACTCATCTGAGGATAATTTTCTGGACCAAAATGTCTTCGTAAAATATTGTCAAAATGTGTGGTTATGCTGGTCAGGCAAGTAAAACGGGACATTTCAACACTGTTCGAAATCATTTCAAGTATTTGTTATTTTTTCCTGTGACTATGATAGACAATTATTGCCTTTTTACACATTTTGTAAATAACAATGGTTAATTAAGTCAATTCAAACTGCCTCAAAGGAAACAAATCATGATTGTGTAATTGACCTTTCAGTCCTTAACTCTAGTGTGAAATCATTTGAAAGAAACATTGTGTTATATCTCGCTCTGAGGCACTGTGCAGTTTTGTGAGTGATTGTGACCTTGGTTCACTTTTGACTCTGCCGCACATAGCCCTAACAGCAACGCACTAATCATGAATCTTCCTTCTCACACCTGAAGCTATACTTGACATTATGGTGAAATTTAGTGCCGACATCACAGCGACAAGATATTCTAGGGATGACAATATCTCTCACAATTCCAGATCTCCGTTAAAAAACTAGGTACTCAACAAATACTGAAGGCATTTTGGGTGTATGCAGCTATGACTCTCAATGCGGCATCAGATAGCACGGGCCAGTTTACACACACTGGATGTAGACAGAAACATGGCCTCAAGGCTGGGGCCAGATTTGATCATCTCAAAATGCCAGCTCTCTCAGTCTCTCTTGGCATTTTTTGAAGATATTTTTGGGCGCCTGAGCTTAGACAGCAGGCGGACAGGAAAGAGAAAAGACAGAAAGGATGACATGGACTTAAGGTTTGAGCTCCTCCAACACTACACTTCTCCAGGTGACTGCCCTAACAATCGGGAGCTACAACAGTTACAAAGCTGTTGAAGAAGTGGATTTTTACTCCCTGTCTGATGCAATTTTCTGCGCTTGGAAAAAGCAAAATACTAGCTTTAATTTAAGCGTCAAATGTGGCAGCAATATTGTCATTATTATTTTTGTTCTCTTTCTAAACAAAACCTTGAAATAATAAAGTCAACATTTATATTAATTATATTGGTAGTTCAGATTATCCGATTTTACACTGAAACATAAGGCATTCAGACTCCGACATTTTGTTGACCAGTCTGGGATTCAAACCCTTAACCTTGCGAAGATTGTTATCAGACTGCATTCTTTCTCTGTGTTGACTTAAAGGGCTAATTAAAGGGCAATTAAGGGAAAACATCTTTTATAGTTTAGCAAATAATGGGAAGACAACAAAGACTGAATTTAGATGGTGGAAAAAGTCATAATGTCATTACTGCGGTCGTATTTAGGAGTATAAGCTCCCTGCCACCAGACATCACTCTTCACTATGTTTAGTTAAATTCTCTAAATATTCATTCATGGACTTTGACTAGAGGAAATGAGTCCAGATCCCTATTTATTTATACATTCCAAATCCATCAAAGTCGGGCTGTGCCCAAAGGCGAAATTTAAATATTACAGGTCAGAATGTTATCGCAATGTTCGCCACTCATATGGCATATCTAATGTTTTGTCACAGCTTTAAAATTTCAATTCCAACGTCATGAAGATGAATGAATTGCTTTTTGCTGTGGCTCTGTTTGTTTAAAGTGTCATACGTCTTCTTTCTGTCACACAAAGCATCTTTTCTGGGGTTGAGGTTGCCGGATCAATGCCTGAAGACCCTGTGTGTGTGTGTGTGTGTGTGTGTGTGTGTGTGTGTGTGTGTGTGTGTGTGTGTGTGTGTGTGTGTGTGTGTGTGTGTGCGTGTGTGTGTGCTTGCTCATGCACTGATCAATGGAGATTACCTGCAGCCCTCTGCTCTTTGTAATTGCCGAGTGATTGGCACAGTGCCACGGGCCGCTTCTCTCTCTCTCCCTGCGTCGATCTCTTTCTCTCACACAACACACACAACACACACAACACACACACCAAAGTGCCTGAGGAAAGGTACAGTATGGAGACAATGATTGTTGCTGTCCACTTGATGACAAACATGCTGAGCAAACAGTTATGCACACCAGATGACAGGTCGTGTTTAAATGTTTCGGATGACACTCACTCCTCATTTGAAGTTTAATTTTCTTCACTTTGTTTTTGATGGCTCTATTTCTTCTACTGGTCAGCTCCATGCCTGTAAATAAAAGCATTTGGGGATTAATTACATTAATTTTGAACCTGATAGACTGTTTTACAGTTTAAGAGAAGTGATTTACAGTTTAAGATAAGTGATAGAAAAATACTATATTATATGGCTACCTCTGAAAAATATGGAACAGAAAACATTGGGCAAAAGAAGATTTACATTTGACACCCATCATGAGGCTGCTCTAAATCAATAGGAATTACATTTGCTCCCGTCTCCTGCGCTGTTCTAAAGCTGTGTGGTCCAGTCACAGAGCACAGCAGTGATCTGGAGGTCTCTTACAGTCAATCCTCTTATCCTCCTCCGGTCCCATGTTTAGCTGCAGTGCTTTGGCCTGCACGGGACGCTCTGCATGAGCAGTTGTTTGCCAACATTTCTTACTTTTCCATGCCATTCGATCTAGCATTTGATTAACCTTGCATGCCTGCTTCTTTAAATATACTTTTTAAATACTATTAGCAAGTATAAGCATTTGTATATTTTACCTTTTTGTTGTTTTACACAATTTCCCTGAAGTTTAATCTAGTGGCCTGGTTTGTTTTCATACGTTTTTGAAGCGTCCAGGGTCATTACATTAGGTGAATGTTTGGCTATTAGTGTCACATTGTAATCACCACTTATCTCCTCTTCACAGACAAATCTGAAGGTTGCTAGATAATAGGATCACAGGTCCAAGCTATTAAATTGCATTAGAGGTAGACAAAGTAATGTCATTTTTAAAAATATATGTATTTGTTTATTATTGTATTTGTATACTAAGAACAATCTATACCCTACTTTATTTTGTATATGTTTTTATAACTCTGTGCCAGAAGTTTCTCACTCTGGCATGCAGCTGACATTTGAAAAATAGTTGAGCACATTTGGATATCAAATACTGAATCATTTTCAATGTTTTTTTTCCTGACTTTGTGCCTGAAGATTCTAAGATTTGGTTCTTAGACTAACTCATAAAATAAATACATTTACATGCAGACCTATACACTACAGGACTTTGCTCATAGCTTTATTAAACCCTCTCAGCTGGATCTCTTATTTTGTATGCACAAGCAGAACCGACCTGCTGTTTCCCCAGTCTCCACTCAGTGTAGTGCCGGGTTGAAGTGCTGAGGCAATTTGCCAATAGCACTAAGTTTCGATAAAGCTAAATGCTAATAAATAGGTTCACTTTGGTCATTTTAAATACCCATCTCCCACACTGACAAAAAATGATTTTGTGCAAGACACTTCTGCAGCAATTTGGTTTCATACTAATCTTCTTGGACATCTTCCATGCATACCAAAAGTCAGTGGATGAAACAGAGGAATATAGAGTGAGGTACTGCACAGGGGGGGCGACTCCTGCAGAGTACGCTAATCTGGATAACTACAATCCCTTTTAAGTCCCCCTGTTTACAGGAGAGAAGATTCACAGCTCCCATAGGCAGCGGCATTGGCAAGGTTAGGCTCTCAGTGTAATCTGGCACAGACAAGTGTTTATCTGCCTCAAAGTGCAGTCAGAAATGTGATCTGTGGGATTACTGGGTGGAAACATGCTAATCGAATCGCTTCTCTTCTTCTCTCTAAGGTCATCCAGCAAAGTTTGAGAGTTGAAAATGGGGACTGGCTTGGTTGCACTGATGAAATTAGACACACAGCACTGGGTATATTGCCAAGGTGTACAACGGCCTGCCGATATATTTTGCCTGAACCCGCGTATCAAACTGATCTAAAGCTTTATTTCTCTGGATCAGATTACTGTTAAAAAAAAGGTACCAAGGTTAAACACCATTAATTCCACCCCTTATTGGAATTAATGATGTTTATCGTGGGGCCGCTACAACAACACCACAGTAACTAGCATGTTTGTATCTAACCACATTTTTCTGTACTTCCCACACACCTATTACCAATTGATCACTATTTCATCCTGGGCTATTGCCAATTTGAGACGCCCCAAGACACTTCTCTTTTTTCAGATTATTTCAGTGATAAATTTCAATGTGCAGGTGACACAGTTATAAACAAAAATGCATGCTAACTATTTCCTAACGTTTATTTAAATGCCAGATCTCATTATTTTCACTGACCATTGAAGTTGTTACTGAGTAGCCCATTTATGTTTGAATGTGTGTGTTTTCTATACAGTTTGTGGCAGCAGTCTGGACATCTGGCTAATGGTCCACGGCCAGCTGCCACTGATGTACCTGTGAGACGCAGGAACAGACTCCCAAGGACTGGAACATCCACCAGAGGCCCATAATCAACAACATGTCTGTGCTGGGAAATGTGGGTACTATACCAGCACACAAATGATTATAGTATATGATCAGTAACACAACAATAAATAAAAGAGTCAATCTTTCCAAAAAGTTTCATTTACCCTCTGGTAACCTTCAAAACTACTACTACTTGTAAATGACCATAAAATCCACATAAATTAATATTTTTTTTCTACTTTAAAAACTCGGATCTCTTCATCAACTTCTACTCTACGCACACATGTGCAGACATTCTGTATATAATGCATACTTGGAATCCATCTTGTTCTTTAAGTCAACACAGAGTAGAAGTAGATGATCTGAGTTTTGAAAATACAAAAAAAAAATACTAAAGAATATTAGATTCTTAGATTCTATTAGAATAAAAGAATATTAATCTATGTGGATTTTATGGCCATTTAAAAATGGGTACCCTCGAGGGTACTGGCGGTGACAAATGTACTCCTTTGTTTGAGATCAAAAATCATGGTGATTTTCGATCCAAGAAATTGGGAAATCTCGTGGGACTGACCTCAACACACACAGAAATATTGAGGTTTAAAAAAAAAGGTTGCTCAAAAGGATGGTGTGACCAGAGGGTTGAGAATTGCTTTGGAAGGTATAGTTAAATGTTGAAATGTTGTTGTTTTTTGGTCTGTATGTGTGTGTAGATGTGTGTGTGTGTGTGTGTGTGTGTGTGTGTGTGTGTGTGTGTGTGTGTGTGTGTGTGTGTGTGTGTGTGTGTGTGTGTGTGTGTGTGTGTGTGTGTGTGTGTGTGAGTTTGTGTGTGTGTGTGTGTGTGTGTGTGTGTGTGTGTATGCGTTGTTGTCACTACTTGATAAATGAGACTGAGTACCATTTTATCTCAGATCAATGGTCATTACACTTGGCAAACTGCAGCACACTGGCCGACATGTTTGGAGAAGTCCCTGGCCTGGCTGACCCCACATACACTCACAGAATTGATTAACAATAGAGATATCTGCATATATTAGGAGTGCTGAAAGTGTATTGATGGGGTGACTAGAAAAAAAAAAAAACATTGCTTAGACCAGGAACATGTTCCATGCCATAGGTTATTTTCAGACTGTGATGATATCATATGGCCAAATGGGGGCAAGAACCAGTTTCCCTATGCATCACATAGTACTTTGCCATGAAACATTTGAAAGGGAAATCCATTAATGTTGTGTGTGGCCAAATCAGAATTTACACTGAGGTTACTTACATTTTAAGTATTAGCCTAATGTTTACTCCACTTCCTTCTATGACCTTGGAAAGTGCTAATGGAAACTGACTATGGGCTTAGAAAAGGGTTGAAATCACATTTACAGTTTCTCAGGAAAGATGATAGTAGTAATATATTGTATTCTAATATAGATGACAAATAATAGACTTTCAAAAGCCGTATGATTTCAGAACTTGAATTTAATTTAGAACATTCACAAACCAACAAGGCCCTTAACAGTGACATACAGTGTAATTGTATGTCAAGTGGCAAGTAATTAGGATGCATTAGGATGAATTAATTAATGTTGTGAGCCCTTCCACCTCTGGATCTTATCTAACCCAGTATCGCTCCCTTCCGCAGATGAAATTGCTGTGCAGAGTGCAAAAGGAAGCGGATGTCTCTTGCTCTGTAATGCTTGATGATGCTCAAAGAACCTCCACTCTACAAAGACCTGTTTGCAGATGCACCTTTTGAAGAAGCAACAGATGTGAGCTGGGACAGATCCTGAGGCAACACATTCCCGAGGCCTTGGCCAGCAGCACAGAGCCCTGTCATCCGCCCTGTGTGTACAGGAGAGCAGATGGCAACACGCAGAATATGTGGGGAGGACCCATGCTGTGGAGGGAGGACACACAAAGAGGGGGGCTTTGTAGACATGCAGGTTCTGCAACAAGAGAGAAGAGAGAGCACTGCCCAAAGGAGTCTGCCATCCACTCTGCACTACAAATAACCCAAAGCTCTTGATTTAACTCCAGTCAAGTGATTAAATGTGGCTGGGAACACAATGCAAACAATGATGCTGAACACATCAAGTCAAAGAAAAATGACTTTCCAAATACCGCTTTCAGAGGTCTAAAATGAGCTGAAATCGAAACCACAACAAAACTGTGTTGAATTCTCAAAGCCAGGATGAATCCAGGACAAACCACAATAAATCAGGACTTCAAGTGCAAATGTTTTTTGGTAACGCTTTAGATTAAGGTTCCTTAGTAAACTATTAATAAGGAGTTAATAAGTATTTACTCGTTCACGCACTTATACCTTGTAATACCTACCTACATAACCATTAACCAAAAACATGTTTGTGTTAGTAAACCGCATGCACAGCGCATCAATAAGCTGCTTATGAGATTGTTTTCAATGATCAAGCTAATAAATGCTCGTAAATGCCTTAAAAGTGCTTATAAACACATAACGAGTGCTTATTAATGCATTATAAGTAGTTTACTAAGGAACCTTAATCTAAAGTGACATATTTTTTTTTATTTTTATTTTGATGAATGGATTCTATTAAATGAGAATAAATCTACTTTTTAATTCAAACTGGACTGAGTCACTTATCTTGACTAATACAATGTAGTATTTGCAGGTAAACTGAGCAGTCCAAAATTACAGATCAACAGATGTCATTAGATCATTTCAAGTCAGACGATGCCTCTGTCTTGAGCTGAAAGATTATAAAATAAATAAATGAGTGTTTACTGTCCATAGTTTCACTAAACTGTACTGAAAACCTGCATAACAATTTTACCTGTTCATTCTTCATTCTCATTTGTTAATACATGTACAGTATATTTTTAGCACTATGAACTTTTACCATGGAGTTTTGCATGAGCGCCCAGTTGCACACGTAAACTGTCACTCAACTGAAAGCGTGTGTGCCATTACCTACTTAAGCCTGTCCTATGCTGTGATGATTGGTGCTTACCTGTGGCTATGTTCAGAGCGGTGGCCTAATCAGTGCTGAATGCCCTCCTGGTTGTTTTCTTTTTTTTACATCGGGCCCCATGCCTTTTCAATCACATGCATACTCATAAACAAACTATTGTGCCAGACCTGGGTTCAGAAGGTGGCTAGTAATTGACAACAGTTCAGTCTAGATTAAAAAACTAAAGAGGTCCTGATTAGCTCATCCTCCTTCCCAGTTTGCAATCTGCTGCACCATTAGTTCCACTGCACGTGTCACAACCTTCGTGTGTCACCTTCAGAAATAATGAACTAATTTATGGAACAGCTATGCCGGGTCTGTTATGTATGCTACGTCAACATCAGTATTCTGTTTTAAACATTGCGATTGACTGGAGAGACTTACCTATATAACTTTTTTTTTCTTCTTAAAAAGCACAGTTAAACATGTTCTTCTGAATGATGCAAGTATATTTAAGAGGAAAACATTTTCCACATTTTGGAAAAACTCCTGCATTCAAACATTAGGAATAGATACAGTCAGTAATGGGTCATATTAGAGGAGGTGGTCTACTGTGGGGGAAACTAAGGGGAAAACTCTCTGTTGGTTCCATAGGAAGTGCAACTTTTTCCCTCTTCTAATATGTTTCCTGAGAAATTATGTCTATTCTAAACACAAATAATTCAAGTCGAGTCAACAACAGTTTTAACAGACGTTGTTGACCTAGCATTTCCTCAGAAATAATAAAAGGATTGTTCTGTAGCTGTCAAAATCTACAGCAGACGTCCTTCATTTGGCCCGCAGCTGTATTAGCAGTCTTGGACTATATATAAAATGTTGGGCCATTACCACTTTATTCTTCTCCATGGGTTTGTGTCTGTAATAGAACTCCTAAACTCACCATTTGCTCCATGGAACAAGAACATATTCTTTGCTCTGGTGGTTGCGTGTCAAGTCCGTGGTGTACGGGGGAAACAGGGATGCATTCACAATGTATTTTTATTCAGTTTCAAAAGTTCAAATGAACGCGAGGTCTATCCTTGCACTGGGATGTTGTGTGATCCGAAGCTGCATTTGCCGTTCTCGGCTCTTGGAGTGGAGTGTTGTCCTCCCCCGACTGCAGCCCCCTGGTCATATCAACGATCCAGACGAGGCGCACTGCTGCTTAAACATCAGTTTTAACTTTGATTTGGGTATTGCCTTGTCATGCCAAAGTCTATGAATTAAAAAAGTGAATAAACAAATAATTATACTCTCTATTATAATGATATATCTTGGTGTTGCATTTTGTTTAACTGAAGTAAAATCCAGAATAGCTGTCCCAGACAGTTTGTACTGCTGTGTATGGCTGTCATTGTGTTTGCAGACCTCTGTGCCCTCTCCCATGACCCACAAAGAAACACAAAATGCACTGTGGATGACACTGGGCCTGTTGACCGGAAGCCCAAGACCATAATAGCAGAGAAATCAGGTCATGGTGGCACTTGGCTTTCTCAGTTATCATGGATAATCATGTACAGCACTGATTCGTTTTTCTATTGATCCTTTTTGCATGGATAAAAGGAGAGACACAAAGAATATTTATGTGTTCAGTTTGTCATTTCTACGAATTGGTTCTTTTCACAGTTTGAAATAGAAGATAATATAGGTGTATTTGTGTTGACATCTTTGTTTTTGCTTTATTTGAGAAAAAAAAGGGATCACTACTGTGAGTTGTTGTTGAGCAAAAGGTACTATTAAGGGACTGACAGAAATAGAAATTCAACGATTGGATTGGTTTTAGGCCCATTTCGAAACAATCAACGGACCACTGCAAGTATTGAGTTAATTGGCTGGTACATTTTTTTTTCCAAGGGACATGAGTGAATTCAACATGAAAGAAAATCCATGCAAAAAGATCTTGTATCTGTCTCCCAGCAGAGTTCACACTGGTTATCAGGCTTTCTGTTCAGTTGAGTTTCGCTTTCTATGAACATTCATTTGATTTTCAATGTTTCAGGCTCGTTTAGAATCCATTCTATATACAAATAACTCTTACTTATTTGGAACCACATTTTGCTAAACAGATTTTTTATTTATTTTTTATTTTTTTTAATTCTTGATGTTAATGTTTTGTAAAAATATCGGACTTCATCCTGCGTTATTTGTGGTTACCTAATTTGAACAAATCTGCACTAAATTTACAAACAGCTACAAACATTACACTGAGGTTGATAAAATACCCACATCCATTATCTTTAGTTTAGTTTAGTACTTCATACATAACCATAGGACTCACGCTCCTGACCCTGAGAATCCTGGGTCGTCAGAACTCAACAAAGCATCGTATTAAGACTAAGAAAGCTGCAGTTCTGCCCACACTACTGCACCGAGCAGAATGCATGATCAATGTCTAAATGAGATGTGCTTTGAATATAAAGGTCATGTTGTTTGTGTCGCAGTGGTACAGCCGTGCTTCAATAAACTATCAATGTACAGCTAATAAAGGATGCTATCTGTCCACTGATTATCTGCGGGGAACAGGAAGGCCAAATAAAGCTTCCTTGTTTGTTTGTTTGTGCGTGCGCTTGAATGGAGCTGCCGCACAGTAACTTATCGCAGTCTGTTTATGTGCATATGAGCAGTGGCACGATCACAGGCTAATAATATCTGCAGAGATAGCTTTTAGCCGGCAGCCGGAAGGAGCCTTGAGATAACGTATCGGGAGCACTCCGGTTAATGGGTGACACACTGTAAGAAAGAGCATGTGACAATGTAGTCATATAGGCTTTGTGTGAGATTTACTTTGTTGAATAAGAGTCGGACGAAAATGTACGTATTGTTCACAAGACAATCTTTTTTTCAATATTTACATGTTCAATAGGATATCACAGGAATACGTGCTGGCTTATCGTTCAGGCTGATTTACCCTAAAACGCTGATTCCCAATTCAAACGGAAGCTGTTTCTGGACCAGCAAACAGTTAGTTGGACTCTTTATGAAGCAGACACTTCTCATATCTGATTTACTCTAATTATAAGTGGGAACAAGCTCTGCACAAAGGAAAATTAGACTTCAAATACCGCCTAGATTTTCTTTTGTAACTAAGGAGAGGAGTAAAGCTGCTGTTGGGAGATTCTGACTTACAGTAGATTAACGTTTGTTGGGTTTTGACAGCCCCTTTATCACAGCTAAGGCTAATTTTACAAAAAAAAATAATAATAATAAAATAAAAAGAAGAGGAGAGATTTAGGGTAATAATGTAAAAAAAAAAAAGTTTAGGTGGACAGCCTATTAAATAGTTTGGAGGTTTTTGTGGCTGACTGATTAATGGTTGTTCTGGCTGAAAGTGAGTGAGCTTTAGCTTTCTTTTTGTATTTTAACTTCCCAGGAGCTTGATAGTTTTTATTTATTTATTCATGAATTAATGTATTTATTCATTTTTTGTATCAGATGGTGGTCTGTACATGTACGTAAGAATTTTAAGGGGGTTAAAAGGACTCGAAACGCCATAGTGCAAATAGTTCTTGATTAGTCGCACCAAAGGGGAAAAAACCCCAAGAATGTACAAAAACAAGACACTTCACACCGTCTGTCATTAATTGTAAGTAGTTGTATGCCTCTGTAGTGGTTACTAGTACAACAATCAAGCTTAAAGAATCAAGCTTAAAGACACTTCATCTGGCCCAGACCTAATTATTCCTAATGGTTTTGGTTGTGTGTCAATAAATAGCTCATCATGAATCCATCAGACGTTGGTGTGCGTTTAGGCACCGAATGGTCTTTGACTTCGTAATGATCCCAGTTGCATGTGCCTGTTGGCTCAGTGAATGCTACACTTTAGCACACAAATTAACACATGGAGGTAACCCTGTTTAGTTGATTTTATTCAGACTCGGATCGGAGGCTTTGCCATTTGCATAGCTCAATAAACAGGCTGACGTGTGTGGGATGGTGAGGGTATTTCGAACAGTTTACATCATGGAGAATGCAGAGGGGTTTGTTAGTTACACTGCAGTGCATGAAACATATGCTCTCACACCGTTGGATTACTCGAGTTGCTCCTGAAAACTAAATAGCTTTTATATCCCTGCCACATGTCAACATAATGTTCTCCTCTCGAGCTTACATACTAAAATCTCCAAATGCTGTTTTATGATGTTTTTTCCAATATTGTGTGTGGCCTTTTACAGCATGTTGGCCCTTTAAAATACTATGTCATCAAAATTTCAGAATGAAGGCAAAGTGAAGGAGTGTATTACATTTTCACTGATTAGCTCACATCAGATCTAAACACTAATTGTTTTAAGTGTAGGGGAAAAAGCAAAATATTTGATTTCCCAGGGTAGAAATGTCAGGCGCTTTTATTACTAAGAGTAGCCTTCTTAATGGTATTTGAGCTTCACAAAAAAGTATTATTATGATAAACTATATAACATATCTATAGACAAAATGATACGCTATTGTGAGTTCAACAGTATTTGTCCAATAAAATGTAAAAATCAATATATCTTCCTTAAATTGCAAAGAATGCATGATAATCTTCTATAACACAGACAAATAATGTAAAACACAACAGTAAATATGTTTAAACTGTGCAAATGTGTGTTGTAAGTGAGTGTTTTTATTTGACAAAATCATCTAGATTTTTCGTTATATTCTGAGGTTAAACAAACTTTCTCAATTGAAATAACATAATATATATATAATAAGTCCCACTTCACTTTTTTTAGAATATTTTTATTTACAAACTTCTACTTTCACATTACATACACTGTGAAATATATCAAAATGGACGTCAACAAAATGGAACTCATATTTTCACTGTTTTCTGATTTGAGTTATTGTTTCAGAAATTAGCTCATAACATAGCCCTCCTTTAGTTTTCCAAGTTCATACACTTTTCTACAGACAGTTTTGTCAATACCACTACCAGAAGTTCTCTCAATGTCACATAAACTTCCATCATAGAACTTTATTTTTCATAATGCTGTGTAAACTAGGCTTAAGTGCAAGGCGGCTCACTGTTCCACACCAGTGCACAGTGCAAACATTTAGTATTATTAGCCCAAACCTTGGAGGACTTCGATGCCCCGTACGCTCCTTCATCACCAGCACAGCATTCTGGGAGTTTCGTGTTTTGCTTACACACATTTTCCTGCTCATCAAAGACACCGCTGCTGCACATCTTTCAGGTACACATGCCACGGTCCTGGAAAGGCTGGCTGTCACCAAGAGAGCGCAGTGGCAGATGTTCTAAATTAGAGCCAAATCAGGTCTCCTAATTGATATTCCCAGGATCCCCAGTGTTTCCTAATTGGTGTACCTGGGCCCTGATTGGCTACCTGATTATAATTGATTAGTTGGCTCAGCTGGCCCGGGACGGTGAGACAATGGATATATTTGCGGTGGTCTATCGAAGGACAGAGATGCGGTATGAGCTCCGAGTCATGCAGGCAGCCCGAATGGCAGATAATAGCCCTTCTTAACCCTTTTTTGACCCCATGCAGATATCAGCTTATTGGACATGATTAGCATAACTATGGGGCTATGAATATAAGCAATCTGCGCCACCCGCTGACATTTAGTCCAGAATGCCAGGCTTAACTCTTTCACAGCTCTGGCCGATTGAGTTTGTAGCTTGACTTCAATGTCATAACTCTCTACTGATCCACCCCCAAAATACAAAAAAAAAAAGGATCTTTATGACATTTTGATTCCTTTGTCTTAAATATTTAAATTTAAAAACAAAATATTGACGGAGTGCTCTGAGGTCAGTTCACAGTCATGGTCCATTTGGCAGCCCACTGAGCGCCATCTGCCTGTTTATGGTACACTGATGTGGACAAGTGTGTCTCGGGGGCCTTGTACACTGATGTAGGGGCATTGTTTCCACTGCTGTAAAAGGAAATGGCATCAACTCTGGCTTTGTTTCTGCAGACCTGCTGATCTTAAAGCACATGGTGAATTATGTAAAGACCTCAAGTTGAGTGAAAATTGGAATTAAAATGTAAATTATTTAGTGCGATTGCTGGAACTCTAATTGGAACTCTAATTGACTTTTTATATTTTTCTTAAAAATAAATTAAAAAATATATATAAAAAATATATATATATAATATATATATATATATATATATATATATATATATTTTTTTTTTTAACTTAATAATAAGAAATGTAATTTGTCTCAGAGTATCAGCTTTGCAAAAAGCCCAGCCTTTTATTTGTACTCCAAAGGGTTTGTAATACAAACAAAGTTAATACAAAGTTAATAATTCCCACAAACGAGGTGGATTTAATCCAACGTTGTTGAAGAAAAAGAACACATAATTATAGAAAATAGAAACATAATTGTTAACCAAAAACACATATTTACACAACATATTATTTCTTTAGCACAGTGGTTCTCAACCATGGGGATTGCAAAATGATTTAGTTTGAGACATTCATTCAGATGTTATTCATCTTCTACTACTTGTTCCCGTTAGTGGTCGCGGGTGACTGGAGCCTATCCCAGTGACTTTGGTCCTTAGGCGGGGTACACCCTGGACAGCGGCCAACTCATCACAGGGTTAACAATTACTTAACCTTTAGCACTCAAAAAATATATATAATAATTTGACATAGGTTTGAATGAATGGGAAGACATTTTTATTACACTGGGCAAAAGACAGAATATGTCATATCAAACAGCATTCTTCAGTGCACCCTGGATGAGCCACCGACTGTCACAATTTACTTTTGAGCATGCGCAGTCTGTCTCTGACCAATTAACCCAGCGGTGGCCTGAAATGGGGCCAGGCTAAATAATGAAACACTATTTTTAAGATAAGGATTTAGAATGGAGATGTTATCTTAAGGCATAAACCCATAAACCAATACCTTTTTTTTTTTAGAAGTTGTTGGTCCCTCAGCTGAACAAAAGCACCAGTACTTAAAAACAAACTAGAAGAAGTTTGATTTTATTATTTATTTTGAAATACTTTGCTAGATCTTTACAACTTTGTTTTCAGTGGTTGTAAATCTTTATAGGCAAAAAGATACAATTGCAAATAGCGTCGCACAAATATGAACTGTCAACGTCTGCTTAATAGAACGCATAAATAAATAGCCTATTATGTTGTTTGGTGTGATAGGCCTCCTTCTGTAAATACCAGATCTGATGGATGAACTTCAACACATACTCTGACCATAAAGCATATCTATTGCATAAATAAGTGGAGAGATACTGCGTCTGCATTAGCATTAACATGATCCACATCAGCGGGCATGGTGCATCACGGCTAAATGGACTGTATGTTGAATAATCCATCAGACAGAGAGGATGGTGGAAGCGAAGACATCAGGGAGGTTTGGAAGGCAATGAGACATAGAAAGCCGGTATCAAGAGGACTGAGTGAGTCGCTGGAGAAAAACTACAACAAATGATGGTGAGAGATAGGAAGACAGTGGAGGATTTATGGTGCTGAATGTGGTTTTCTCCCTGTTGCACAGTATAAAAGACAGATTATGTAAAAAAGACTTTCAAGAGCTTTTAATGTTTTCACTGTTTTACTTCTCGTTTACTCACTTTTAATTGTATTTAGAGTGGTTCGTGCATGCTTAGGTCATCTATATTCTCCTGCATTCAAGATGCCATTGCTCCAAATATTCCAGTTTTCCCCGACCCCCACTGCTTTTCCCTTACTTCAGCCGCCTTTTTTGTTTGTCTTTTTTCCAAAAACGTACACGTAAGATAAAGCAGTGTTGCGTAGCCACTTTGACACAAATGAAAGAAAACAAATATCCACTGCCTGCTGTTATGAACTGCAGCTAGTGTGAAGCTTTTGAGATGATTTTTATTCATTTTTGAACCAGAATCCCTTTTTAACTACATTGTTTTAGATCAATATAAGGATATAAAATGTTTAAATTTGAAAATATCCATTGGTGCCATAGATGATAACTATGCCTATATACTGTAGCAGACCAAAACATGTCTTCATAACATCCTCACATGCTTTTCCTTTGAGGATTCACAGTGTCCTGGTCTCAAAATCAACATGGTAACAGTTTCCAAACAAAATTCAATTCCTGAAGTTTGACTAAATGTGACTCAGTGCTGATTTAGAAAGACATTTGATCAAATCAGTCTATTTTTCTCAGCTTCTGTTTTACTTCATGCCGCCATTTTCTTCTGTGCAGTTCTGTCCCCCTTTTTTACTTCAAGCAAACTCTGTAGAGCCAAGAAGTCACTCTTTGAAGTATAGAATGCCATTATTTGTATTTGAGTATTTGATTATTTATTTGATGGGATTAAAATATTGGAATCTTACCAATTAACAACAGTAAAAAAGTTGCGTAGTTATGGAAGTAAACACATACGAATAGTTCAATAATTTGTCGTCACGGTGTTCTTTGATACAGGCTACACAAGGCACATCCACCCACAAGAGACATTACTAATGAGTCAGCAGCTCTGAAAATTGTTATAAAAAAGTTTTGTCTTGGTTAAAGTTTCACTAATTAATGTTATTATTAAAGATGGTGTACTCTCCAGCAGTGCAGATGAATCATTTCTCTAAATTGTACACTGCAAGCGCCATGTAAGAACAGTGACGCTGGCCTGAACTGACCCTGCTGTGTCATTAAAACATCTGATTTAAAAAGATGAGAGAGAGGGCAAGGGGCAGGACTCTGGTGGCCTTGCATGATTACTATAGCCATGAAACAATTATGTAACAAGTATATAATATAGGAGAGCAGAAAAAGAAGAAAAGAAAGCCTGAACTTGAAAATTACATAAAAAATATAGTTGAATGAATTTGGACTGGATCAGGGGTGTCAAACTCATTTTGCGAGGGGGGAGAATTTAGAAAATCAGAGCTGGTCAGGGGCCACAACAGAGACAGACTTGAAATGCACTAAATACAGTTTCCTTACCCCCAAAATGTCCATATAGGAGGATTTTAGTTGGCAGACGTTTTACATTTACAAGGTATATTTGGTATATTTTAGGATTTAGAAATGATAATATATTATAATCCACAAACTAGCTTCAAACTGTTTTAGTAATAAATCATGTTGATATTAATTAAGTAATGTATTATTAGGCCCAATAATTACTGATGCAATGATCTGCACATCGCTCTTTATCTGAAAAAGTGGTTTAACTCTGGCTCTTGTGTCAGTGAATTATCAAACCTTCAGCTGCAGAAGTCATGAGTCCAAGTATCTGCAGCTTTACGCCTGATGCACACCGACTCCGGTCCGGCTCCGGTTCGGGACCCGCGCGGGTCGCCAGGTCCCGGACCGCGACCGGTCTGGACTCAGTGTACACTAGGCGTTAGGTCGAGTGCTGTTTGTTGTCTGTGAGCAAAGTATGGCAGCAGTGCTTTGTCGTGTTATTGAGGAGAGAAAGCCGAAAGAGACACAGGAGAAAGTGAGTGTCAGATGCCCTCCCCATGTGTGATGTACACCTATGACTACTTCTCACACACTGCTGTGACTCTGTAAACGCAGCTGGTGCTGGTGGCTTTAGTTTCATCAGACAGAGCATGTATTTACGATGTTCGCTTCATAACACAATGCAGTGAAAGTCTAACTTTACTTGGAGAGCAAATTAGCACCAAACAAAACAAAAGTTATGCTCCCACTTTGACATTGTCTCTGACCTGCTCCTAAAGCTCCTGCGCTCACATCCCATGTGTTCTCTTTCCATTTATTTGTTGAGGACAGTTGAAAAGTCCGTGGAGAAGTGCAGAGTATCCATGCTGGGTTCAAATCTCGGCACTGCACTGCAGGAGCAGCGGAGGTGGGGCCTTGTAGGCGCTAATGCTGCAGGGCATTATGGTAGTTTATGCATTTGATTGGCCAGCCGTTTATAATACCAATTAAAAATCATCTCAGGGGCCACCAGAAATCGCATTGAGGGCCGTATTTGTATCCATAGGGCTATCTATCTATCTATCTATCTATCTATCTATCTATCTATCTATCTCTCTATCTCTCTATCTCTCTATCTCTCTATCTCTCTATCTCTCTATCTCTCTATCTATCTATCTATCTATCTATCTATCTATCTATCTATCTATCTATCTATCTATCTATCTATCTATCTATCTATCTATCTATCTATCTATCTATCTATCTATCTATCTATCTATCTATCTATCTATCTATCTATCTATCTATCTATCTATCTATCTATCTATCTATCTATCTATCTATCTATCTATCTATCTATCTATCTATCTATCTATCTATCTATCTATCTATCTATCTATCTATCTATCTATCTATCTATCTATCTATCTATCTATCTATCTATCTATCTATCTATCTATCTATCTATCTATCTATCTATCTATCTATCTATCTATCTATCTATCTATCTATCTATCTATACAACTTGAAGAGCACTTTAACAGCACTTAAACATACTAAGAATTCAAAAATAATTGAGTGAGGAAGTTTAGAAACATGTTTTCATCTAATGCTGACAACAATAGATCAATTACCACTGCCCCCGCGCATGTACTGGTCAGGGTTGGTTCAGATGAGCTGGCAAAAACACACAAGAATAAAACACAAACAAGCTGGAGGGTTGATTTATCTGAAGGACTGTTGAGAAATTATTGTGGAATTCAAGTGGTTTCTGGATTGGTTGTGGAAAATAATAATTATATATATATATAAATTCCCTTCTCACCTTCCACAGGTGGTCTCATCCATCTCTGAGCTCGGGTCCTCCTGGACCTCCGGGTCCAGAGTCCAGGGAACTTGAGGGTCTGTGCAGTATCTTAGCTGTTCCTATTGCCCCTTCCTGGACTAAGATGTCTGATGTTCCTCCAGGGATCTACTGTAGCCACGCTCCAATCACCACAGGCACTACTTTGGCCTTCACTTTCCAGACCTTCTCCAGCTCTTCTCTGAGCCCTTGGTATTTCTCTAGTTTCTTGTGTTCCTTTCTCCTGATGTTGCCATCACTTGGTATTGCCACGTCAACGGCCTTCCTTTGCTCTTTATCCACCACCACGATGTCTGGTTGTTTTGCCATTACCATTCTGTCAGTCTGTATCTGGAAGTCCCACAGGATCTTCGCTCAGTCATTCTCTACCACCTTTGGAGGCGTTTCCCATTTTGACCTTTGGGTTTCCAGTCCATACTCCGCACAGATGTTTCTGGACACTATGCCAGCCACTTGGTTATGGTGTTCCATGTGTGCTTTCCCCGCCAGCATCTTACACCCTGCAGTTATGTGTTGGACTGTCTCAGGAGCTTCTTTGCACAGCCTACACCGTGGGTCTTTTCTGGTGTGGTAGATCTGGGCCTCTATCGCTCTGGTGCTCAGGGCCTGTTCCTGTGCAGCCATGATGAGTGCCTCTGTGCTGTCCTTCAGTCCGGCTCGCTCTAGCCACTGGTAGGATTTCTTGATATCAGCCACATCAGTTATGTTCCGGTGGTATATCCCATGTAGGGGCTTGTCCTCCAATGATGGTCTCTCCTCCGGCACCTCATCCTCTGTTCCCCATTGCCTGGGACATTCACTGAACACTACATCATCTGGGGCCTTATCCTTGATGTACTTGTGGATCTTGGATGTTTCATCCTGGATAGTGGCTCTCACATTCACTAGTCCATGGCCTCCTTCCTTACGCCTAGTGTACAGTCTCAGGGTGCTGGATTTGGGGTGGAACCCTCCATGCACGGTAAGGAGCTTTTGTGTCTTAACATCTAGGGTCTGTATCGCTTTCTTTGGCCACCTTATAATGCCCACAGGGTCTGATCACTGGCAGGGCGTAGCTGTTTATCACCCAAGACTTGTTCTTGCCATTGAGCTGGCTTCTTAGGACTTGCCTTACTCATTTATATATATATATATATATATTCTCCTTTTCGTAAAGTGTCTTGCCTTGTAGTCTTGTTTGAGTTAAACCAAAGGTAATCTGTCACAGGACGTTTCTTGGCAATCAGGCATGAGCGCAGATCATTAAAACTATATAGGCCTAAAATACTTTGGAGTTATGGAGTTACAAACCGCACAGATGACCACCTGTACATTGCAGACAATTGTTGCTTTGTTCTTTTCTCTACTGTTAGTTTTCTGGCTGCCTCAATTTAATGTCATGCTATTTGTGGACCAAAATCCCATTTGGAGATAGACTCAAAGCATCACACAATCTGTATCATATCAAAGATCTGAAAATGAATTGAATGAGTTACTGTGCTGCTGGCACATTGCGTTTCCAAACAGTTTCATACCTGTTAGTATTTTGAAGTGTTTGTGTACATGCTGCATGCAGGCTTTTATTCAGCCTTGCGTTGTAATCTACTTTGTGGCGTGACGAGATACAAGACGAAAGCCCTGCTACCTGTGGGGGACACAGTAACTGGAAGAAACACTCCGGTAAATGTAAGTTTTGTAAGTATACTTCCATAAAAAGTTGATAATGTAGAGTTTCAAACACCAAAACAGGCTCAAACAATAGTTAATGTTTGTTTGTTTTTATGTTAATGATCATTTGCATCACAATATATTTTACGTCTACATCTTGTATGTGACAGAGCCCCCTGTTGGAGTATAATTTACCGATCCATCTTTTTCGCACAGGAAACACCACATATGCAAACACTGTTTCAACCCAGAAAAACATCAGGGAAATAACTTCATGACTGATTTGTTCCCAAATAACTTTACCATTACTTTAGCAGGGATTATATTTTGTTTACATCTGACACTGTTCCAACTTGTATGACATTTTGGTTGAATAGAAGAATACAATTTGAATTCTCCCTGTTTGTCATGCCTTCATTCCTTTTCTTTCATCAGTCTCTCTTCTGTGTTTGTTTCCATTGCACACTACTATCTTTGCTCTCCATTACTCTTCGGCTTCTCTCCAGTGGCCCCAGCCTCATCACCACAATTTTCTCTCTCCCATTTGTCTTTTTCTTCTTCGTATCATCCTTTAAACTCAGTGCTTTGTATATTAGGCCTGGTGAGGTCTTGTGCACCCCCCATGGCCAATGGCTCATTCATAATAAATGTGTGGAGAGGCCCAGAGAAAAGCATGGCCTAGTAGGAATTTACCCAATGCATTCAATAGGAGGAGCTTAGGGATTTCTGTTGAGAGCGTTTTTTATTAGTTAAATTAATAGATAATTCAGCCAGACTACATTGCAATATATTTTTTCTCTCTAATGATAAACTTACACCTCTTCTTGCAAAAGTAAAGTCAAAATAAGTCAACACAAAGTAAAAACTTTTGTAAATTATAACGGTGATAAAATAAATACATAGTGGTCTTAGCTATGATGTGCTCCAGAATAAACTGCATAAACCTCCAGTTGGCCTTAACCCTCGCTGCTTATTCCATCTGAGATAAAGATGTGAAGACTTGACTTGTCACATACTCAGCGGATGGCCGTCCCTCGTGAGGACACCTCAACATGTCAGCAAATACACAATAGCACCGTGGAGCCGTTCTTGTGTTTTCCGATGATGGTTTTAGACGCTCACGTGTCAAGTTAAGTGGTTTACTATGGGTTCAGGCTCTAAAGTAAACACTGGCCATACTTGTGTCCATTATCACCCAGTTACGAGCCTTCACACCCTCATGCATAGAGGCTCCTGCTGCACTTCTACAAATACAGTCTGCAGTGCTACATCTGCATGCAGCTTTTAACACAAAGCTGAGCAGTATTGTATATATATATATATTTTTTTTGCATGCCCTGTTTTTCTTTTATTGCGGTTCATATTGTCTTTTTTTTTTAATGTGCTTCATAAATAAACTTGACTTAACTTGGAAACATGCTATAAAACCATGCTTTTGAATACAAAAAAGCCCCATTTTGTATTTCTGGTACTTCATAATAGGAGCGTGTGCTAGAATACTATATTTATTTATGTATTGCAATACTAAATTTGGTGATACAATAACGATATCATGGGTTGCTTACAAAACATCACCGAGAGTATATTTTTTGTTACAGTGCTACCATTTTGCTGTTTGTTTAGATGAAGGAAACTTGTTTATGCAAAACATTTGACATGGGATTGTTGAAATTGCTGTATTTCATATTAAGTTTATGCAGGTAATGGTTTAACAAAGAAATACAGTTGTTAAATGTATTTGGGATGTATAGAATATCTTGTGCGAATTGCTGATTGCATCTATCGCAAAAAACGTGATGTTATCTTATTGTCCCGTGCATTGTATCAAATTGTGAGGGACTGTGTGATTCATATCGTAGTTGTGCCTTCGAGCAGGATGCCCTCATGCCTGAGTATGAGTATGATGCGCAATGGCAGCCATGTCTTCGTCAGTATGCTCTATTGAACAACTAGATAAATGAACCAAATACTCTTTATGGTTCAAATTGTATGGGGCACACTGTATTTAATAATAAAAAAAAAACACAAATTGCTTTAGATACAAAACGTTCACATTAATTTATAGAAAAATGAAACACAAACAGGACCCCTTAGTGAACTGGATTACGTTTTGGTTTGTATCGGGACCTTTCTTGCACAGTTGGTTCCTGCTGAAGTCTTTACAACCTGCCCCAACCCCCCATCCCTGTCCCTCCTGCTCTCCTCTCAGTGCCAGGTTGGTCCAGTAAAACATCTGTTTCTGACACAGCTGGCACCATAAAGCGCCTTTGGCCGTAGAGGCTCTTTACGAGGCCACTCAGTCTGAACTAACAGAGAGCCCAACAGCCCTCAGAGGTGTAGTCCATGTCTCACCCAACACTGCATTTCCCCCTGTCTTTATGGACTCAAATGCTACATATTTCACAGGATTTCAATACTATATGTCTGTGTTATTTCATGTACTCTCTGTAATTGCCTGTGGTCCTCTTGTCTACTTTGTCTGCAACAAAAACAGGTTTACTGGAGATGTGTTCATTGCTTTAGTGCTGCTGAATTAGTGAGGACACTATTTTTGACACCTTGAGGGCGGCAGATGTCCCATTGTCTTTGGCTCCGCTCGCAACTTATGTTTTGTCTAGGCTCTCTTATTTTTAAAACCAAGCAATGGTAAAGATACATCCTTTTGACCAGCACAGTAATGCTTTGCAGTGGAGACTTTTCTCATGTAAATCGCTTTACTTCCTAATGTATCTTTAACAATAGAATCTCAATTCACAAGATACAATTCAACCATTACCAATTCATCTGAAAGTAGATAGCAGCTGTTTCAATCCTTTGTACCTAATTTAACTTATCAGCATTTCCTGTTATTTATTTGTTTGTTTGTTTGTTTGTTTTTTTTGCCATGTGCATTTTCTCACATGTTTCTTTCAAGGTTGGAACCCTCACAGAAAGTTGTCGTACAACCCCAAGACCCATCCCATTCGCCTCCACACCCCTGGCGCTGTACCTGATTTTTGAAGACAGAAAAATGCGAACCAGTTGATGTAACCGATATTTTGCATGCAATAAAGTAAAATCTGTGTGACCCCAGTACAGAAAAAGCATCTATTCAGGTGAAAATGGGACCACAGCACTTTCTCTGCATCTTTATCATTTTATTCTATGAGAAACAGGAAGTGCGCCGTTAGCATGCTAATATTTTTTAGCTTCACTGTCACGTTAAAACTCTGGGCTCAGAGACTCGGAAAGCATGAAAAGTGCTTCTAAACTCATCGTGGTGAATGTTTAGGGTGCTGGGAATGCATGCATTAGGTAAGTGAGCGATACATGAGACTCATGTAAAAACATATAAATTAACTAGTTCTATTTTTCACGTTTCAAAAAACAATAAAAATCAGGTATAGTGCCTTGTGTGAAAAAACATTATTTTTTATTTATTATGGTCACTGAAATTGATAAACGTCAATATGAGTTAAAAAACAACAACGAAAAAACAACATTTGTACCTGGAACTATAGCTTCACAGATAATTTTAAGTATATCTTTGTCCGTCAGTCAATGAAAAGCCAACTCTGTGATGCACATTGTCTCGAAGTGAGTGAGGTTTGGCTCATCGTGAAACATTATAAAAGGTATGGTCACTAACATATTTTGCACAACTTGATGCACGTTGCCACATAAAAGTTCCACCAAAAACATGTCACATGTGTGTTTTGTGTTAAAGTTTGTCCTTAAATGTTGTTTGTATTGGTCAGAATATCCACTTCTACCAGTGTGAGATGCACATCATCAACAAATATAATTCTGCTTCTCGTTATGATTTCTTTGCACTGCTTCGACTAAAACTGCACATGGACAAATATGTCTGGGAGCAAATCAATAGCCAGTCTATCTGTAATTAGTTACAGCAGCGGTGGAGCAGTAGTGGTGACACTGTGAGCCTAAATGTCCCCTGGCCGTCCCCCTGCACTGGACAACTCACACTATCGGCAAATTAACCCTTTGGGAAATAATAGTAGAGAACAGTCAAGTTTATAATGATAAATGAACAGGCTAATTTCAGGAGGGTTAGGTTTGTAAAGTCTGGTGTGGAATACTTGTCCAAGGACATCAGGGACATCTTTTACCAGCCTTAACAGCAGGCCAATGTTGTAGTGTCTTCAATAATCTCAAAGTGAGTCCAACTATTGTAAATCACCAAACTGAGTACCCTTAAGAGAGTCTCTAAAAAGTTATAAACAAAAAAAGGATAATCTAAAAGACTGAGTGAAGCCTGCCTCTGTCCTAAAATATATATTCCGCAGAAATTCTGAGCATTTATATACAAAAGCATTTATATACAAAAAAATTGCAATGGTCTCCACTTAAGTTTGACTTTATTCTCATTTGTGGCCCCCACTAAAAAGGCTGCTTACTGTATACAGTATGTTTTTGCTCAGAATTAAAGTAAAAGTGTTGCCATAACTTCAGGCTGTTGTCAAATTGAGATCACAAGTGCCAGAAATAACAATACCGTTTACTTTTGAGACTGCTGGACTTATTGCTGCCAAAAACACTGACAGAACTGAACAGTGGGATGTCTTCATAATGGAGATGCATAATGTCTGAACGCCACCGAGGCTATTTGTTCTGGTATTCATGATTGTTCATAAATAAGTGTTTCTTTGTTTGCAGGGAAGGCGTACTGTATACTCTGCTGCATATTCTTCAGGCTTTTTGAAACTATTTCCCTTTTCAGATAAGTTTTCTGACTGATACTTTTACACACATTTTTTTTACATATTTACACTTTTCCATTTGTTTTTGTTCTTTTGGATATACCATATTCTGTGCATTATTTCATGTTTGGACTGTCCAATATATAAAGTCATAAATCTGATTTTATATGCATTTTACATCCAAACTGAAGTATTTCTCAATTGTTTCTCCAAATACTTTTTACTTGAGTGATTATTTTAAAGTAACGTTACTCTGACTTGCGCACATATTATGGCTACAAGGTAATGCAGTGGACTTACATGCGCCGACTGACTGATATGGTGAACTTAAACGCTGATGTTTACGACAAAACATTTTCAATAGCCGTGCCCTTCACTTCACCAAAACAAAGTGTTTCAAATTGTAATTTAGTGCAAAATACACTCTCAAAAATTAGGATTTGCTTGAAATGTGTTTGGGCCTTGGAGAAGTTATTAGTGGTTATTGATGGTCCATTATCCAAGAGGCCATAAAATCATTTCTTTAGAGAGTTTGACTACTGGCGGTCAATTGCTGGACAGATGGCTTTACAAATGGAAGAAAAATGCATTCAGTGCAAAGGAGGTACAGAGGTCTGGACCGGGAAACCTTTTATAACAAAGAACTGCTCCTGACATCTATTCTGTGTGCACGATTTAAGATTTCAAGTACTTTGACATCAGAATCATTTTCAGTGAACAAACTTCACAAACTAGGAACTTGCTTTGGCATAAGGTGCAACATATAGCAATGAATAAAATAGTCGCAAAATATATAAAACAAGACATGCATAAAATTAAGAATCAAATATAATAAAACAGACTTAGACTATTTACAGAAAATGTACTGTTTGGAGAAGTTTGAAGTGTATGGTACTTAAATTTGAAACATTTTCGACTGTTTTGGCCCGAAGGCTTTATCTGACAGGAAATGGGAAGAGAGAGGGGGAAGACATGCATCACATCCAGCACCACATGCGAAACTCAAAACAATGGATTCTAACGAAAAGCCACAGTACTCAATACAAATTTGAATACCACAAAACTCATTCTAAAGCTAATTCTAATATAAATCTACAATATTCTAAAACTACTAAAGAAAGGTCCAAATTTGACCCATTACTGTTATTCTTTTCATTTTATTTACTTGATACTTAATACTTTACTGTTTCCTATGGTCTTTTTACAAACCTTTTGTAAGACACTATGATTTTTTCAAAGTAAGAGATTCAATCCCAATGAAAACTATGTCCTTTAAAGACTGTCACTTTCACTCTGATGAGGGCAGAAGGAGAGGAAGAAGGCTACGCTTGTTCAGGATTGTGGAGATAAAGACGGAACAACGCTGAGTTTTCCCATAGATCCAAGTGGGAGTGTAACAACATGGATTTGCAGCCAAATCCACGAAGAATCTGCTGACAAAAGTAAAGGGCAGAGGAGAATAGCTCTGTTGGATACTTGAGATAAGGAGTAGAAAGAGTCTCCTGCTGCCTTGAATATGTAAGGAGGGGTTTCCTGGGGGAGTGGGTCTCTCAAGGGCCAGTATCAACCCATGGGCAGCTGGGTAGAATTGTAGCTGAGAGTCAGAACAGATGGCTACCTGACTGCTGCCATGGTGCATCCCAGCATAAAAAAAATGTGTTCAGAGAATTCAGAGATAATGTCAGACAGGGTTCCCACAGGGTGTTAGAAAGTTTTTGTCTTAAATGAGAAATGGGAACGTCTCTAAACTGTCTTAAATTTGGAAAAAAAATAAAAATAAATTGGGGTTTAGGTCTTAAATTTGAAGCAGCTGTTTTTAAGGGCTTGTTTTTTCAAGCAGAGTTGTCTAATTTAAATAAAGAACGTGCGTGTTTGTGTCGGAGATTTGTCGTGAAGCCGCGCCGTGTTAATAGGTGGCAGGTGAAGCTGCAGATGTTTCAGTACGTGCAAGCTCACAGTTAGACGCGGTTAGCACAGCACGAGTCGCCTCGCATTTTTTGGAGTAAACTAAAACTTTATTCAACTTGGCCAAAGCGAAGGCACTTACAAGCAAGCACGTTTTGAGGTAAGCTCACTGCGCAGTAGTGTTGTGTACCCGAGACTGTTTTTTAAGGTCTTGGCCTTGTCTCTGACTTGCACAGATTTGGACTCTTGTTTTGGTCTCAAGAGCTCTTGGACTTGGTCTTGTCACTCTCTTGAAGGAAACACGTCTCGGGCTCGTCTCGGTGCTGTTTAGTATATTGATATTTGATTTTAATTGACGTTAAAAGTGCGTACATTAATTGAATTATTAGGACGTGTTTTCAGCAACAGATCAAATGCCCAACACGGGGTTAATAGGCTACAAGAAAACACTGGAGAGAGAGGGAGTTAACCCATTAGGTTATATATTTTCAAAAGAAAATTAAATAAAACCAAATAGTGCTTATTACTAAAAATAATAATAATTTAAAAATAAAATAAGAAAAAGTTTGATAATATCTAATATGTTTATTGGGTGCAATTTGTTATGGTGTTGATATCAGGCCTATAATATGTATTTATGTAATTTGTTTTGAAAGTGTGCTTGGTCTTAAATTTTAATATCCAAGGTCTTAAAAAGTCTTTCATTTCATGCTAGAAGTTGTGCAGGAGCCCAGTCAGAGGAATTCAGTCAGGTCAAAGTCTATAAATGTACAATTCTGTTTACATAGAATTTATTGCTATCTACCTCGTTATGACTCAATAATACACATAATTTAGCAAAGAATATTTTGGTAAAAGAAAGAGTGCAATGATGCCACAGCTCAGTTGGAGAGCTCGTTTTCTGATCCAAAGCTGTTTTGAATCCCGCTCCAGACATATACATTGTCGGTTACGCGGTGACATCCAGTGACCCATCGGTTGGTATTTTGATCGCAGCTCCCTGAATACAGTTGTTGTGTCCTTGGACAAGACTCACCCTGTCCCAGTGAGGGTTTGAAAACTTAAAATCACCTCTTCAGACCTAAGGAATCATCTTGATGAAAGACACAAAGCTGTTTTTTATCTTCCTCCATTCTTTGATGAGCGTCCACCCTTGGGAATCTTTGCTTTAGTGTTAAGTGGGCCAATACAAACCGGAGCATCAGTGTAAGACAAAAAGCCACACTTCAACCGTTTGCAAAAGTCAGAGAGGTCAAAGTTCACATACTAATCAAGACCCCACTCAATGCTACATGTGGTTTTGTCCGCCTGAGCAGAGAGAGGCCGAAAGTTCAATGGTTTTTTGTTTTTTTTTGCCATCTTCCAGCCTACTTCCTTGGCTGATGAAGAAGTGATTAGCTCTTGAGGCTCATTAGTCATGCATATTGAAATGAGAGCATATGCTGCCTCTTGTTTATTTGCATCTTGGAGCCTCGGCAGGAAAGCAGCGGGCAGATACATATGCGTCTTCTCAGCACCAACAGCGGCCCACAGAAGACGGAAATAACCCTTTGTAGAGTTGTGTAACTACTGTAAAGACAACAATGGTCATTATGCTCTTCTCCATTGTCTTTCCCCACCCACACACTCACTTCCTTTCCACTACCCACTCTTACTTTGAATATTCTTACTTTTTGGCGTAACAAGTGGATTAAAGCGACAACTCAAGTTTGAAAGGAATTAAGGTTAACAGATTTTTAAATAATTGATTATATTAGTATATTTTTGAAGGTTTATTGAAACAAAGGCTTCCCAAATGTTTCAAGAGTGTGCTAGCTAGAATAATGTTGCCGTTTATAACAGTACATTTACACCTCATGATCAGTGTTTCGGTTATTTTAAAATTTGTCACATATAAAGGTTTCTCATGCATGGTTATTTATGTTGGGCTATAATAAAACTGTCAATAAAATATACAAATAACTTTTTTTTGCATGTTCTCCTTGTGTCTGCATACAGAGGCAGCAGAACTAATTGTGGAAATGTGTATAAATGTTCGCTCTCTAATTGTTTTACTTATTGTTTTGTTGCTAGTTTACCATTTATAACACTTCATAGCTAGAAGGCATGAAACGTTTTCTGATCTGTTTTCAATCATTCTGCTTGTTTCTAATTATAGATCATATAATTGAAAAGCAATGGAATCGAGCGGTATGGCGATGTCTGCAAACTTTATCAGTACTATAGGGATTTGAGGCTGGAGAAGCAGAGGTTGGCGTACAGAGAGCAGAGCAGGGGAGAAAGTATACAGCCCTGGAGATCCTGGGCTTATGATCCAAGTGTCTGAGCCTCACATGCCTCCTGAAATCCAGATAAGTGGCCTAGTCCAATTTAAACCGATCTTTCAAAATGCATGTAAAACAGGGATATACGATTGAGGTGTATGATTTGAATCTCAAGGATACCTGTAACTCATCTCCAGCTATCTTCGGGTCCATTTGACCTCATCTAGATTTTTCATTTGATTTTTTACTTCATCGCTATGAAACTTTCATGAATGGTCCAAAACATCTCCTAACATATAATTTATGTTAAATTTTGTATTTTTTTCCTGATATGAAAATGTATATTGGTCTTTAACCAAGTGCATTGCTCAAATGAAGACAGCACAAGGGATACAGAAGTCTGAGTCTAGTAGAGTAGATGCTGCACGTAACCACACACTTAGATAAATATTAGAAGCAGATTAGGAGAGGCAGTCAACAGCAAAAGGTAAGAAACAGGCACAAAAATAGTCTCAAAAGTTCAAAAGAACACTTGATTAAATGTCAAAAGTCATAGTAAAAAAATCAACATAATTTTTGTAAACTTCCCTGGCCATGGGTCGAGGATCGTCCAGTGTCTTGACGGACGGCCAATCGCATCCTCCAGCTCAGTGCTGTCTTCCACTTGACTTTTTTGTTCCATAACCCTCAGTGTCTTTCAAGAAATTCCAAACTATCACTATCTTACTGCATCCAACCTCAGCAGCAATGGCGCGCTGCAAGAGGCTCTGCTTATGCAACTCAACGTTCAGTGAGAACATGTATTTGCCTTTGCCAACAGAACATCATGACAGTGTGAACACTTGACAGAAAATGACACTGAATCCACATTTTTGGACAGATTTAGGCTTTTAAAAGCTCGTGGTCCTAAACTTTTGATCAGCTGTAGAACAAACTTTTTTTTTGTCTCACTCCCATTTCTTGTTGCATATTGAAGGTCTACTTGGAGCCTTGTTGAGATTCAACCATGCAACATTGTGCCATTTATTCAACTGGTCTTAAATAAGAGATAGGCACACAGACCATCAAGAGAGATGAGGGAGCTTTAACTTTGGCTCACACATGGGACATACACGGACCCGATCTAGAGGCATTGAACCCCAAAAGTTAGCTACGGAATTTTGATATTGTTTCCGGTTTAGACGTGGCTTGCCATTGAAAAACGTCTTTGTTTCCTGTTTTTTTCAATTGCATGTCATGACAACACACTTTGACTTACAGAGCAGAATGTTTTGCTCCCATTTCTTGTTGCTTTTGAAGCTCTACTTGGAACCTTGTTAAGAGCCAACCATGCAAAGTGTGACTTTTATCCATTTATTCAACTGGTCTTAAACTTTTGATCAGAACTGTAGTATTTACATGTGGGAGGGGGGGTTGAACATACAATTAGATTTGATGAAAATGTAATTTCTAAACCTTTTAAATACTGTCATTGTATGTTTTCTATGTAAAATGGATAAATAAAGTTTGAAGAAAGAGAAAAAAAAAAAAAGAATAAAGATCTAAACTTTGCTCACTGCCTTCCATGGTGATTATGACATCAGTGGCTGTTCTCTAGTAACCATGGGAATCTGGGAATCGTCATGAAGTTGAACAGAATGTGCCGTTGAGTGAGGAATCTATTCAATGACAATTATGTTCTACCTACCTACCTATCTATCTAACTCATGTCAGGAGCTCATTATCGATCAAGAAACTGACAAAGACACACGCAAAATGAAACCCTGGTGTGAATTCACCTTTGAGGACGATGTGCTCTTTCGACTCTTTTGACTTGGAGGCTGTGCTCAGGAGCTCCACACCAACAGGAGGCACTCCAGAGCCAGTCCCAGAGGAGAGACTGCAAGAGGCATCTGCAGCTCCCGTCACTGAGCTACCTTCTCCCATAGAACTATAATAAAACCTGGAAGATGAATCCAAGATGGCCGTCCTGTTTATCCCTATGGAGAGTGCTCATTGGCGCATGACCCCAAAAAAGTTTCTTACTTCCGCATTTACTTCCTGATACGAAGGCTGACATCTTTGTTTTACTTCCTGATACGATGGCTGCCATCTTTGTTTTACTTCCTGAAACGATGGCTGCCATCTTTGTTTTACTTCCTGAAATGATGGCTGCCATCTTTGTTTTAGGACGCCACGTGACGACAATCCCCCACTTCATATAAAAACGGTAATTTCGGTGATTTTAGAAACGATAGAAAAGAACATTTCCTTCTATTTTATTTAAATACAGATAATAATTCAGTACTGTCTGCAATTATAATGTGACATTTGAGAAAAAGGCTGGTTCCAAGAGGCTGCAGTACCTCGCACGGCCACAAATCAATCTGGGACCACAGACAGAGGGGGCGTACCTTATCCAGTTCTTTTAATACATCCATGCCTTCTCCCCCTATGGAGAGCCTGCACTAAGTAATGACAAGTTTGACAACAACAATTTCAGTATTTTAGATAGATAAATATGCAAAGGTCTACAAACACACAACAACCCAATACTCAGAATGTGTTGGTTTATGGTGTAAAGTGCAGCAGTGTGATAGTTGTTAACCAATATTTGTGTGATACAATTGGAAAAAAAAGTATCTTTGTTTGATCATTTGGACTATGCACTTTATACAAATTCTTATGTAATTGCTGTCTCTTTCACACATTATTTCTGCTATGGACACTGGACATTTACAATATGATCTAATGCCATTTATATCAAAAATGTTACACCACTTTCAAGCTTAGAAAGCTTAAGCTTGTCTGTATAGTACTGTTACTGTGTGCATTGCTTCTTTGATGCTCATCTTTGTGTGAATGTTCATTACTACACGGTCCTAACCCCCCAAATAAAGACAAAACAAATCTATGCATTCTTATCGCTTTCAGAGTGAAGCAATGATAGAACTAAAACGAACCCACTCATTCAGTCTTTTGTAGTGGCTTGAACAGTTATCATCACAATATGAAGTACTTCAATAAAGTATGTATAGTATGTTGTTTTTTTCTCATGCAATGTGTTTTTTTTTTTTTTTTTTTTTGAAAATGGCAAATAAAGTGAAACTGAACTAAGCTCTTTATAAAATTAGGATTTTTAGAAGATTTACAAAATGATCATGTGTGAGACTATCCAACGTGGACTGCCAGGACTATCTACTGCTGCTGCCGTGCTCAATAGGTCTTCACACTATAATAACCTCCTTCAACTTCTCAGTTTGGCCTACTCTAATACACCAATCTGATTCAGTGTCTGTCCCTCTGTCTCCTGTCCTCCTCTCACTCATACCGTCTCTTTCTCTCTTTCTGTGCAGCTCTCCTTTCATTCACTGGCCAATTATCTGCTGTTTCTGCTGCTCTTAGCCTGTCCAATTTGGCAGGGCTGACAGTAGAGACAGGACCGACTGCCCACACTGTTGCTTGCTTTGATTTAGATTGATGCAGAGAGTTACTAGGTCAAAATAATCTTCCAATGCAAAAGTAGTAGTGCTTTTGAAGAACTAAGCAGGATTGAGTGATTCATTTTCAGGTTGAGAAGTGTCTTGTTTAACTAACCTGACATGACATGACAGTCGAGTTGTACACATTATCGATCTGAGATGGCTCCCGTTAAATGGGATTGGAAAAAGTGCATTTTTGTTTCTCAGTATTATTGTCGCGGAGTAACTTGATCACAAATTCCATCCAAAACAATACAATTCATGTAAAGGCACCCAACCAGGCAGCAGTCTGCAGTCTCCTGTTGCTTTCCTAAAGTCTATAACACAAAGCATCATCAAATCCAATCCTCCAGCTGCAGGGAGGTCATCAGGCTCTTTTAAACTATGTGCTACAACAAAGGAATGAGGTCCTGTGGAACAAGATCTTCATGAGGGATTTTCCCAGAGGCTACAATTGGCTCCCTAAAGGGACCTGCCTTATCATGGGGGCTTGTAGGATTAGGTTCCCTGGAGAGGGGCGTTTTAGGGAGGGAATTGTAAGAGGAATACTCAGGGAATTTTAAATACAAGCTCTGCACACACATATACGCATGCACACACACACATATACACACGCACACGCGCACACACACACGCACGCACGCACACACACGCACGCGCACGCGCACACACACACACACACACACACACACACACACACACACACACACACACACACACACACACACACACACACACACACACACACACACACACACACACACACACACACACACACACACACACACACACACACACACACCATTGCATCAAGTGCATCAAATCTGTTTCTCTCATTCTAGAAAGATGAAGTCCAACCAAAAAATACAGGTCCATTTCCCAAGCTGGAGTTTCTAAATGTATTTCGACAGGTAGAATTACATTTCCTGTGTGTCACAGGGTTGGTGAATATTATTACACAAAGTACATCAGGCATTTTATCAATACACCTGAGGTAGTGTGGAAAAACTAGCAGTATGATATTCTGACAGTCCTCTGTAGCAATCACCAAGAGATTGTTGACTATATGATTGAAATGGGGGCTTTTTTCATAATATTTATGGCACATGAATGCATAGTTGTTGACATTCCAAGCATACCGATGTTGACACACACACACACACACACACACACACACACACGTATGCACACGTGTAGTAAATCCACTGTCAGGGGAGCAGACAGAATGCATTATCTCTCTCTTCCTGCACTGGACACAGAAGTGGGCTTGGTCACTTTAATGAGAGAAACAAGTTAAATTCTGAAGACACACTATATCATACAACATTACTACAGCGGGTGTTATTCAACACTGTCGACCATATAATAGTAATAATTATTTGGTAAGGGTGTAGGAATGTTAATATAAATCAATCCTTATATGAGAAATACTGTAGGGCATTCATTCATTCATTCATTTTCTGACGCTTGTATCCGTTAGGGGACAGACAACCGTACATTTTTTCATTCATTCTCTACGGGCAATTTAGAGTTGCCAATTGGCACATGCACATGTTTGGATGGTGGGAGGAAAATACGTTAAGACTGGGGAGGACATGCATACTCCACCCAAAGAGATTGTGTGAGCAATGTGTGAGCACATTAGCAAGAGCTCTAACTGCTTTGCCACCATGCACCTCATAGAGCAGTGGTTCTCAAAAGCTGCACTAATCCTGGTCCTCCAGACTGGTTCACTTGTGGCCGGCTCGGGCCGCTTCTGTTACTGGTGGACTGCGTTTCCGCACGTCATGACTATGTTTTCTTCATAAATAAAATCTAAATCATACCTGAATTACACTTTTTATTGATCTCCCCCATTCATAAAGATAAGTTCAGTAATTACACATTTGTGGCACTGTAAGATGTGAATTAAGCTTGCGTAAAACAAGACACAGCTTTCCCTTTTTCCGTTTCTTCTTCTGATTTTATTTCACTTTTCTGTGCCTCTACGCCATGTTTTAACATCTCTCTATGAAATGCGTTGGGTTTGGGTAGAGTTGGCTAACATATGCACTGAAAAAATGTTACTTTGGTTACTTTGGGTCAAAATGTGAGTGCCGTGCAGCAAACAGCTGATGCTAACTTGTACTCACCTTGTCTTGTGTGCTAACTCTGTCGGCTCAGCAAATAAAGTTATGGTCCCTGGAAATACGCAGTTTTTTCACAAGATCAAGTCAGCATTTGGTGAGGAATGGTTATTTTATCTTTATATTTTCTTTCTGCAGTTTTGTCCTCACCTGTGTCTGCATTTTCTTTTGTTTCTCTTTTGATTCCTATCATAAACTGGTCTGCGCTAAAGTGAGCTGGCACCCTCTGGCAACCTCTCGCGTCCCCCTTCGGACCAAACGGAGCTGTACGATTCACTTTTGTTCAGTGGAAACACCTCAGACCATCCTGCTCTGCGCCGTACCGCGCTAATGGAAACATGACTAAACTTTTCACACAAAGTACCACCCAAGAAAATATTTGGCCTGACTACCACCAGATATAAACCAGGACTCCCTGAGTGGAGTTTCCATGTTTCTTCCCATGTCTGGGTGGGTTTCCCTAGGCAACTGGCACACAGTTTCCCCCATCTCACATGCTCCACAGGTAAAATCCTAAACAAAGGTGGTCCTGACCAAGACTAGCTCAAGATCTGGAAATGGGTCCCCACTGCTCCTGGCAGGTTATCCCAGAGGCATAAAAGGATGGGTCAAATGTAGAGGCTAGAGGATAAATGTATCTTAACTAAAGTCTTCATAAGATATTTGACCTGCATGGGAAGGTATACTGAAGGAGCACGAATACCAACAGTGTTACACAGTTTGAGAACCACTCTAGGTTAAATAATAGTAATGCCATTAAAACTGATTTACAGACAGCCTTTCGTTGGTAAATACATCTGTATCATGTTACACATAGTTGAAAGAAAATGGAACATCTACATCTGTTGGTCTGTTTGACCTCTGACTGGAGGATTGCTGGTTGACATCTCACCTAAGACATCTTGTGTCTGTCACCCAGATGCCTGTTTCACAGTAAGTTGTAAATATCAAACTTTACAACTTATGTTCAAATTATTGGTGTAAGTTTTCATAATTTCTTCATATCAAAGTACTGAAATGATGTAAAGTGCAATAGTCTCCAATAGTTACACAGCACCTTTTCTAACATGCCACTTCTGTAACTCAACTCAAAAGGGACAGCGAGAAAAAGAGGTGTATACTTTCTTCAATCTCTTTATCTTTTACTATTTTCAACTTGCACAAATCTAAACTCGATTATCTTCTACCCACATGCACAACAACAGTCTAGCTCATTTTCATTGTCCTCTCTTTAAATCTACTGCTCTGTGGCGCTTTGTTCCTTCACTGCACCTTATTTATGCGTTTGCCTCTATCTCTGTCTCTGCTCGGTCTGACCCTCTCATTCTCCTTATCAGCTTAGCTCCTTCTCTCCCTCTCGCTTCCTGTCACCTTCCTTCTCTCTTCGCTGTTTATTTTTACACTGGTTACGTTACTAAGTAATCTTCTTTGGGAACTTGAGCATTGGATGCTGCAGCTGTTCACTTGGAGTCTCAAGTCATTCAGCCCTCTTGTGCATGCCGCCTGCCTGGCTGCTCAGCTAACCACAGCCAGCAAAGTATTACAAATACCACATTAACTCCAGGGAGAAAAGCAGCAGTACTGTACATTATGTAACAGATAGTATAAATATCAGGTTAACGTTACATGACACAGATACAGTACAGTTGACCTTCTTTACAATTGATCGATATTGATTGGACAGGAGCAGACAAAAAGGAGCAGCAGAGCTTAACTCAACATCTGTGGTAAGCTGCAGTGTAAAGAAGGATACAAATTGACCCAATAAACTGAAATCAAGATTGAATGTAAGTTTGCAAGTTTACAAACCTTGAAATAATTTACTACATGTATTTATTCATTTTTAACTATTGAATGAACTTCAACACATGCCACTGATGATCAGTTAATTTAGTGTGACATCTCTTTGTGACATATCTTTGTATACAGGAAGGCTGTGTTTATTACAAATAACCATACTGTCATGTCTTTGTCCATTTAAACAATCACAGCTATACAGTGTTACTATATGTATTTTTAAACCTAGGATGGAAAGTTAAAAATGATGATAGTTGGAATGCAGTGTCCATGCTCCAGGCTCGTTCCCAAACAGTACAGGGTTCTGTATACAGATCTGGACCACACATGCAGCAGTGGTGGATTGTCTGGGGTCACATCTCTCCTTTCCCGTCTTCTCCCTTCTGCTGCTGTCTGCTCTGGTCTTCTCCTGTCTGCTCCTGTCTGCTCCTGTCTGCTTCTGTCTGCTCCCGCCTGCTGTTGTCTGCTCCCGTCTGCTTCTGTCTGCTCCCGTCTGCTTCTGTCTGCTCCCGTCTGCTTCTGTCTGCTCCTGTCTGCTTCTGTCTGCTCCCGCCTGCTGTTGTCTGCTCCCGTCTGCTTCTGTCTGCTCCTGTCTGCTTCTGTCTGCTCCCGTCTGCTTCTGTCTGCTCCCGTCTGCTTCTGTCTGCTCCCGTCTGCTTCTGTCTGCTCCCGTCTGCTTCTGTCTGCTCCCGTCTGCTTCTGTCTGCTTCTGTCTGCTCCTGTCTGCTTCTGTCTGCTTCTGTCTGCTCCCGTCTGCTTCTGTCTGCTCCCGTCTGCTTCTGTCTACTTCTCTCTGCTTCTGTCTGCTTCTGTCTGCTCCCGTCTGCTTCTGTCTGCTTCTGTCTGCTCCTGTCTGCTCCCGTCTGCTTCTGTCTGCTCCCGCCTGCTCCCGCCTGCTGTTGTCTGCTCCTGTTTGCTTCCGTCTACTGCTGTCTGCTCCCGTTTGCTCCCGTCTGCTGTCTGCTCCCGTCTGCTGCTGTCTGCTCCCGTCTGCTCCAGTCTGCTCCTGTTTGCTTCCGTCTACTGCTGTCTGCTCCCGTTTGCTCCCGTCTGCTGTCTGCTCCCGTCTGCTGCTGTCTGCTCCAGTCTGCTCCCATTGGCTCCTATCTGCTCCCGTCTGCTGCTGTCTGCTCCCGTCTGCTCCAGTCTGCTCCCATTGGCTCCTATCTGCTCCCGTCTGCTGCTGTCTGCTCCCGTCTGCTCCAGTCTGCTCCCATTGGCTCCTATCTGCTCCCGTCTGCTGCTGTCTGCTCCTGTCTGCTCCAGTCTGCTCCCATTGGCTCCTATCTGCTGCTGTCTGCTCCTGTCTGCTCCGTCTGCTCCCGTCTGCTTATGAGCTCATACTTGACACTATGTCTACATACCTCTGGCACCTTGTTCAACACCAAAACACCAGTTATCACTTCAGTGTTTAGTAGGCCTATATATTTTGGTCCAGTAACGTCATTGCATAGCATATGACTTATAGAATAAACTTCTGAATGCTGTAGTTACTATGCATTTTATTTACATCAAATTGACTGCATGTATCCGTAATCCTTATTGATAAAAAAAAACAACAACAAAGGTTTAAAGTGAGACACTGCAGGTGAATAGGAAAATACATTAAATTTAAAGATATTAATTTGAAACTTATCCTGTAGTTTACTCATAAAAATGTAAGAAAAAAAATATATTATAAGTTTTTCATCATGTCATGTTTTTATATAGAAATATGGAATTTTATTTGGAAAAAAATGACCAAAAATACACATATTTGGGACATATAATACTGAAAAATGGATAGAACCAGGTTTAAATTTCTTGGTTCATTTTGTAACAAATTAGTTACAAAAAAAAAAATACATAGAGGATTTTGGATATCTTATTTAGTTTTTAAGTAAACTAGATTGGACTGAAAATTTTCCTAAAAATTCAAATTTCGCCTCATTTTTTTAACTTAAATCTTCAATAAATCAATTTTTGAATTAGATACAAAAAAATCCTTCTGTACGTTTTGTCAAAATCTTGTTGAATCCAAGATTGTAATGTTTGATGTGTGTAGGAGCTAGGGGAGAAAAATGCATTTTAAGAAAATGGCCTTTGAAATGACAATGTCCCATAGAAATCTACAGATGAAGTGGATTAAATGAAACAATAAAATATTTTTAGGAGCAGATTGGACAAGCTTGTTGTTACCACATGAAAGCCTATATGTTGAGAGAGCAAACTGACCAAAAAAAAAAATTTGAAAAAAAAAAAAGAGTTTTGCCTGTAGTGTCTCGCTTTAAAAAAACAAAGAAAGACAAGCCTACAAAAACTGTCTGTGTTTTAAACGTAAATTTATTAAATTTCTCTTATTACAGTGTCTCCTATATTACATATAAATGCAATATGTACATAGAAAATTTGTATTTGCATTTATTTCAATAAGCTACATGATGTACATAAGATGTTTCAAATTGACATCTCTAAATTTCATATTTTTTTCCAACAGATTTCACATCTGTGTCAGTTCAGTCAGACCCTGAGATTATCTAACCATCCTTTCTGTTCACACATGGCTAAAAATAGTGGACTCAAGTCGATGATGGCCCTTAATAATAGTTCACTCTGAAGCAGTGAGACACATTAGTCTTCCAAGCACAGATGGTGTTGGTGTCCTGGTGTGACGTGGACACTGAAGAAAACCTCTGCAGTGGTCGTTAATGAACGGCACAGTTAATAATCCAGCTAATCTCTAAGCATCCTATATCCTTCTCTTCTGTCCTCCCTTCTTTGTACTACCTCAGCCTGGTCTCGCTGTTATCCCCTGTCGCTCCCTAAATCCTTTCCTTTTCAAATTTCCTGCTTCCTCACTAGTTCCCTGTTGCCTGTCTATAGTCGCCTTAACTCTCCCTGGTCTCCTTGTTTTATCGCCTCTTTGACTTATCTGTTCTTCCGCTGTGACTCTCTCTCCTCTCCAGCAGTGATGGCTTCATTTTACCTCATTTTGCCTCATTGCCATAAACAGCTCGTTCCCACTAGTCTTTTGGCTGTTTGTCTGTGTCTTTATCTGGGACACTAGACGTACTTGCTTTTACGCAGTCCAAGATTCTTGCAGATTCTCTAGATGCTTCCCAATGAAATGTTTTATGAAATACATTAATACATTAGGAGGTTTCAGTAGGTTCAAATTAAGTAAGGCACTAATATTTTACTTTATGAAATACTGATACAATGTTTTATGCATATTTTTAAGATGTATCTGCATATCACTGTAACAAAAACAAAATCTCATTCAGTTGCAGCAGTTCAGCGTTAGCATGTAGTGTTTGCCCAACAAAGTGAAGAGTGAAAGTGTGTGCTGGGACAGATGACCTGCTCAGCTCTCCAGCTGTGAGCGCTGAAGAGCCTCATCCATCTGAATGGCAGGGCTTGATTCTGTGGAGATGCTCCTGACGTGTTCTTATGCATGTTTACAGCACTCATGCATGGGAAAAGTCAACAGGACAAAGTCAAACCGCTCACAGCACGTCGGCTGCTGTGACCTGCAAAGAGTGTAAACAGACAGCTGCCATCAGGAAGCACGGCCAACTCGGTATATGGATTGTAGAGAGAATTGTCATACAAATAGTAAAACCCTATTTGAATAACATTAGTGTCCATTATTTTCCAAACAACACCCCAGAGACACAAGACAATAGGAAAGCTGTTTCCTTAACTTTGAAATTATGTGGAAATGTTGTGCTTTCTCACACATACTGTATGTCTCGGTAACTATGTTTACATAGACAAGTAACTAAAAGTACATGCTTGAACTGATTTTTCTTCCCTCTCCAGAGAACCAGTCAAGTCCCTCTTGTCTCAGTATAAATGCAGGTCAATGAGAGGCTAAGAGACGTTCAAGTTTTGTAATTTAGCGCAAAATCTTTGTTGCAATAATAGTTGTCTTTCTTTCATTCGTGTAACCAAACTTTCAAATGATAAGTGACATTTCTTTCACATTGAACATTTGATTTTCAGTTTTCAATTCAATTTTATCAAACCAAAAAGAAAGGAACAACACAAGCTTGTGCCGGAGGAACCATAACTTGTGTCGAGTACATGTCCAAAACATGTGTGATGATATTTCCCTGGCTCTTTCTTGACCCGTGCAATTGAATGACTCTCCTAGAGTGATCAGAGTTCACTGTTTCACGCAGCGGTGGTTCAGATGCGGTTCGCCAGTTGTGTTTAAGTAATAGTGTTTAAGTTAATAAGTAAGAGTTTCTTTCCCTTTGACATTGGACTCTTGAACATTTTATAACACCTGCCTATCTAGCCAACTGTACATTTTGTAGATAGTGTATTTTATTTTATTTTACTCTTAATAATATAATATTCTTAATATTATAATATTTGATTTTACTCCTAAATTGATGCATACCTTTACATATTTTGAAAATATTTTATTCATTGTTATATTTTGCACCTTACCACCAAAGCAAGTTCCTAGTTTGTGAATTTTGTTCACTGACAATGGCAAGAAACCTTTTTCTGATTCTGATGATACATGAATGAAGTTCCAGGTTTAAGCCTGTTACTTGGTTTTCCTGGCGTGCATGTAAACATAGTGCATCAGAGAACATTATTGATGGAATAAAACATGCATTTTCGAACTTCTAATTAGTATTATATTAGTATTACAACACTTATTATGCCTTGACCTTTATTTGATAACTTGAAAATAACCTCTTTTCAAACAACATGACATTCCTGGGTTTGATTTACAATTACAAAGAAGTTATGTTAATTGCTTGACTGGGCCTGCTCTTCCCTTGGAGTGATTGCTGTCGAATCTCAATAGAAATGTGTGCCAATACTTGTAACTGGAGCCAAAATACAGAAGCTCTTGAAAGCAAAGCAACCATTCTCGTCTCAGATTAAATAAGTGGAGTGCTGACAATTGGAGGGGTTGTGGCTTTCAATATACATTTATATTCTTTTGGGAGAAGTGAGTGTATGTGATTAACAGACATCCCATTAAGATTATTATGATAGAGTATGCTCAGTCACCCTAACAACCAAATAATTGGGGCATAAGGATCAATTTGGGATTGGTTATGACGCTCCATGCTCTCCTCACAATGGCATTAGAAGAAACTCCAAAATGAATTTGAAATGGTAAGGAGTATTCTTACTCCGAGAATAGAGAATAGCACAGAAAAAATTGAACTGTGTAGATCAGCCATCTTTACACTTGCCTGAGTGTGAGCAGCCTTGTTTATTACGGTTTGGGACTTGCAATAGTTTCAGTTTCTATGACAGTGATGTGGTTATCATCCAAAAAACTGAAGGGATCTTAGTGCAGTTTATGTGCCTCTTTTTGTCAATTTAACCTTGTTCAGGACATAGGAATAGTATTGACAGACAGGAGAGAGAGAGCAGTGTTGAGATGTGGAGCAAATGGGCTCAAGCTGGGAATCAAATCTGGGTCAGTGCGCTTCATGTAGTAGACGGTCTGCCAGGTGAGGCTCCACGTGTGTCCTGTGATTGACAAGGTCTGGCAGGAAATGATACTGCAGAGGAAATAAAAAGAAAGATCTTCTCCTGATATACGTGCACATGTATGAAGCTTTATTGTATTCACAAAATTTTTTTTTAAATGATCTCGTAATTACAAGAAAGAATCTTGTAATTATGAGATTATTCTTTATTTTTTGTAAAAACAATACAGCTTCGTACACATGAGAGATACGAGGGTGAAATATGTTCAATACTAATAAACTACTACTACTAATACTAATAAAAGTGGAATCATTAACATGTAGCCGCTTCCAAGCAAGTACTGTGCATATATATATATATACATATATATATATATATATATATATATACGCACAAACACAAACACAAACACACACACACACACACACACACACACACACACACACACACACACACGTATATAATATAAAAGAGTGTTGTTTAAGATGCAATGGTGATGTTTACTTTCAATGTGTCCTCTCATTTTATGTGATTTAATGTAATGCATGTCTTGGCAGCCGGCTAAGAGCAAAAAAGTGACAGGTCTAACAATGGCACATAAAGAAAGGGAAGAAAAAAGTTATACTTATCAAAAGAAACACGCAGACCTATTTCTATATTTAAAACCTCTCCAAGTTCAGATGGGTGTGACTGACAGGTGGATTAGTCAGGGATCAGGGATACTTGTGAGGCACTGGAGAATGAAAAATATTGACTAATGAGCTCATTTATTTCACAAGTCAGGGAAATAAACAAACCTGATTGGACGGCACTGTTTGAGTTTGGCTGGAGGTGCGATGGAAGGAGTGGTGACCAGACTCACTCTTTGTAAAGAATTGTAATACAGTGTGTATTCTGGATCCCAGGCAACCTCCAACCACCACCAATCACACTCAACACTAACACAAAGGGTCTTGCCCAAGGACACAAAGAGACGGCAACTTTCAAAGGCATCAAAGTCCATCTAAACAATAACAGTTTGTGGTATATGTGATACAATATGGTAAGCAGATGGTAACAGACAAATTTGAAACCAACTGAGCGCTGAAAACCTTCATTCTAACATCACAGGAGGACAGTCACGGTGACTCAAGTGGGCGGAACAAATGAGTCACTGTCGCTTTTTCTTATATCAAAACACATTTGAGTTAGAAGCTCTGCAAAGATGGATCAGAAATATTTAAGTATGCAATATATCAGGCATGTAACCTCAATTATGCAGTCTGGAATAACCATGAGTCAATGTCCCTGGATGGATAAGCTGTTAATTCCAGAGGTGTGGCACCAGGGGACCCTTCTCCAATTCTTGAGTCAAAATTGGTCGCTAGTAACTAGCTGGGTTGATTTTCTGATTGTAACAATTTACACTTGTAAAAAAGAGTTGTGTGTGTCACTTTACGACGCTTTGAGATAAGATGAGCTGTCCGTTGTTGGTGCACTTTCATAGTTTAAAAAATCAGATACTCCAGAGTCAAAATGCTGTCTTTGAAAAGACAACAAAAAAAAAAAAAGTAAAGTGTAAAGTGGATAGTCAAAAACATGAGCTGAAAAATTAAGCAAATTATTAATGTAGTAGTAAGTCAAGTCATGTTTTAGGGGCCTTCAATCTTTAGGAGTACAAGACCAACTGAACCAACAGTCGCCAACTGCTGAAGTCCCTCACACAAAGTCAAATTTTATGCTTTCGGTTCTACAGTAAATGACTGTCAAACCGAGAGAGCTACGGGAAATGGTGCGTTGCAAAGTTCCCTGACCTGTAGTTGTTTTGCAGACGTTACAGTCTTCATGCTCGACAGCTCAGGCCTTCTGCCCCACACCAGATGCACAAAATGACTGTACAAGAGTGCCACAGTCCATGGCAGGAGATGTGAATGTATCCAACTGTATATCCCTGCAGTGCTCACTTTACTTTCCTGACCTTGGGTGGTGAAGGAAAAAACAAGACAAAAATATATTTCACAAAACACATCTAAAACTCAGCAAAATGTCGGAAATGCACTCTGGTGTAAAGTTACTGCCAAACTTTGTGCCAATCACATTGCACAAAAATACAACAATACAGCAAGCAATTTTTCTGACCCTTCCCACAAGCTGAGGCCGTATGGAGAGCAGGTTCGAGTACTTCTAATAGAGTCGACTGTGTTTTCATTCACACCGCGTGTGTGTCCGAAGTGTATGTGCAGAATTTAGCACCTTGTATCTCTGGAGGCAGACTGTCTGAGCAGTGAACATCTCTGTGGGTGAGGAGACACACTTTTACTCACTGTCTCTATTCGCTACACATGGACAGCTTATCCGGCTAAAATATGATAGCAGCCCAGAGCGGTGAAGGCAGTAATGTCTGCAGAATGGTATCTTAGTGTTCTTAGCCAAACACACTGGGAAATCAGTTTGTAGTGTGAAAACCAGATGAGATTCAAACTCCAAACAACCTAATATGTGTATGCTGTTAACATAGAAAGGCATGATGAGGAAATGTCATGTCACTCAAATGATATCAATCACAGAATTATCATTATCTGCTGTGGATTTAACACAGTATAGACCAGGGCTATTCAATTGGCGGCCCGGGGGCCAGATGCGGCCCCCGGGCCCCCCACGACTGGCCCACCCCCCGACTGCCACTATGCAAGTCACAAACTGCTTTAAAAGCACGTTTTAACTACAAGTTTTACAATTTCCGACACTTTCGTATTATGCATTAGCGCACCAAATTCGGTTTCTTAGCAGCGCCAGCCCAGAATACTCTCGAGTACAACAACCGCGAAAACATGTCACTGTCAGGTCAGAAACGTAAAATTGACACTGAAAATCGTCGATTTAACTCCGCCTGGACAGATAAATATGTGTTTATTTTACCACAAAGGCTAAATTCCAAACCGGTGTGCTTGATTTGCAATGAAAGCTTGTCCGTATTAAAAAAATATAACCTTCGGAGGCACCACGTTGAGAAGCACCGGACTTTTGGGACAGCCTTTCCCGAAGGAACAGAGGAAAGCGACTAAAGTGCAGAGCCTGCTAGCATCTTACACCAGGAGCTGCTCCACAATAGTAAGGACATTTACTGCGCAAGAGAAGGCCACGGTGGCATCCCTGCGGCGTGTCGTGGATTTAGCAAAGAAAAAGCGACCCTTCACCGACTCTGAAACTGTTAAAGACTGTATGGTCGCTGTACTGGACGAGGTAATCCATGATGATAAAGTTAGCGAGTGTGACAACTGCAGTTAAAAAGCGTGCCACTGTCAGAACCACGTCAAACATACGCCAGAGTTGAAATTTTAGCGTCAGATGTGTTTGATGCTCTGCTGAGTAACAGCTTAAAAAGCGATGTCATGTCTATATAGCCGTGGATGAGTCCACAGACCGCGGTGACACAGCGCGGTTATGTGTGTATGTGCTTCTATGGCGATGGTCACAGCTGTTTTCGTGAGGAGCTGCTCTGCCTTCTACCACTCAAAGGTCACACAACAGGTGAGGTTTTCTATAATAAAATCTCGTCCTTTTTTCGGGACCACGGGTTGGACATGACTCGGGTGTGCATGCTTGTGACCGATGGTGCTCCTTCCATGTCCGGGAGAGTGAGTGGACTGACAGCGCGGTGGACAGCTGTTGCTCCGCGAATGATGGCGCTGCACTGTATCGTACATCAGACAGTGCTGTGTGCTAAACTAAGCGGCCACTTCAGAACTGTTATGGACAACGTCATGGCGACAATAAACTTTATTCGCGCCACCTCCAGTCTCCAGCATCGCTTGTTTCGTCAGCTGATGTCCGATATGTCTGCGGAACATCGTGACCTGCTCCTGCATAATGACATAAGGTGGCTCTCCAAAGGAAATTCTCTGGAGCGCTTCTGTGCACTCGGGGAGGAGATAAAACGTTTTCTGGGTGACAGCAAGCAAAAAAAAGCGGAGGCACATCTAAACCGAATGATGGACAACGACTTTATGGCAGATGTGTGTTTCCTCTCTGATTTGTTCAAACACTTAAATCAGTTAAATCTAGGACTGCAAGGCAGAGACAAAACGGTCATCGATCTTGTTGAACAGACGCGTGCATTTCAAGCCAAACTGGAACTATTTGAAGCGGATTTGAGCGCAGGAAGAATGCTGCATTTCCCCACACTCCGCAAATGCATCACAACTCCCGTACCCGTCACAGCGGCGATGACAGAAATAGTTGCGAAGCTGAAAGATAACTTTGCCACACGACTGGATGGCCTTTCACTCCCCACAGAGGTGATGCATTTTACTAGAGACCCGTTTTCTGCCGCTACAGAGGAAACGTTGTCTGTCAGAGCAAAGGAAGTGGTCCCTTCTATTGACGAGGGGCAGTTCATTCTTGAACTTGTGGACATGCAGTCGTCCCTTTCACTGCCCCAAGAACTGCGCACACACGGACAGGTCACGTTTTGGAGTAACGTTAATGTTCACCAGTATCCAAATCTTAAGAAAGTGGCAATTACTGTGCTCAGCATGTTTGGATCCACTTATGTGTGTGAATCAAGTTTTTCTCACATGAATGCAATAAAATCCAACTTGCGCTGTTCCTTGACTGATGCCACCCTGCATCACTGCCTTCGTATTGCACTGACCTGTTATGAGCCAAATGTTACTGATATTGTTCAAAACAAAAAATGTCACTTCTCACACTAAAGTGAGGATACCAGCAGAAGTAGCTGTAATTGTATTGTTTTTATTATGTTCACGTGCAATATTTTAGTTCAGATATTTTACTGCACTGCCTTAGTTGGCCTTTCTAGTTCAACAAATGCACTTTTGCAAATGTGGCCAAAAAGGTTTTATTCTTGTTTTTATATGCAAGGCATTAATTGCATAGTATTGTTGCACATTTGTTTCTAGATACAGAGATTTGATGTGACTAAAAATGCGTTGTTATTAAAGCATATTCTGTTCAAGGTTTGAACCAAATGTTTACATCTGCAATAATAAAAATGCAGTACATCTGTAACTTTGTATTGGTTTATTATTTTATATATAAAAACAATATGTAATTATATAAATAAGGGTCTCCGGCCCAGTAGCATCTCATAGTTTTACAATTTGGCCCAGTAGGAAATTTAATTGAATAGGCCTGGTATAGACCATAGCTCTCCGTTCACATCCATGCATCGAATTACTATCTTCAGTGCTGGAGGTAACTTGAAACGTTAGTTTTGTTGTAGCGACTATATATAAGTACTTTGGTCAAAGGCTGTACTGCTCCCATTTCAAGTACAAAAAGTGACTGGAGCCAGTGAATGTGGCGCTCATATGTGCAGCTGCAGTGGCGGCTAGTGATGTAAACTAGGGGGTTGAGGCAAAAGTGTTGCACATGTTTTGTATTGTTTAAAAATAGTGATAATTTGTACAGGTTGTTAATTATCTTTTAATCTATGAAAAGAAGAAACTCAACTCAAAAGGCAATACGTTAAAGGAATCTGTGCAGGCTGACAGTGTTAGGGTTAGTAGAGTGAGAGCTAATTTGGTGGATTATTAGTATGGAATGTGTTTAGGGGACATATGTTTGGCCTTGATTTTGTTTGTGACTAATGAAAAGTGAATAAGTTTGTTTTGGACCAACAAAACTGAAGCAAAGGTGAGATGTGTGTGTATGTTTATATATTTTTTTTCACTTTGGCATTATTACTCGTTACATGTAGGATCACATTTTAACATAACATGACCTCAGTGTTTGTTCTGTAGAACTAATACACTTCCTAACAACATATAGAACAGTTGTGTTGACAGAAAAATAACTTGATAATTTAGTTACAGGGACTGGACAGCCCTTAGCAAACGCCCCGGACCCCATACTCCCGGAGCACCCCCCACAAGGTGCCCCGGGGCACATGGTCGAATGCTTGGCCTGCCAGTACCTGTCAGCTGCTTCGGAAGTCCCACAGGCCAGCATGGCCCGGTAGGCCTCCTTCTTCAGCCTGACGGCATTCCTTACTTCCAGCGTCCACCACTAGGTTTGGGGATTATCGCCGCGACAGGCACCAGAGACCTTGCAACCACAGCTATGAGCCGCCGCATCGACAGTGAAGGTGGAGAACATGGTCCACTCGTACTCAGTGTCCCCAGCCTCCACCGGGATCTGGGAGAAGCTCTCCTGGAGGTGTGAGTTGAAGACCCTGCTGACAGAGGGCTCTGCCAGACGTTCCCAGCAGACCCTCACGATACACTTGGGCCTGCCAAGTCTGTCCGGCTTCCTCCCCCGCCAGCGGAACCAACTCACCACCAGGTGGTGATCGGTTGACAGCTCCGCCCCTCTCTTCACCGGAGTGTCCAAGACACGCAGCCGAAGGACAGATGACACGACAACAAAGTCGATCATCGACCCCTGACCTAGGGTGTCCTGGTGCCACATGCGCTGATTGACACCCTTGTGCTCAAACATGGCGTTAGTTATGGACAAACTGTGACTAGCACAGAAGTCCAATAACTGAATACTGCTCGGGTTCAGATCAGGGGGGCCGTTCCTCCCGATTACCCCTCTCCAGGTGTAACTGTCGTTGGCCACATGGGCGTTAAAGTCCCCCAGTAGAACAACGGAGTCCCCGGGAGGTGCACCATCTAGTACCCCTCCCAGGTCCCCCTGGCACTTTGCACCGCTGTTTTGATCCTCCCACGGGTGGTGGGTCTATGGGAGGATGGCCCCACATTGCTCCTTCGGGCCACCAGGTGCTCGCCGTCGAGCACCCACCCCAGGCCTGGCTCCAGGTTGGGGCCCCAGTAACGCTTTTCCGGGCGACGTAACTGGCTGTTTGTATCATCATAAAGGGCTTCTGAACCACTCTTGGTCTGAGTCGTCACCCAGGACCTGTTTGCCATGGGTGACCCTACCAGGGGCTTGAAGTCCTGGACAACATGGCTCCCAGGATCATTCGGGTACTCAAACCCCTCCACCACGTTAAGGTGGCAGTTCAAGGAGGGGAATGTTAGTATAATTTTTCCAAATTATTGCAAATTTGTAAAATGTTAGTATAATTTTGCAAATTTGCATGCTTGATTGGAGGGATAGCACCCGACCGCCCATTATGGATCAGCCGTCACTGTGCAGCTGTATGTTGTGTGCAGACCTGCAGACACTGCACCTCCTTTTCATCTGAGGGAAAGCATATTTATAAACATGTGAAGGGGAAAAGCAAGCCACTGCTTGGTTGATAGAGATAGAGGAATTTTGGCAGTCTTTAGTTGTGGATAGATGTATGTTTGCCCAGAACCTCAAGGTTCAAGGTTCAAGGTTCAAGGTTTCTTTATTGTCCCCTAAGGGGGGAAATTCGTTTTGCAGCACAGCTCAACATAAAAGGACAATGTAAAAACAATACAACATACAGATACAGATAATAAAACAAACCCAAAATCACACTTCCCTCAAAGTGCAAAAAAGCAGATTAATCACATGTGCAAATGTTCTATGTGCGGATTTACAAAGTGCTAAGTGCCATTAAGGTGCTTCACGGCTGTTGGGATAAATGTAGTTCCCAGCCTTTTAGTTTTACAACTAGGAACTCTGTAACGCCGCCCAGAAGGCAAAAGTTCAAACTGTGCCTTAAGAGGATGGTCCTGGGAACTAGTAATGGCTCTAGCCTTTCTCTGCACCTGCCTCATGTACAGGTCTCCTGGCTGAGCCTGTCGTGTCCCTGAGACTTTGCTGGCTACTTTGACCAACCGAGCAAGTCTATTTTTATTAGTGAGGGAGAGGCTTCCATACCATGCAGCCATGCAAAAAGTTAAAATTGATTCAATAAAAGAACGATAAAACAAGGTCATCATTTCAGATGAAACATTAAAAGTGTTCATACGCCTAAGAAAATACATCCTCTGCTGGACTTTTTTCTGGACAGCATCAGTCCAGGGTTCAAAACACAATTTCCGATCCACGATAACTCCAAGGTATTTGTATTGCTCCACCAGCTCAATGTTTGTGCCTTTGATTACAGAAGTGGAGGGGGGCGGTGGTGCCCTACGGAAGTCCAGAACCATGTCCTTTGTTTTCGACACATTAAGATATAAAAAGGAGGCATCACACCACTCCACAAAGTCATTGAGTACTGTCCCATGGTCCAGTACACACAGACAAAATAAAGTCCCATCAATAGCTGATTAAAGGGAGCCTTCAGCGTCACAAAAATGATTGGCACTATTATAACACATTTGCAATTTTAAAATGTGGTTGAATTTCAACTCCTCCGCCTGTCTGTGTCGTGCAATGTGTAGAGGTTACAAGCTGCGATTACATGCTCACAATAAGCGGACAACAGCTGATTGTACATTTTCAGACATGTTTGATATTTGTCATGATTGGTAGGATTTGAGCGCTGTTGAAGGTGAGTGAAAGCAACCCATACAAGGTAAAATACAATTCCAGATGACAATAAACTCTGATGGGCTGGAGGCATAAAGGAGGTGAAGTGGGGCAACAAGTGTGCCTCTGAAATTCCTTACACATGAAAGCCAGTTTTTCTGAAGTCTTGGCAGTTTCAAATAGGGTAAAACATGTCCACAGCACTGCAAACACGCCTCCACTGGCTCATGTCCTTGTACAGTGTGAGCCGTGTATTCATCTATAGCTCTGTACAGTGCATACACCCCATTGTAAGCTAGGGCTCCATTTGTATGAAATTCAGTCGCACAGTGTGAGTTTGTGAATCATTTGGAATGTCTTAAAATTGTGCAAAATCACAGTATAAGTTCAGCTTTAGTTTTGAGATAATGAGGTAATTTAAAGAGTTACTTTTAAAAGTAACGCTACCCAAAAATGACTATGTTGATATCCACGTATAACAACGTATGCTTAGATCAACCAGATGAAGTCAGTCGTATACATTGTGAGCATTTCTAGAATTGTGCATCCAGTGAAACCTTGTGATGATGTCAGAAAAATAAAATGAATGATGTCTTTTTGGGTATTCGTCTCACATGCACTGCCCACCTCTGCATCACTTGCCCTCTCAGATAATCTTCTCCACTCTAATACACGCGAGGTCATAAAATCTGATTTGCCTGCACTCCTTTACTGAGAGCCACTAATTCCCAATTTTGCTTTTCCGTTTCACGCTGGCGTTCCTTTCCATTAATTAGGATTGTCTTACACACACACACTCATACTTACTTTTGCCTGGCCGGATGAGGTCGGTCCTCTGTGACACACTGGACATGCATGGTCATTATTGGAGAGACGTGCACTGTGAGTGGTGATTAGATAATGCTGCAGAATTACAATAAGAGAAGAGAGGAAACATTTATGCTGCAACAGAACCAAAATAGCAACAAGCTTTACCATGCCATACCATACCAACTTTATTTATAAGGCACTTAAAAAACTTCACAGTGCCGTACACAAAAATAAACAGAAAATCACATAGTATAAAAAGCTAAGGAAAAAAGGTGTGTTTTTAAGAGAGATTTAAAAACAGACAGAGATTGAGCTTGCCTAATCTCTAAAGGCAGCTGGTTCCACAATCATGGAGCAGTAACTGAAAAGGCACGGTCCCCACGAAGCTTGCGTTTTGTTTTTGGGATAACAAGCTGCAGCTGATCTGGCTGCAGCGGGCTCGAGAGGGGGCATAAGGATGGATAAGATCAGAGAGGTATGAGGGGGCAAGGCATTCAAACATTTAAAAGTAAATAAAAGAATCTTAAAATATACTCTAAAATGCACTGGCAGCTAATGAAGTGAGGCTAAAACAGGTGAAATATGATCATATTTCCGAGTTCCAGTTAAAAACCGGGCAGCAGCATTTTTGGACCAGCTAAGTAGTACAGTCTAATTTATGCCTGAATAGAGCGCGTTACAATAGTGTAAGCGAGTGGTCACAAAGGCATGAATGACCCTTTCAAAGAGGTCCCTTGGCAGCATGGATTTTACTCTGGCCAGTTGCCGGAGTTGGAAAAAACTGGATTTGACCACACCACTTATTTGGTGGTCAAGTTTAAGGTCAGAGTCCATTTTCACGCCAAGATTAAAAATAACTGGCCCTGGATCCACTAGAGGAGCCTGTGATGCACCAAAAACCATCACTTCAGTTTTTTGGTGATTAAAATTTAAGAAGTTTAATCTAAGCTTTCCTGTCATTGAGGCAATCCAGGAGAGGCATGACAGCATGTGGGTCATTTTGTTTCAAGGTAGATTTGGCTGTCATCGGCATAGCAGTGGAACATCATACCATGTCTCCTTAGGATAGATCCAAATGGGAGCATATATAATGAAAAATGAGAGGTCCTAAAATGGATCCTTGGGGTAACTCCCATTTTTAAGTGAACTGAAGAACTGAAGAGGATTCAAAGTTGCCAAGGTTCACACAAAAAAGTCTCTCTGCTAGATACGATCGGCCATTCCAAGGCTGATCCACGAATTCTCACCCAGTTTTCCAGCCTGGAAAGAAGGATCTCATGGTCTACCGTGTCAAACATAGCCGTCAGGTCTAATAGCACCAAAACAACAGTGTGACCAGTGTCAGTACAAATAAAAATATCATGAAAACACGCAAAAGGGCAGATTCCGTGATGTGGAGACTTTTAAATCCTGACTGAAATGTTTCTAAAAACTATGTTGATCTAAAAATGTCTTACATTGAATAAAAACATTTTTTTTTCTAATTTTCTCTAATATTTTACAGAAAAAGGACAATTTAGAGATGGGCCTGAAATTTGACAATGCAGAGGAGTCACGGCCTGGCTTTTTGAGCAAAGGGTGCACCACTGCATGCTTAAATTCAGCAGGGACAATGCTGGTTGACAAGCTGCTTTTTAAAATAGTTTGGACAGCAGGGGCTAAACTCTCAAACACCTCTTTAAAAAGACAAGGAGGGAGTGGATCCTCAGGAGATCCATAAGCTTTAAAAAAAGTGCAATGCAAGGAAGAAATAAGGAAGATCATAAACTTAACGTGAAGAGTGGTTTGAATTGATTGACTTAATTTCATTTATTGCTCCTAATTAGCAAGATTGGAAGATAAGAGGGATGAAGCTGGGCAATAAGGAGAGTTTAACTAATTTGTCTGGAATAGGATGACTCACAAAACAACAGAAAAATAAAAGTTATTGTAGGGGCTTCTCTGTTTAAAGAGGTTAAATAGTCATTGAACTTTAAGGTCAGCAACAAAATCCCCAATCTCCACTGTTCTTACCACAGTTATGTCTTGGTTCCCTAAAGCCCAAAGTAGCTGGGACAAGTTTAACTCACACTGAACAGAAATAAACACAACTAGAAGTGAGAGTAAAATAAACATATAAATATTTTTAGCAGGGCTTCTGAGAACAGCTACGGGCAGTTTAAAGGAAGAAGTCCCAAACCTGTAGCTCTTAAGCTTAATGACAAAACAAATTAAAAGCGCTGTTTATTCCGAGCGTTCCATCCGTGGCTCATTATTACCTGAAGTGAAGTCGGGCCTAATCCTGTCTGTGCGTCTGCTCCGTGCCACTCCTGCCGCCACTTTGACACTCACCTCTCCTCCACTGCAAGAACTAGGCCAGTCAGCTCCTTAATTACTCCATTAATTTTAATCTGATCCAATTAATTACATTTTTTGCTTCTGCTCTGTTTCTCCCGACTCTCCCTTCTAGTCAGTTGGAAGTTCCCGGGCCAAGCAGTGTCACACGAAGAGACCATGCAAGTCCTTTGACGCATGAAAAAGAGGGAAAAAAAGACAGAAATAATAAAACTAAATATTACCTGTAGCTCCTCCCACCTTTCTAAATTAATTACTTTCCCTTGGCCAAACAAAGACCCCCTGTTTTTCTCTTGTTATTGTGTAATTATTCAGCTTGCTGCTCCATCCAATTTTGTGCCTTGACAGCCCTTAAGTAGCTGCGATCATTGGCGTGTGAGTTTAACCCCGCTCTTGCAGCCAGGCGTGTCAGCATGATTGCACACTGCACCACATCACAGCCAGGGACTCTGCTGTGTTGGCAAAATATTTCTTTCAGACATTCACCAGTCGATGCCACACACACAAAAAAAAAAAAAAGTTACTCGACAGGCACGCCGCACCTGTCACAGCGTTGACGTTTTCTAATCGGCTTCAAATGTGTTGGTTATGCAGAGTAATTATTAGGCCTGACAGTTAGTTGTGCATGCATGGGCTTAGTCGAGCAGAGAACGCCTACAGCATATTGATGTTTGGATGATGTGTGGTGAAGGATGCACACTGTAAGTGGAGCTGTAATTGTTTCTTGTTTTGGAGAGTGTGGAAGAACGGGGAGTGAAAAGCTTGGTGAATTTTAAAGATTGTCAAGGTTAAATTGCATAGTCCAGTTAAAGGAAATTTCAAGTCAAAGCTGGGAATTACACAGATCAGTTGCAACTATTTGACAGATTATAACCTTTTTGGAGAAGACTGTTATATGCCTTATATACAATTTAATAATACATAGATGCCCTGGAAAATGAAATCTTGTGCGAAACAATCTCTAAGATTGAAGTCATGCAACAATTGAGGTCTTTTTATGTTCTTTTAGTCTGTTCAGATTGAAGTAATGCACAATGTGATTGAATAATACATTAAAAAACAAAACAAATAAAAGACACTGGCCATTTGAACACAAAACAGGACCCTCCTGGTCAGGGGAGTTTATGGAGAGGATGACATGTAGAGTTTTGTGTATTTCCAGTGCATTCATGTGGCATGTCTGGGCTGGTGAAGCATAATAGCACGAAGTTTGGTTCACAGCACTAGACCTTGACTTTTTGTGACTTTTAGCTTTTTGTTGTAAAATTGAAGGAGACAAAACAAGTTCCAAGTCCAACCTGAAGGAACAGAGCACAATCCAGGCATCACTGCACCAGTGGGCTACAAACTCTGTCACCTGCCCGAGGCCACACATGCAGGCTTTCTCACTGAAACATGTTATTACTTTTACTATTAACGTTACAATGTGAAAACTTGAATCAGATGTGTCTATATATGTTTTAATGTGTGCATTGTATATAGTTGTACACTTATTTGTTTTTATTCTTTGTCTTATGGGACTACGGATGGAAATTAGCCCTGAGCTAAATCTGGTGTATTTACAGCGTAAACTGTTCATTAATACATGCTGTCCCATTCAAATAAATAAAACAAACAATAATGAGTTCATATAAACATTTAGGCCTATTCACCTCATACCGCTCTGTCCACTTTTGCCTCTTTTTATTGCGAATTTGCTCTTCTGTTGTTTAGGCACTTCAGTTAAAGCAGAGGGGAAAGTTTTGCTGCTAAAATATGATATATGATCAGATTTATCTTATGCATGTAAACACACACTCAAAATTAGATTTAATTAGTGGGTCATCTGATTATTCTAGTTATCTGATTTTACTGGCCATGTAAATATACTCACTTAGAAGCTCTTAAGAGTGCAGCAGCTTAAGGTCACAGGGATACTCTTTGCCATAAAGCAGTGTCAGGAAGAGCCATGTATGAATGCATCCAATAAAATCTTACTATTAAAAATGACCATATGTGCAGTAGGAATTTCCAATCTGTAGCTCAGATGTATACAATACAGATACAATGTGTAAATAAAAGTGGAGAATGGTTCATATTCTATCTGCACCTCATGCTGGCTTGCCGTTGCCGCTATAGCGACTCCATTTCTTGTGACCGTTAACAGAAGTAGCTCGCTGCCATTTTTGTTTTGTAAAAGTAGCTCTCTGGGAGAAAAAAGATGGAGATCCCTGTATCTAAAAAGTAAATTCTTTGTAAAGTATGACACTGCTTAGTGCCACATAACATTTGCATATCTATGAGTGCTAGCACTCAGAGTGAACACAGCCCATTACCCAGATGTATAATGCACCTTGGTGTGTTGTGTGGATTAGAGTCATCATTCAGCTGGAGTGACAAACCCCCACTAATGATCATGCTACTTAGAATAAATTAGCACTATCAGGAACGGTCAGGTCATTATTCCGCCACATAAGTTTTATGAAGTGAGTAAGCTATCTCTTACATAACAGAGTGCAAGTAAACACAGATGAGCAGTGGCAGTAAATTACTGAGACAAGGAAGCTATTCCACAGCAGCAGACTGTATTATTACAGACCCAGAGCACCTGAGTCAGCCCACATGAGAGCAACAGGGTTATCTACCTGAACAGCGTGTCTAATTAGAGCATCCCTAAAAGTGCAAAGGACCAAAATATGTGAATATGGCGTGAATACCCACATTAGTTTTAGAAATCTAGCAACCAACTTTTGCATTAGCCAACATTTACAGAATGAGCTTTAATCTATAGTTTGAAAACAGTGTGCTATTGGTATTCATTTTCAGTTTGGATTTTATAACCTATAATTGCATGGATATGCATTTGGAAGTACATACATACATTTTTAAAATGCGTCACAAGATGCCAGTCCAAACTGGATCTACATCTGTAGAAAACTGAAAGTAAGAGAACAGAGCTCGGGGCAGGACACCACCAAAGAAGAAACACATTTTAAGGGATTACCTTGGTCTTATCAGCACCGCACATGTGGGCAGGAGACACACACAGACCTGGACTCTCAATAAAGCCAGACACAACTGCAGCTGCAGCTCGGATACACAACTGCAGTCGGGACAACGGTGAGCAACTGCTGTTCCCAGGAAATGGGTTTGAAATTGGTTTCATTCTTCAACACAACACAACAAAACTGTGTCTAATGTCTCACAACAGTTAAACCTTGCCACCAACTGAATGTCATATTCCAAGTTACACACTGCAAATAAATATATTTCTTTAAAATAAATAAAGTAAAAACTAATATCTTATAACTCATTAAGATTGTGATTTTAACATTGTAAAATTGTAACTATTTAAGAGTATGTGGGGATATGGTGGAAGTTTGGCTTATTTCATTTTAGCCTTTTTACTGTATTAGTAAAAATTAGTGAGTTAAAATATGTCTCTTTACCAACCTTTTCCCCTGTGGGTTCCACATTCTATCAGACCGAAAGGCACTGGCTCTGATCACGGCATAGTTAAGTAGAAGATAAACCACATCAAACAGACCATATTTTATATTGGTAACCTCTGAAAATCCCTGAAACACAATCTGAGATGAACATATTTTGTGAATACATTCTCTCATCTCAAAAATACCTTACTTAACAGTGACAGCCCACTCCAGCATTCAACTAGCTTTCATCAAGTAAAAAGCGCCATGTTCCCACAATTACCCAAACACCATGTAACAAAACAGCAGCTGTATCAATACCAATAAGAGAGGAAATCCGGTTCATCTGCCGTGTGTCATTTTTCCAAACCACAATTAAATCAACCATTCTGTCTTTCCATCAGTCAATCAATGCCTTTCTTTACCCCTGAAAATAATGAAAATGTTACGCCGGATACTGACACTCGTGGGACTGCTGGCGCTAACTGTGGCTGTGACATTTTAAATTACATTCATACTGTTATTGGTGGGGAATTATTAAATAAGTGTAGACATGGAAGCAACAGAGAGGGATTATGCATTTCAAATCACCCTGGTTGCAATGTAATAAGTATATCCGACACCTTGAGGAGAAAAGTGATTGCTTCTGTTCATGTGGTTAATATTTTCAGTGTCGCCTGCGCTACGGGGTCCCATCTTTACAAAAATGATATCTTCTAGACACAGTTGTTGTCAGCATGTTGACCTTGTTGGGTGTATAGTTATATTGCAAATAATGCAATAAGAATGTCTCAGACAATAGAATATAGACAGACTATAAAGTTGTTTTTGTTTTGTTTTTCAAATACCTTATGTTTACATTTAGTTATGGGTGGAGAAAATGTCTTAAGAGAAATGCTACAGTGCATAATTCAGGACATCAGCTACTTTTCAAAGCAAAAATGAAGTCAGCTCAAGAACAATGTCATTATTGCAAACTTTGTATTTAGTTCTGCTTTATTGCTTCTCATTATATTAAAGTCATCAATCATAGGCTGGGCTCATATTCAAGGTTAACTACAGGAAAGATGGCATTTGGGACCTTTTCTGTCAGTGTAGTTAACACCAATCCAGCATACACTGGAGAAATTGACACAGTGGCTTAATTACAAGTGGAAAATGGTGATGGCAAGACAGCTTGAACCCAATAAACATGAATAGATTACATTTTGCTGAAACTGTATACAGTAAGTTGCATGTAGCTGTTAGTAATGGTAATATAGTAATCAAGGATAAACTTCAGTTTGTTAGTGGAAGTATTCATCTCATTTGTAAAGTCTTTAACAAGTTGTCTGTGACATTCACCCGCAGCTCACTGTCCACCATGTGATATTTTAGAATTGTGACTTGGCAAAACCCCCATAGATAGAAGTGAACAGGAAGTACTGGCGCTAACACTGAGCTAGCGCGCTGTTGTACACAACATGGGTGATCGCTGTTATTGTTTCCTTCTGCGGTTTTTGGTGCAGGCTGTCCCCTGTTAGGCAGAAAGTAAGTGCAGTCTGTTTTAGATGTTATTTGCAGTTTCCGATTGAGATTTCTGTATACTTCTGAGAGTATCAGAGTCATGTATACTTTGTCTCTGGAAATGTGCCAAAAAAAAAAAAGAAAGAAAGAAAGAAAGAAAAAATGTGGAACATAATTAAATGCAGCTATACATTACTCCTCCTTATCTATTGCCAGAGCTCAGGCAATTATTTTTGTTCGCAAACCTACAAAAGGCCAAAATGTATGAATCGTGGAACTAAAAGGACAAGGCCTGTCTAAGCCAGACAAAAATAAAGCAGTCAGACCCGGACATAACCAGCTAGTTTTATTTGCTCTGGAGCAGAAACTGCTACCCACCACCGCCATTAGATCAGAGACCGCAGCTTCTTCACAACAGGGTCAAGGACAGGGGATGCTCTGGGGCAGTTATTCATTTGTTATTTCAATTCTCTTAAACATTGTTTATTTAAACTGATATCTACATGTGGCTAGGCAACTGCTGTTGTGAGTTTGGGCACAAGAAAAAAAAATTATTTGAAAAAAAAAAAAAAAAATTGTTGGATCTTTGGGGCATTTTTCATTGTACAGTCTGACAGATGTGCTGTGGCTGCTGTCTTATTCAGCTAACTGGCGTGAATTTGAATGTTAAAAATTACTTTCTGAAAACTTTTACCCTATTGTTTTTGCCCACAACCACAATGTTAGATAGGGATCTCAAATGTAGCGTTTTGACTGCTTCGACTCGACTGGTTTGCATTGCTCCGTTCGCTGTGTTGTGCTGTGTGTGTTTTTTTTTGTTTTGTTTTTTTTGCCTCACATGACTTAATTGCGGTCGCTGCTATACAGAGGTTAAGATCATTACAATTCAAAACTCATGATTTGTCTCGGTTAGATTTACTTTCTTAACTGACATTTTATATGACATTTATTTGCATATTTACATATTTGTGACTGATTGCAAGATTACAGTTTAAGTGTGATACATCTACCAATCTGTAGTTATTTTGCAGGATAGAAACACTTTTACCTAATTTAGTTTTGATCAAACCTTTCACAATTTACAATTATACGAAAAAGTATTCTGGTCCTGCCAGGCAGCACACATGTAAAGTTACTGGTATAGATCCTTGAGGCATGCAGAGCACACAGCCCACACTCATTCCCCCTCACTATAGACAAGAAGCATTCACCCTAAGGTGCTCATTTTGTGTAAAGTCGCTCAACAGATAAGTGTCAGCACAAAGAAAAAGGTGGAGCCTGCATGTGTCTCTATGTGACGCTTAATTAGAGTGAGTCGCTTGGTTAATTGTTTGGCTGATATGGCTGTGGAAGGAGCAGGCGCAAGGTAGGAGGGGGGCGCTTGATTCATGACAGGGAGCCGCTGGTTTGAAGGATGTCGACAGATAAGACTGCAAGGGTAATTAACAGGAAGAGAGAGGGATGATGAGAGAAAAGAAAAAGAGATGAGAAAAAGGAGAGGAGGAGGGGGAACTGCCAAGCAGAATAAATGCCATAAAAGTGTCCCAGGATCCTATAATGACTTCAAAAAGAGAGGCAAAACGTGGCAAGGCTGTGTGGAAGGAAGTAGATAAAGAGCAGCAAGAGAGGCCAGTGATTAAGGGCATAATTCCATTTTATTGCACAATAGTGCTGGAGTCCAGGATGCCAACTGGGCTGGAGCACCACTCAATCCATGCACAATTAACTTTTACTAAACAACGCCAGAATACAAGCTTTGATTATTCTCAAGGTTAGAAAATGTCAAGTGGAAAAACATGCACACAAACATTAGTGACCAAAGAGCTGGAACTCAGATGGTACATTACCAACATTACCAAGGGGCCGCCTGAAATTTAGTCGAAGAATGGGATTCTCGTGCATGACATAAATATCTGGGTTAGGACTTGTACAGACTGAACACTGTTTAACAGTGATACACTGAATCTGACAAACATGACAAACTAGCACTTAAACAATTTACGTATGTTAGTGCTTTTAAGACATAAAAAGCGCTAGTCAAGCAGTAGCTGTTATCGTGTTTAGATGGCAGAAATGCTCAGAACGAGTCTGGCGATGATTTAAGGACGAAAAACAGCAAAAGATTCTCGGATAAGTGACGTTTGAAATCTGAAAAGGGATGTACAAAATCGCAATGAATATTCCTCAAAACAGCGTGAATGCAATGTCAGATATGTTTTTCATGATGGAACATTGTTAAAACATGGTTAAAAGCTCAAAAAAATCACTGTCACAAGTCACATTTCACACACATTTGAAAAAATATATGCATTTTTTACAGGACCTTAATAAAAGCAAAATGTTAAACCATAAAACTATGAACAAATCTCAGCATGTTATTTTACTTTATTCATCTTTGTGCCCTGCAAAGACAAGAATGAATCATGTTAAGCGCTACGGTGCCCTCTGTACTGTGTGTTGTTTTGTCCGTTTTGTCTCCAGGGACAACTCAGTGTGACCCTTGACCTCAACGTTTTCAGTTTACGAAGACTCATGGGATTCAGGAATGTGCGCTCTAACGCGGATCACACATTCCACCGCTCAGGTCACCAGGGGAGGCCCATTTGAGTAGGCTTTTATCACTCTGTCTGTTGGCACCATCGTTAGTCTGGTCTCTATAAAGCAACGAATCGCTGACATTTGACCTTGGCTTCAATGGCTCCATTGGGCTGTATGGACATCCACACAACCAGGAACCTTTCATTAGTGTAGTCTTTATCACACAAGATTTTTCTTTTTTCAACTTTTATCTTTTTGTCTTTCAATTTTGGAATAAAAGACTTTGACCTGAACCCATTATCTCAAGCACCACTTTACGCTTCTCTGTTCTCTTTTTGCCCTCACCGTTTTCCATTGAGAGAATTAACTAATCACTCCCCTTTCTGTCTCCCTTTTCTTTGTGGCATTTAATCAATTATTCCTTTAGTTCCTATTATCTTTTCTCTTCGAATCAGCATTTCTTTTCTTTTCCCACGGTGGGTTCACAGCAAGAATCTGCCACTTGTCTGGGATCTACAATATTTGGATGTCAATATTAGTCACAGCGCAGACACAACTATAGAAGGCCACAGGTGCAGAGCTGCAACATGACACAGGGAGAAGGTGAAGGCCAAACAGACCTTGATTTGACCAAGGAACTTTGGCACTGAGAGGAGGAAAATGATAGACGTTCACCATCATCTTTGGGGAGACTTTGTAGGAAGATGACAAAGCAATGACGGTAGACTGACATGTACTTGCATTGGAGGAAATGTATGGTTTTTTATGTGTTGTAAACAACCATGCTGCCCTCTAAATTCAGGATAAGACTAATGACACGAAACAAAAACAATTGAACTTAAAAGATTCCATTGTTTTTGAAAGGCATGCGGACATAAAACATTTACAAGGTTTAGTTATCTGGGATTTTACAGTTAAAAAAAGGTAAATACAATCTTGCAATAGAGTATCTAAAAGAGATTTTCCCTTTTAGTTAAACAAAACATGCTTTGTTTTGGGGTCTTAATAAACAGTCACATAGGCTGATCATGATCATCATGATCATGATTTGGATTTTTTTCACAGTAAATTGTTATTTTAATTGTTATGTTTTGAAAAATTGCCATGCAACATTTGATGACATTTTCAAATACAAGATTAAAGAAATATATTTTATGTTCACATAAAAAGTCTGTAGGGCTCTCAATAAAATAGAGTTAGAGTAAAATAAACAAACAAATTACAATTAAAAACACCATTAAAATTTGAGTGTTTCATCATCATTAGTTTATTCAGAATTGTATTTTGTTCCATGCATGTTGGCTGGAGTTAGGCTCAGACCATTTCTGATTGTGTGACCTTTATTTTCTTTGGACATGCCGTTTATTTGATAACATAAACCCCAAGTGACACATATAGGGTTCTAAAATGTAAACCCCAAAATTAAAAACATTTAAATGAAAATCTGCCACTTGCTATGACAACATGCATGTGTCAATTATCCATGCAGTTTTGGGAACAGGAATCCAATGTACCTGGGTCTATTACTAAAGCCGTGTTAGATAGATATTGCTGTTTACGATGAAGTGTAAAACGATTATCCATTTAGGTTATAGCTCAATACTGAGTACCTGAAAAAAGCATAATGTGTCCCCTTTCAACATTATCCCTCTATTGTGGCACACGGCATTGTTCCACATATTGAATGTCGTGGAACTAAATCATTATACTATAGTGTTCACATAAATTGGATATTTGCACTGACAAACGCATTCTATAAGTGTGTTTCGAACAGCCACACCATTGATTGCTGATGCCCTGTTGCACATAAGTTCATAAACACGATGTCTTATATTTATTCACCAATTATATTCTGTAATGTCTTCAGAGATCTGTCCAGTCCAGCAGTCCAATAAATCTGGCAACTGCTCGTCATTTTTATCTGCAACATAGACAAGACTTCAGTTCCATTTTTCTGTGGAGGGGAAGAATGCATGAACGTCTCACTGGGCGATTGAGTGATCTATCAGCTCTGCGCATCAGTCATTTGTGGAACAGCCAATGGCAAAGTGTGTGGCCTCTTTCCAAACTGCGATTCATCATGTGGAAATGAAGGCAACTTCTCAAAATGACACATGACAGCTCGAGTTAAAAGCTACTTGGAAACCATTTCTTGTCACAGAGCTTGACAAAACGGACAGTAAGCACTTTTCCTCCAACATTGCAAAGACGCACTACACTGTTAACAACTATGGTCATGGCGGCTGATGCTGACAGCTTTGGTGAGACGCTATTGCTTTTAGGGGTATCATTTTTTACACCTATCTGTGTCGAAACTCTGGACTCTTTTTTTTACAAGAGCCTGTTTTTTTGTTTTTGCATTTTTTTCTTTGAATAAGTGGCTGCTCAGTTCTAGGATTGTCAATATTATTTGGTTAATCAATGACTGTGATCATTCAGGTCACAGTATGATTGCAAGAACTCAATATAATAATTGTGGCCATTTTTGAGGCTATAGCTATTGTTCAAAAATACATCTAAATAAGTAGTTTTTATCTGTTTGCTTTTGTCATATTAATTTTGTTACGTTATTTTGAAAGTTTGATTTCATGCAGCTGTTGAATAGTATCTTGTTAAGACAAAAGGAATGAAAAAATTTGAAATATTTCTCTGTTGTTTGGTCATGGTCTCCATAATCGTGAATAATCGTTGAATCATGAACACTGAAATTGTGACATCCTTCAAAACTAACCCTTCATCTGATATGCAATTTAGTCATTCAAACTGCATTTAAAACAATGCATACAGGCATTTAAAGCTGAGGAACCTAATTTTCACATATAGCAATACCGGAAGTAGATTTAAATGTGTCTAACCAGTACTTTGCTCTCTCAAACCCTTTGGCATTGTTAACATCCAAAAACATACATTTTCAGGTGTGCTCATCTCTTATTTCCAGCTTGACGAGACATAAAATACTTATTATTACCTGCAGAGACCGTGCACCATCTAAAAAGAGCTGCTTTTACAATATAATCTTTTCAAAATGTACTCATTTGCAATAAAAACAAAATCCAGTACCTATTTTCCTTGTGCAGGTCTCTTTTGTTGATGCTCGGCTATAACTAAACCTTTAATCTTTATGTGAGTGTCGGTTACAAGATGTTTATTTAACCTTCAGAAAATAAGGTCAAGGACACTACTTTTACAGTCTGCTTTTATAGTGGGCTTCCTTTTTACTAGATGTTTAACTTCACTGTTTTGAGTCAGTTAAACATATTTTAAATGCAAGTCTACAACCAAACAATAGAAAACAAATAACCAGTCATAGCAGGTCGCTTGTAACTGCAAGACAAGAGCTGGGAAAATGGTGGGGAAAAAGGATATATAAAATAAGCCATCTTGCGTGTATGGGATTTATTTGGCAGTGTGTGAGAGAGTGATGTGAAGTGATTTGGAAAACGTTGCAGCGTATAAAGCCCTCATCTCCAGGACGCACATTTATTCTTGTCCGGTTCCCCGTCATTGAGCAGAGCATTACCGAGCAGTAATCTTTCCTCTCACTATACTGTTGTGTCTGCTCCAGGGAACACAGCGCTCATTTACCTCCTCTACACTATTCGTTTACCCGACTTTGTTCTAATACAATTCAACTACACAATTCCATCATTGTGGTAATCCTAAAGTTAAACAAGTTATACTTAAGGAGACGTGTAGAAATTTAATTCTGATGTTTTGCACGCAGAGTACGATTGCAGCTATTCTCACAGTAATTTAACGCAGTATATAAATAATAGCCAGAATAGAAAGAATGAATACATTTATAATATCCATAAAGAGTATTTTTCTTTTTTGTCTATAATAATGTTTAGCACAGAACCTCCAGGGCCTGTTCAAACTGAATGCAAATAATTCAGAGAGCTGCATCATTATGAAGTGCGATGGAGTCAGCAGTATACCCAACTCATCAATCTATCACATTTACTGTCACATTATTACCTTTTATACATTTTATTGCTCTATTACTTTAAATAGCTTGAGCGGATGAATTGGACGTTTAGACATAAATCACTTAGAGATATGGTAACACAGAAACAATGCATTTCAAGTTCTTTAAAATCCAATATTACAATGTGGTTCTTTTTTCAGTCAAGCATGTGTTTTATTCCCATGAGCTGCATGGTCAGAGATGCCAGACTTCATATTTTCCTCTTCCAGCTTCTTGGGGGGATGCGAGGTGCTCCCAGGCCAGTTGACTGAAGTGTTCTGCCAGGCCACCATCTGTTTGGACATAGTCAGAATATCACATCAGGGCGAGTGCAGAAGGCAGCTCACACTCATGCCCTCAGCACCGCGGCATCCCAAGACTCTAAACAAGCCACTGTTAACCCACCTCTCTCCATCGTTGCTTGTTACTGTACACGCCGTATAGTAGCCCAGAGGTTCTCAGATGTCAGTTGTGAGAGCTGCTTATTATTTGCAAAAAGCTATTAATGACAAAGTGTGTGGCCTCTTTTCAGAAAGCAATTTATCATGTCGAAGTGAATGCAAGTGTAAATTGACACCTGACAAGATTAATGTCTGTCAAACCCTGCATGAATACATTTAGTGAAGGAGTGACATGAGCTCTCTTCACACTGTCACGGCAATTACCCTGATTGCTGTAATTCTTAAACATCAAGAGCTACCTTAGTGACGAAAGTACAATTTCCTAGTGTTATTTTCACCAGAAGGCATTGGTTTTCTTCTTTAGCCCGCATGTCCTATTATATTTCTTACAAAAGGATGGTTTCAGTTATCACTAAAGCATGTGACAGAGATAAGTTGCCTATTAAGGCCAATTAATACTTCATAAGAAGTGAGAAGTGTGCTGTAAGAACAAAATGATGTAATTTGTTCTTGCAGTCTCTCTTCTGCAGTTTTTGAACTTGTTCTTTACTCATCAGCTGAGGAGAACTTTGTACAGGGCTGTCAGACAACTGTGTCAGCTGTCAGAGACTGTGCTGTGATTGATTGCAAATAGTAAATATGTTCCATTTTTGCAAAGTACAAAACAAACAAAAATAATTTATTCTTTTTATTATTATTACTATTTTGATTAACATGACAATTATCAAAACCAATCGGAGACATGTGTTCGAGCCCTCCAAGTAAACTGAAAGTACAATTTCAAATTATGCGGCTCAGATGATTGATGATCTGAAGTAAATATAAAAGTCCTTCATGTAACAGAGGGACGTCAATGTGTTCATCAGGGCTTTTTCAAAAGCCCCTATGATGGTGATCAGTTTACTTGGGAGGCTCGATCACTTGATTCATTTTCTGTCCTTGAGATTTTTACTGGATGGACCCATTGATGCACTCCCACTTCTATTTCTAAATTATCAAAACCATTTTGCTTCTTTCCTGTTGATAATTTCCATAACAACGACGTAGCAACAGCTGTGTTGATGGGGGCGGGGCACAGAGTGGTTCAGCAGCAGAAAATGTGATGAAATATGAAATGTCTGAGCCGAAAAGAAGTTTGTTCTTGTTCTTACATCTCTAAATGCAAGAACAAACGTCTTGCTTCCTATGAAATATGAATTGCCCTTTAGAGTATATCTCTGCTTAGTCTGCTTTGTCTATCATGATCGAAGTCTGAAATCGACTCTTGCAGCTCCATATTTCAGCGTGGTTGTTTAAAAGAATGACATTCTCAAATTACACTGAAAGGAGCATTGGAGAGGCATCTGGCAGACCTTAATCCAGAGTGGCCTACCCTGCAGACTTTAACCCGGAGGCGCCCACGTTACCTAATCCAGAGGTCCCTAGGGCCCGGATGTGTCAAAAATAACCAATATCAACAGGCACGACACGGTATGTTTTTCATTCAATCGTTCCTCTTTTCATTCATTTATAACTACATAGAAATAAAATAAAATATTGGGCTATGTGCTGAATAATCTCAACACAATGTAGAGTTTGTATCGTGTTGTGAAGTGTAGGTATATTACAGCGCCACATGTCTATTTCCTTTTTTAAACATGCGCCTTATGTTATCGATTTGAATTATATGTGTTTAATCAAACTTATGTTTTTTTAAATATTGTAAGTGGCATTGGAGTGAAGTTTTAAGTAACATATCATACACAGAGGTTGGTTTTGCAGATGCAGATCCATCATCATTAATGATGGAGGCTGGAATCAGACAATGAATGAAGTGTTGGAGTCCTTTAAGTTCTTATTTGGTTGTGTGGAAGACCTTTTATGAAGAAGCTGGGCATTGGAGGGGCTTTGTTTTTTATAATTGTAATGTAGATGAATGTGTGTGTAATCTTTGTTTCACATAATTTTTTCAACATTGTTTTTTTATTTTCTGATTCTAATGTTCAGTATTGTGATTTGTCATACAAGTTTGTGCAGCCAAAACCAAACAAATAAAGACATGGTTAATCATTTGCAGATAAGAATTTTGGGGATCAGAAGAGATTGACAGTTTTTTTTCGTAACCACAAAAATAAACTTCTGTGGTTACGGAGGCTATCTATGCCATCTGAAATGATGTTGACAACGCCACCCGTGTTTTAATTTGGCATTTCTTCAAAACAATCTTCACCATACAGTGCTATCAATAGTTCCATAAGCTGCCAATCCTTCATTCAGTTTGAATGTTTTCTGATAGTTTTAAAAATTTTTACTAACCTCTTGGTTGGGTTAGTAAAAAGTAACGTTGTAAGCAAAGTTTTTAACTCTTTTTTTTCGTCCGCGTTTTTTCCGTTCTTCCGGACCTGTGGGTTAAGGCCCCTCCTGGTTAAGGTCTGCGGGATGGGTGACTCTGGATTAAGGTCTGCAGCCAGACACTCTTGTGACGTTGTCCCCCATAGGAATTGATATATTTTGCATGTAACAATTGGCCGATTAAATAAGTTGGTGTCAAGTTGATCATGTGCTAAAAACAATAGACCTAAAGAGAATTATATTTAAATGTAATGTCACACAACAGGGCCATGTCATATACATACATCAAAACTCATGTGCAATTCTGGTAAGTGATAGTGATAATGTTTACTGCAATTTACATGCAAACTTGGTTTTCATCTCAGAGGCGAGGGAGGGCAGACAAAAAGTGCAGCTGAAGGCAACAGCCAACGCCTAGAGCAGTCTAAAGACTGAGAATGGAGGCTCTGCAGATGTTAAAAACACCTATAATGACAGAGCCATGGTTCAGACCAGGACCTTTGCTAAACTGAGCACTGTATTCTGCTGACTGACAAAGCACTCTTATGCAACTAACTTAAGGAGCGAACTTATGGGTCAAATTACAGAGCTTATTTATTATGCAAAGTAGCCATTTGCTCTGCTCTTAGAATCTTTTTACTTGCCTTGGAATTAAAATAAAAGTCTCTGCTGCTGCTTCAGTATTGAAAAGGTTGGATGTGGGGCTAAAACAAATACCAATCTTTGTTATTAATTTGTAATAACCGACCTTCAGTTGAGCAAAATAAAGCCAGCGATGTCTTCACATCCAAATCAGCTTGAAACTCACACAGTCCACTTTTAATATAAAACATACTCACAATAGGCCTATTCCTATCAAAACTCTTTATTTTGTCTGCAGCCTCATTATTGAGAAAAAAGGCTGCATTTGTGAATTTTAATGTCAATTATATTTATCGTTGCTGTAAATATGCTCATTTACACTCTTGATTTATTTTTTCATTGTGTGAATAAAAAAACAACAAAATCAAATCAAAGTCATCAAATTTTCCTTATTGTTTTGTTTTCTGATTTTAAATTAAAAATCTATTTAACTAATGACACATATGAAACTCACAATCCGCCAGTAAATCATGTTCCCCGACTGTGAGTCTCTCTGATTGGCTAATCTGTCTGTCAGTCACACCCATCTGAACTCCGAAAGATTACTGCCCAGACTACACACGTTTGTATTGTAGGAAAAGTGTGTGTTGGCTGGCCAGGTAATGTCTGTAATTCGGAGAAGTTAGTGTCACACATGTCCGTTATGTTGTGTGTCAACATTCCCAAATAAGAGGCTACTCTTACAGTAGAGGGCACAATTGTACATGATCAGTCCCATTATATGTCTACTGCAAAATGGAAGAGCAAGCTCCACTGGTCACACGTCTAGCCTTGACTCACAGGCGCCTTATGACTGACCTCTGGACTGGATGATGATGATGATGATGATGATGATAATGATGACAAATGACCTATGACCATTGATATATGCTTGGACTAAAACTATGCAATCATGGATCTTTTTATACAGCTGACCTCACAGCTGCATGACATTCAAATACTAAAGAAAAACTGTTGGGAATTCTGGTCACTCTTTCAGCTGGTTAGTGCCCACTAAATATTCTGATTTAGTGCCCACCAAATATTGTAATTCATTATCACTGTTTAACTTTTACAATGATATCAGTTCTATTTTGTTGCTGTTGATATTTTACCTCATGCTCCATGGTTCTCTTTCCCTTCTCATACCCCCTTTTATATTTGCGGTATCCATTATGTACTCCTGCTTGGGTCTAATGATGTGAGGAAGAGTCCTGCTGGAGGAGAATAAACGCTTCCTGATCACTACCTCTGTGAACACTTAGAGTGGGTGTTTCGCTTCACCAAACTCACAACCAACAGGGGAAAGTAACAGGTGGAAGACATAGACAGAGACATATGAGTAGATAACAATTCAGTGGGAGGAGTTGTGATTTTAAGAACGTAAAATGAACATGCTTCACCTGCCACTGTGCCCCTGCTTTCTCGTCTCATCACAATTCCCCCTGCTTCGTCTCCCACGGCGACAACCCCACAATCAGCCTATCTCTGTTTTCTTGTGCGCCTCTCCAGGATTGGACAAGCTTCATTACCTCCTGCTTTGATGTGTTTCTCTATTTTTTTGCAAGGTCTTTTTATCCTCCGCTTCTCCTCACTTTACCCCAGTCAGTTAGCAACTCTGAGGTTCGCAGCTTTAGGAATGTGTGTGTGTTTCTTTCTTTCATTCTTTTTTCTTTTGTTATCTTTTGAAGGTGTAGCTGTTGTTGAAAATCTTTTTCACTTTTATTTTGTTGGCAAATTTTACATGTCTGTTGTTTTCTTGAATTTGATTTGCATTTCTTAAATCATACATCGGTAATATTTTTAAGTCTACACAATATTGTTGCAGTAGGGGGTATTTGTGATTTACATGAGCATTTTTAAGGCATGAGGCATTTTGTTGTACTGTTGGAATCAATGGATAACTCAGTGTGAATAATATAATCATGTTAAATTCTATGAGCTATGGATGAAATGACAATAGTTGTAATAGTTGTTACCATGGAAATCTGACATTTTTGTATATAAAATGTCCATAGAAATAAATTTGCCGATACAATGTGAAAAAGTAAACAAAAGAGCAGGAGCAACTCCTGGCTCATAAGTACATTTATCACATTTTGGTGTCAGAATGTTTCCATGAATGAAAATATTTAGTTTTAGCATATTAAAATCTCCATTTATTTAACACTAGGGTAACTGAAAATTCTATGACATGTGACATCACAATCCTGAACGTGCCACGCGTTAAAACTGTGTACCACATGACTGAGTGGTTTAATCCAGTCTTTTTCAACCAGTGTGCTGGGGAACACTAGTATGCCTTGAGGTATTGTTAGGTGTGCCTTAAAAAAGCGTACTTCGGCCTATTTCAACACATTTACAGACTGTTTTGCTTTTGAAAATGTGTACATAGAAGTGCTTTGTCCATTTGAGGACAAAGAAAAAGTCTGTGCTTTTCTCTCAACTGGATTTATAGATTTCTTGGCTTGTTCCACTTTTGCGCTGCAGCGACCAATCAGTTCAAATGTTCGCCATGACTTTACACATTTTTCTGAACAACATTAACGGGGGCCTGTCCAGATTAATCATGTGTAGAACTAATTCAGAGTGATACACATATCAATCTAGCGTGAGCCAGGTCAATCAGTTATCTCAGTTTTAGTTGAGGCTAGTCTCTCCATTCTAAAGTTCTAACAGCAGCTCATTTGTTTACCAGTTGCTGTGGTGATGCACACAGCGTAGTGGTATGGGATTATTGACTCTGTGCACAAGGGGCAGTTGGATTGTTTACTTTTAAATTGTTATGCGTTAGCATTAGCATTGAGACACAAACAGGTCCCTTTATAAACACACGAGTGTCCTTTGGTGAAGAACTCACTTGTTTTGTAAAGTCTTTAACGTGTTTCAAAGACGTCCAATACAACTCACTGTTCACTTCAGGATCTGTCAGGATTTATTCATTTTAGTCTGGACGAAAACCCCATAGAAACAAATCGAACAGGAAGTACTGAGCTAGCCATTTTAAAACTAAACAGACCAACCGCTACCTTGTGCACAAGGTCAATTGACTCTGTGCATAACATTCGGCGCGACCTAACGGCTGCTCCTTGTAGCCCAGCTGATGTGTTGCAAGCCACAGGTGAAACTAGGTGAGGCCAACTATTAATCAAACAAAGCAGACCTATTAATCAAGTCTCAGGTGACAAACAAACAATTTTCCAAACGTAGACAGGTGTTCAGTGACTCCTCCCTGGGGGCAGGACTCTCACGACTTAGAGTAGCATATAAGCCTGAGTTCCCATACCAGCTCTCTGATTGACAATGACTTTTGGATGAAAGTCGAAACGTCTCGATCTTCAAACAACGTCCTGATGACAAACCCTGAAATCCTTTCTACGATGTAAGTAGGCTATGCTAATAAGCAGTGCTAGCATTTCTGACATGGTAACATTTGTAAGCAACTTTGCTTCCTAGCCTTCATTACTGACCCATTTTCACAAACACAACTAACACTTTTTTCTTGTAACATCTCGAGAACTAGCGCACTGGTAAGAAACTATCTGGTGAGAAAAGAAAAAGAAATGACTGTCGGTAGGAGGCTGTCGAACGTCATGCAGTCAATTAAGTGTGACGTCACATGCAGCGTATTCCTCACTTCCGGGGTCTAAGCTGCCACCGCAATTTCACAGCTGGTTTTGTTTTTGACACTGTGCCACAGTCTGGGCTCAGTTTTGTTCAAATACATCAGCAATCTCTACGAACAGGACAGAGAAGACTTCCGTTGGATAAGACCAAAAAATAAGTGGCTTGAATTGATAAGGTGAGTTTATATTAATGTGACAGTATGGGTTCCTGCCACTGCAAATTATGGCCAGTAGGTGGTGCATTAGACTATAAAAGCCTTGCTCAGGCTCTTCTTCTCTCTGACCCATGCAGTTCCTCTTCCGGTCCGGTGTTTACGCCCGTTCTCTGCTGCGCCAGGTAGCTGTTCATTTCGTTTTTTTCCCTAAATCTAACACAGGTTAGTCATTAAGTAACACCGGCATTATTTGTAGTGCCTCGATGTGGCTTTTGGCCCAGTGATGCACCGCTTCATGGCGCCCGTTGTCCTGCGCTTTGGTGGCTGGCGTTCCTTTTGAAGCTGGGGTCTGAGCGTGTCGTAGCCGGCTATGGTCCTGTCAGCCATTACCTGTCACGAGCCTTAACATGATGTAGGTCCCACCTTAGTGCAAATGAAATGACTTTGTGTTCTCAGCTAATATAATCTTTTCATATTTGGGCTGAGATGTTGATGCGGCCCATTGCTGCCTTGCCTTCAGTCTACAGCCTTGCTCTACTGACGTTGGCCCAGTCAGTTGTTTCACCGAGACTGGCCTCCTTGTCATGTCGTCTAGTTGCCTTCATTTTTATGTCTGTTTGGGACTGTGCAATAACTACAACAAATGATTTCAACGAGATACACTAAAGGTGTTTTAATATAAAGTCAAGAAGCGAGGAATCAACTTAAAGAAACTTATATTTAATAAATTATTGTAACTAAATGGAATTTGCCTCCTTTTCAATTAAAACGAACCTGTGTGCTTTATTATTTTGGTCCTGGACCCATTGATGTCCAGGTGGCGTTGTTGGATCCTTTCAAAGTGACTAAAGTAAAATTTTGTTAAATTTACAAGTAAGGTACCGCTCTCATTGCCACATTAAGTTTACAGCATATGTTGCACGTTTTATCTGTGGTAATATTAATTAACCCTTTTCACTCTTGTAACAAAGGCCTGGATAGAAAAGTGTTGTAGATATGTTACTATTAAGTTATATAAAAGAAAGAATTAGGCAGATGGGAGTTCCTAAATGTGCATTACAATGTAATCATCTACTGTTTTGTTACTAAAAAAACATGAAAACCAGAGCTAGTTCACCATAAACTGTCCAAAATTATTGCTCACTCACCTACTTCAGTCTAACCATCCAAATCATTCAATCAGAGTTTACCGTTACAGTAAAGACACACAACGATCTGAGATGCATTTATAATATATCTATAAAACACGGATTTACTTTCTTACATGAAAATAATCAGCTGGCACATGCATAGGACTTGCCTGGGACCCAGAATACACATGTCTTCAATCCTTTACAAAGAGTGAGTCTGGTCACTCTCCGACAAGCATTGTGTCAATTCCAAAAAATACCATGCAATCAGATGCGTTTCTTTCTGTGACGCGTGTGAAACAAAAGAGTTCATTGGTCATCTATGTCTTAGAACTAAATCAAACTTCTCTCACCTCAGATGTTTTTCATTCTGGATTTTCCAGGCAACAATCCTGGAAAATCTTAACAATCTCATAGAGCACAGTGATTTGTTGTTGCCTGTGTTCCAGGAAAATACCCCCTCTGCTGTTTTGCTACAGAAAGTAAAAAAATGCAGCAGACTGCTGGAAGAAAGGATGCCAATCTGCGCCATCGGCCCCTCTAACCACCAATAAACACACACGCACGCACACAAATGGTACTTTCACACACATCCCATCCAAGTACCAATCAGGCCTCAACCTGCTTAGCTTTCAAGATCTGATGGGGTCGGGCAGTGAAAAGCAGGTATGGCCATATGGGTTAGCATTAGGTTTAGGAACAGATCATTTGGTAAAGGTTAGGCCTTTGGGAAAATATTTGTTAACAAGCATGTTTGCTAACTTGTGCTGGGGAAAAAAATCACCCATTCTTTGCAATAGAGGGGGATTAGAATTTCCCACTTCCACTTCAACTTCCACAACAAATAACAAAAATAATGCACGGTAGTTAACAATAGTATTCTCACTGACCTATAGTTCAATATATGGAGTTGTTGACCTTTCCTATATTCTTAAAAAAGCAGGATATTTTCTTTAATTTTATAAATGTAAAGATGCAATTAAGTAACTTTTCTGGTGAAGGATACACCACCTGTTTGTCTACATGGGGATATACTTTGCAATGTTCCACAGAATTTTCCTTAAAATATGTTTTGAGACAACCAGGTGACATTACCAGATAATTTACAGGTCAGATCAGTGGAGAGCTGAGATCACGTTAATACAACACATTTATTTCTTTCATTCACATTTTTAGTGCTATTGTTTTTTAAAGGATCATGCTACATTGATCATATTTCATAATCATCAGTTACATATTTCTGCTGTAAAATTTATAGTGTATTTGTAACTACATTTTAATTCTAATTAAAACATGTCAACTTAGATATACAATGAGAAACGCCAGCAGCATTGATGAGTAAAGTTTCTTCACTGAAATCTCCCTTGGCAGTAGGTGAACTTCCATCTGCGATCTCTGTAATGCAGACAAGCAAGTTGTTTGTTAATGACTTGAAGTGCACATGATTCCACAGGTTTACAGGTTTTTTCTTTGCACTAAAATAAAGAAACACTCACCTTGACTGGGTGTTATAGGAACTATGGACTCCTGTTAGGTAGTTCCCACTTGCAATGGGCATTTCAAAAGCTTCATTCCAGTAATTCACATGTGCGGTAGTCTTGCAATTATATGTCACAAAATTTTGAGCGCTGCAGCATTGGACTTTCCATCTGTGGACATTTCAGGACATTATTATTATTATTATAAATCTTATTTACCCGTAAATACATGTAAAGTATAAAGGGCACCTCATGTCTTTTTTGAGAGAACTGGGTTCAGCATAGATCCCTGAGATCACGGTGTTGTTTGAACACTTGTAGTCCACAGCAGCCTGGTAATCATTGAGATTGGCTGACCATTGACACAGGGGATTCTTCTTGCTCTGGAAGGCCTTGCAGGACACTCTCCACAAACGGTCACCTGAGTTTGGTGCACTGTTGTACCAACAAAGAGAGAAAAAATGTATGAAAAATGTAACCTGGTTCTAATTGGATTGTTACTGCAAATTGCTATTGTCAATTTGAATCTTACCTTTTAATGCGTGAAACAACTTGTCCAGAAGGACATATTATGCTCAATACTTTCCCTAGCTCATTGTCCCACTGCCCACATTTAGGCAAAAAAGCATCTTGAAAAAATCACCATAATAAGTAAAAAATACAATATACACACCAAACACATATTTCTATTTTTGAATGCAACAGTAAATCATACTCACTACAGTTGTAAAGCTTGTTGATTTTCATAAAATCATTTTCCGTCATGCCAAACCTTTGGCCAATGGACACAGATGATATAATTGGAGTGATGGTATTTTTGCCATTTGATGAAAAGCTCTTAGCCCCGTAATGCATTACTGAAAAGTAATCATAGTCCACATCAAGATTGTTTGTTTGTATCTTCAAGAAATTGGCTTCACTTCCACTCATTATATTCTCTGAGTGGATTTTGACCCACTTGTCCCGGTCACTTCTGTTTTGCTCATGCCAGAAGTTTAGCGCATGCATGAGTTCGTGTTGAATGATGCCATGATAAAGGCACCCTTTTCCAAGCGAGAGCTTTTGCACCCCTCCTTGACGTCCAACATAGGACCAGCACCCAGCCTCTTTCACAATACTGATGTAGTTGTATTGATAAGTGCGAGAAACAAACTCCACACAGGTGCTCAGCCTGATGGCTTGCGTTGCGTTCGTTATAGCAGCGATCTCTGAACTGGTGAAGTCACTGCTTATTGAGTATGGCACCTCGACCACACCATTGTTCATGGGCCATTTGCCAAAAGAGGACAAGCCTGCATTTCTGGTCTGCTCTTTGGGCACGTCTCCTTGAGTTAAAGCGTTCTTCTGTTGACTGTTAACAGCCAGAATCTGGGAAGTTATTGTCAAGTTATCTAAAAAAAAAAAATACATCAGTCAGTTCATTCATTTATCTTCTGCTCATCTCTTTCAGAAGTAAAATGAGACTGATGTTTATTCAAGATCTTTGGGCCTATCTACGCTATACTATGGCTATACACATGTATTCATATGGGCAAAGGTGTCATCTATTGCATAATAGTGGTATTACTGTTAATGTGAAAACTTACCCGGCACGGATCTACAGTAGGTGTAACTCCAACGGTAATCTCTGACCAAACAAAAAATATTATATTAGTAAGAGAAACTTAACAGTGTTACGACTTATGACAAATGTCCATGTTACACCTACCCATTGGTGCTCTTGTGTCCAGCAGAGACTCCAATTAAGTAGTTGCCTCCTGGGACAGACCATTTAAAGTCTTCATTCCAGTAGTTTACCTTGGTGTTATTTTGGCAATCAATGTTGACACTGTCCTTTGATTGGCAACACTCAAATGACCACCTGAAAAGAATGATATTCTTAAATGCCCTTTACCTGACTTATTTCTTCTAGTTCATCATTTGCAGCCCATAAAAAATAAATGAACAACTATGCATTTTATTTTTTAATTACATTGGATGACAGGTTTTGAAGTTGATCAAAAAGAAACAATCGAGCATAACACCCAGTTTGTCCATTTAGGCAATCAAGTGGCAGCAACTGCCGGAGACTACACCAACTTTGTTGTTAGGCAATGAATTGTTCTATTTAGGTGGCTGGGCGCTCCCTGAGAGATAGGGTGAGGAGCTCAGTCACACGGGAGGAGCTCGGAGTAGAGCCGCTGCTCCTC